>CM062806.1:481525175-481872349 GCA_031772625.1 Pinus tabuliformis | reverse complement strand
AATGAAGATGTTGATCTTTAGAGGGGTAAGGAGCGAAGACCCCGATTAATTATGGTTCGTTGTAGATGTTGTGTGGACAGCACAACAAATTAGGGATGATAATCTAAATAAATATCAGCTGGTCATAGTGCTGTAGGATAGGGCGTTGACATGGTATATCAAGTTCTGTCAAGATAGACCCGGTGCGACGTTGGAAGAGACTCGGCAGGCGTTGAACAGTGAGTTTAAGAAGCCTAAGTCTTAGGTGCAATCCATAACAGAGTTGAAGGAGATACGGTAATTAGTTGATGAGTCCACGTGGGACTTTGATCAAAGGTTGAAGTGCCTGATCTGACAGGCTAACATGAAGATCATGGATTTGTAGCATAGGGATTGGGACATCGCGTCCCTCCTTCCACATCTAATATTTCCTTTATCGCAGTAGAAGATAGGAATGTAGGCGGAATCTCTAGAGATCATGATGAGGTTGGAGGCTTCACTGGTATAGGATATGAATATGGGAGTACAACAGATTCAGTCACAGTTGAAAAGCCTACATATGGAGTTGCAGAGTTTGAAGACAGGAAAGGATGCTCAAGATGAGGTGCACGTTGAAGAATGGTGTATAAAATGTAAAGGTAAGGGACATGATAAGGATCATTGCCCTGTCTAGCATAATTACCTGATTGGAGGAGGTCATGTGCCTCTGAAACATGAAAACATTGTGGGACCAAGTGCAGGAGTACCATTATGGTGCGTTATCTGCCAGATAATGGGAAAGCATGCTACTGATAATTGTCACCTATTGCAGAGGTTTGTCCAAACACCGCAACAATTGTTTTGTACATTTTGTAAATCAGTGGGGCATGATTAGCAAAATTGTCAAAGTTATGAATTGATGATGGAGTGAACCCTTACATGTCGAATGCATGTGGAGAACTTGTCTCATGATCAAGGCGCAGGTGCAACGCGTGGAAGATTCCAAGGCCATGGAAGAGGAAGAGGGGGCGGGGTTGGCAGAGGTCGAGGACAAATGCTTTGTTATAACTGTGGCGAAGTAGCACATTTTGTGCACGACAATCAAAACCCTACGCATCCTTCTTGTCAATATTGTAGACAATTTGATCATGTAATAGAAGATTGCCCAGTGCTGATTAGTAAGATGCAGGAGAAAAAGATGCCACAGCCTATGCAAAACATCCATATGATGAGGGCAGAGCCTCACGAAGAAGATCATAACATCAATATAGTCATGCAAAGTGGTATGTACACATGAGAAGATAAAGGGAAGCAGCGAGAGACCGAAGGTTGGGTGTGCAAGGCTACCGAAAAGGAAGTCAGATTTGACCTCAACCAGGCCAAAGAGTCGTTTATGGAGGCCGAAAGTATTTTTGCTTAAGTTTCTACGTCCTCAAGTCAGGAGAAAACAACTATACAAGGTGAAGTACAAGATGTGGATCCCTTGTTGTTAGCTACTTTTCTCAAAACTTGTATGAAGATGTTAAGGGATTAGAAGGCAGTAGAAGGGCTCTAGGAGATGACTGACCATTGTACGGAAAAATTAAGATTCCTTCAGAACAACACGTTGTGAGGAAACTGGGTAAACATAAAAAATGGATAGGGCACGAGATGACGCTAACCGCACATATTGGAGAATATGAGATGGATCAAGTCATATTAGATATGGGGTTTGATGCTAATGTATTGCATAATCAGACCTGGAAAGGATGGGAAGACCTCTGCTACAATGGTCTCCTATACAGCTATGCATGGCCAATCAACAGAAAATTATTCCTATGGGACGCCTGTATGGGGTAACAATAGACATTGAAGGAGCAAGCGCATTGGCTGACTTTGAAGTAACTGAAATAGTTGATGACAGAAATCCTTCCCCTACGCTACTAGGAATTGATTGGGCCTTCGACATGGATGCAGTGATTATTATAAAGAAGTGAAGGATGAATTTTGAAAAGAAGGCACTCAAGGTTATCATGCCACTGGACCCTACTGAAGGAGCATGCTACATAGAACCGGTCTGTGACTATGTGCAAGACAATGATCTAGATCATATATACAAGATAATTGCATCCGATGAATATTGGATCAATCCCACTACAGATTAGTGGATCACGTGGGATAGAGACAACTCTTGTATCTCAGATTCAAATGAAGAGCTTGAACACTAGCAGAATAGGTTGCATGAAGTCTCTACGCTATGTTTTAATATGATGACAAAATCATTGCGCTGCATATCTACGGAGGTAAGGAATCTCCCTCATTATGATGGTTTGAATGATGCCAATCTATTTTTGGATGAATTTGAAAGGGAGCTGCCCAAAGAGCATAGATTTCAAACCCTTGAATTGGCACTGCGCTCTACACCTACCCTCTGGTGGGCTACACATAAGGAAAGCTTCGCTGACTGGAGGGAATACAAGTGGATGATGAAGCTAAGTTTTGGATAAGCTAATACTCGGATGACTGATAAGTATAGCGGAAAGGATGATATGCATGAGAATTTGGTGTGGTGGACTAAAGTTTGGGGCAACAAACCACAATAGGAATGGGTGCATATCTTTTGTCACACCTTAGATACTATTCCAATGAATTGGTACTTGGAAACGGAGCTATGCCATGGAACGGCAAAATGGGATGTCTTGAGGGAGAGTTTCGTGTTAACTTTCATCTTTGAGGATGGGTTTGAGTGCATTGATGAAACATTTCAGGAGATTAAGGCCACTATCTTTAGAACGCCTGAACAACCGGTAGAATGGGTTTAATCGGATTGAAGTATATAGCTGCACCATGCGCTGGAATGTTACAATGTGACTACAGAAGAAGAAGAAGAAGATCCAAGAAAAATCAACATTCCAGAGACAGAGGGACAACACGCAGTTGAAGGACCTAGAGTAGAGAACCCTGATATATCAAAAAATTTAAAGACCAGGCAAGTCAATATTATATCCGAGGCGCAACCTAAATTTGAAAATATAGGCGATTACTGGAACGAAGATACAGTTGATAAAGTTGCGGAGCTATTGTGCGAATACCAGGACTTGTTTCCTACCAAGTTCTTGGAAATCAAGGGAATAGTAGGGGGTTTGGGAGTCATGAATATCACTTTAAATCCTAATGCGAAGCCCATGAAATAGAGACCTTACCCGGTGAATCCCAATTATAAGGAAAAGGTGCACAAAGAGCTAGACAAAATATTGGAAGCAGGAATTATTGAGCCAGTAGAAGACTCTAATTGGGTAAGCCCTATGGTGGTTCAAAAAAAGAAGCAACAAGGTGAAATAAGGATATCCTTAGATCTTAGAAAGATTAATGATCCATGCATTCATGACCCATTTCCAACACCATTTACAGATGAAGTTTTTGAGAATGTTGGAGGTCAAGAAGCTTATTCGTTCACTAATGGGTTCTCGGGGTACCATCATATTAAGATCGTGCAAGAGGATCGTAGCAAGACAACCTTTACGCCAGAGTGGGGTTTCTTCTAGTATACAGTAATGCCATTCGGGTTGAAGAATGCGCCCACAATATTTTCAAGGGTTGTAATTGCAACGTTCAAAGAATGTATCCATAAATTTTTAGAAGTGTATTTTGATGATTGGACTGTGTTTGGATTGGTAAAGCGCCATGTTTCAAGTGTACGCCTCATGTTGGATACTTGTCGCAGATACCACATTGCACTGAACTTGAAGAAATGTATATTATGTGTGTCTTATGGAATACTGTATAATTTAAGGTTCTATAATCCATATCAAGTTTTTTAGAAGATTTTTCGTCAAAAATCACATTATAATACTTTTGTCAACGCGTTTTGAACCAACAAGTGTGGTTCATCGTCAGGAAAAGTTAGATCATGTCATTTGCAAGCAAGTATTGATGGTAGACCCGACGAAGATAGTAATGGTTATCAATTTAGAAGCTCCAAAGAATGTGAAGCAGTGGTGCGCAACATTGGGACACACTGGCTACTATAGAAAAATTCATCAAATGTTATGCACAGATAATCGCGCCGATGGAGAAATTACTAAAGAAGGACGCGAATTTATGCTGGGATGAAGAGTGTCAACGTAGTCTGGATGTATTAAAGGAAAATATGGTGATTGCACCCATTTTGGAGTTTCCAAACTAGAAGAAAGAATTTCATGTACATGTGGATGCCTCTTGTATTGAGTTGGGCGCGGTATTGACCCAACCAAGCGAAGGTGAGATAGATCACCTTATAACCTTCGTAACCAGGAAATTGTCAAAGGTCAAGAAGAACTATTCAACTACAAAGTTTGAAGGCTTGGCGATGGTCTACGTGCTATAGAAATTTTGACATTATTTGTTGGGCGAGGAATTTAAAATGTATACAGATCACTCCACTATCAAATACCTATTCAAAAAGCCTGTGTTGGGGGGGAAGATCTATAGGTGGTTATTGTTGTTTCAAGACTATGATTTTGAAGTTATTGTAAACCCTAGATAGTTGAATGTGGGACGAGATCATTTATCCAGGATTAAGACAAGCAAAGAACCAACTAGGTTGGAAGAAGGGTTGTTGGATGCACATCTATTTGTTGTGTGGGTCACAAATGACCACTTTATTGATATAATTTAGTTTCTAACTACTGGAATGACTCCTGAAGGATATTATACTCAAAAGAAAAAGGAATTGGTGGTCTGTGCCACTGACGTTTTTGTGATAGCGGGACACTTGTATAAGATGGGTAATGATGAAATACTCCACTGATACATCTCGAAGTTTGAATGATCTAGTATCCTTGCCCAAGAACATGGAGGAGTGGCGGGAGGACACTATGCAGGAAGAGAGACCGCGCAGAATATTCTACGTGCAGGGTTATAATGGCCAATGATGCACAAGGATTCTAAGGCGTATTGCAAGGCATGTGATGCTTGTTAGAGGATGGGGAAGCCAACGCGAAGGGATGAATTACCCTTAAATCCTCAGGTTTCATTACAGGTGTTTGATAAATGGGAAATTAACTTTGTAGGTCCGATACAGCCACTTAGGAAAAACATGGGCGCATAGTACATTATTACTTCGACAAAGTATTTGACAAGATGGGCAGAAGCACAACCGGTGAAGGATTGTACCGCTGCTACGGTCGTGACGTTCTTGTTTTAGTATGTCTTAAAAAGGTTTGGGTGCCCTAAGATACTGATGACTGATAGGGGTATGCACTTTCTGAATGAAACTATTTCTGCAATGCCCAAATAATTTCAGGTGTATTATTAAAAGAGTACACCCTATCATCCTTAGGCAAACAGAATGGTGGAAGCATTAAATAAAATCTTAGAAAATGCATTGAAAAATGTCTGCAATTTGCAAATGAACGATTGGGATGTGTGCATACCAGCGGTCCTATGGGCATATAGGACGACGTGTAAGAAGTTGATAGGACAAACCCCGTTCAGGTTGGTCTATGAGATAGACGTTGTGATGCCCATCGATTATATTGTGCTGAGTTTGTGAATTGCAACATTAAACGATATGGCAAAATGCGAGACTATGGAGGAGTGCCTTGCGCAGTTGATGGAATTAGAAGAAGATCGATTTCTAGCAAGATTTCACCAATAGGTGCAAAAGGAGCGCGAGAAGGCTTGGCATGATCGATATATTAAGTTGTGCACCTTAAAAGTGAATGAGTTAGTGCTACTATATGATAGCAAGTTCACAAAATTTCTAGGAAAGTTTAAAATGCACTGGTTGGGGCCCTATGTAGTCAAGGAAATTATAGATGGTGTCACAGTTCAGCTCACAAAGCTGAATGGGGAACCATTTCCAGGAAGAGTTAATGGAAGTAGATTGAAACTATATCAATGGAATCATGTCCCTATGCGATGACTACATGACAGCAAGATAGACTTAGTGTTGAGTCTTGAAAATGTCATTCATTTCCATTACACTTTCACTATTATGTCCATTATATCACCTCCATTTCACTACTATGTTACCACATTCATCCCACTTTCATTATCATTGGGCCACATTTATGTTTTTCCAATCTTTATTAATTCTAAGCCTTTTAAGTGAATTTGTGGTTAAAAATTAGAAAATAATGTGCATATGCTTATACCTAACAAATGGGTTGAGATTGTTGACATGTGTAGGTTGAAAGGAGGCTTCTAGAAGACCCTTATGTGGCACTCTAAGGCCAAATTCGAATTTGAGTGGAAAGAATCATGGGATCATGAGGATATGTGTCACATCTCCTAATTGTATTGTAACTCTAAGAAGACATGTGTCTTATCAGTTCCTATTTTGATTAGGACTCTAGAGGTAGAGGGAGAGATTCATGGACTCTCATTAATGAGATGGCTTCTCATCTTTTTGTATAAATAGGAGATCTCTCTCCTTCATTTGCTAGCTTAGAGTTTGAAGTTCTTAAGTCTTTTTAGCTTGTGAGTTTGTAGTTCTTCCTTGATGGCTTTTGAAAGCTTTGGAGAGCTTTGTTGTACTTTGTAATTTTGAAGAATTTGAATAAAGCTTTGATGTTCTCAACATGGAAGGAGATGTGAAGTAGATGTCATGGAGCATATTATAATGTAAGGTAGAGTAGATTTCATTTTGTAAATTTTGCTTTGATTTCATTATGTTATTTGATTGCTTTCAAGTTTGATAGATTAGATTTTTCATTCATGCAATTTTAATTCATGCAAGTGTGTTCAACTGGTTGATTGTAGATTAGTAATGCACATAGCTTTTCAATGACTAATGACATGATGGAATCATCTTGTCCTTCTGCTGATTTATTTTCTGAGTTCTAATTCCAGCATTGTTATTTCTTTCAGTTTTGTTTTGCTCATTTACTTTCATGCAAATTTAGATATCATATTACTCCATTTGTTTATGATTACCTTCCTATAGCCAAGCAACTCAAACAGTGAGGAATCAGAATATTATTTGATGTAGTATGATTTAGTTTCATTTTATGCAATTTCATTTCATGCAATTTAGATATCATATTACTCCATTTGTTTATGGTTACCTTCCTATAGCCAAGCGACTCAAATAGTGAGGAATCAGAATATTATTTGATGTAATATGATTTAGTTTACTTTTCTGCAAGTTAGTGATTAGAATACTCATGTCATTTTCGGTTACCTCCTATAGCCAGAGCGAGTCGAAAGGTGAGGGATTGAAGTATGAATGCGTAGTTTGATCTTAGTTTCATTTTATGCAATTTAGATATCAGATTACTCAATTTGTTTATGATTGCCTCCTATAGCCAGAGCGAGTCGAAAGGTGAGGGGTCAGAATATGGGTTGATGTAATATAATTTAGTTTACTTTGCTTACAGCTTTTGAATTGCTTTAAGTTCAGTTTTCTTTTTATACAGCAGCAAGGATACTGGGTTTCATAGTCACTAGCTCATTGATTGGTTGTTGCATTCTATTTTGATTAAAGTAGGTGCATATTTACACTTTTGTTTAAGTACTAACTCCATCAATAACATGTTTTAAGATCTTTTGAAGTGCTAAGTTTTGGAAGTTACCATTAGGGACATAGGCCTTGTCTTGAAATCTCTATCCATACTTATCATTTAAAAGTATTATTAAGACCTTAGAATAGGATTTCCATTTGCATTACACTTTAGGAAACCAACAAAAACAAAACCCCAAAACAAAATAAAATCTATAAAACAACGAAGTAAGAAAAAGGTTAACTAAGCACATATGGTGCACCACACTTCATCAGTTTACGATACCCGGATTGATAATTTATGTAGAGCAATTTAAGACATTAAATTGACTAGACACTTAGTACTCCATGCAGCTGCAAGGAAGTACGGAACTATAAAATACACTACCCAGAGACTGGGAAAACGAAGTAATAGGGTTGCGGGAGGGAAGTGAGAAGTTCGTCAGGGGGAGCTGCACCAAGATAGTTACGCCACGAAGGATGGTGCCATGCAGAGGAGTCCAAAAATAATCGTTGGATGCACTGTATCTGATTGGATGGTGAAAATCCTGTTAAGAGGAGTGCGCAGGCGAAATTTATGGCGCAATTCTTTGGAAATTTTCCGCCAAAGATGAATTTATGACAGTATTTTGGATGGAACGGTTGGATTTGAATTCAAATTCACCTATAAATATGACATGTTGGCCTGCAGTAGAACACTTTTCCTTCTAAAAGTCATTTTTGAGCTCTGTTGTCTTAAGCCTATGAACCAAGAAGATTAGGAGGAACTTCTTTTTTGACAGGAGTTTGCAAATTTTCCTGAGTGGAACCGTGAACTTATCTTTGAGAAAATGTCCGCAGAAGCTGCAAGTTCCGAAGCCAATGTCTCTCAAGCCACAACCCCTAAAATTACGTCGATGGAAGCTACGCCCACTGTGCCTAGGGCACTGAGGTCGCCTAGGCTGAAGCCATCTACTGCTAAGGAAAAACAAAAGAAGCCCCAAGCTGTTACAGTGAGGTAGTCATTGAGGAAGAACCCTACGTAGATTAGGTAGAAAGGGAAGATGAACAAATCCAAGAAGCCGCATGAACCCTTGGATTTAGACGAACAAGCGCTTCATGACAAGGTGGAAGAATTAGATGCTAAGGAGGGCAAGCCTATCACTAGGCTCTCGAAGTATATCCCTCTGCAGAAAGGGAAAGCGTAGGTGCCAAAGGATCCCAATAATGCGAAGTTCACAGTGTCTACACTACTATTGTCGGAGAAGGTTCCATTTGAAGGTGCACATCCCTGCACTGAAAATGGAGGATTGGGATCTAGCTCATCATGAGAAATTTCCACATTTGGCCAAAAACAAATACATGACCAAAATCTAATATGAAGAGACTGGAGTCACGAGGTTGGAACCTATGAATTGGGCCGCGGGAGTTATGTAGGTCGGGTTGTTTCATATGTTGTGCATGCCACACTTCAGTAGAACTACTATCAACACAGTATGCATACACCAGTTTCTCACACTGGTTCATGATGGGTGTCTCTGACTGGGAGAACCCATCCCCATAATAGACATGTTGATCCACCAAATTACAAGATTTCACTATCAAGAGGTGGATCCAGCTGAGGAGTTCAGAGGAAAGAGTAAGGAGAAGCAACTCATGGATAGAATGAAGAATGAGTTTGGCTTGGTTAAGAAGTTGTGCAGATACTCTATCTGCTCCATCACAGATAAGGAAGTAAAGTTCATTGCTCAGATCTTGGCCTGCAAGGTCATGAGAAAGTGTCACGCAGACAAGGTTCTAGGACCAGTTATTTCATTGGCTGCACAATGCGCGAAGGGGGTGCAGTACAACTATGTGTAGTACCTCTGCAAGGAGTTCCTATTAAATTGTCGTGAAGCACAAGACGATGGCAAGGCATTTCACTATGTCTAGCTCTTATTATTGATTTCCCTCATCATGTGGAGGCTCTCATAGGACAGTTAGTTCCCTCCATAGGACGATGATTTACTGGAAGCCACGAAGTTTGCTTCGTTGTGGGCAACGAGGGACACAGAGAGGGTCATGGAGACGAAGGTATTCTGGGTGCTGGTAGAAATGGATCTCTTCACCGTGATAACCCAGAGGCCAAGGTTGTCACCAACCTTGTTTGAGCAGTTGTAGGCCTACAATAAATTCAAAGCCGATTTTCATAACGTATCCATCTACGGGAGGTGAGACCCTAAAAAGGTATGGTATAGATTGGCATACTTAGTTACTGAAGCAGATGTATAGGAAGTTGTGGGAACATGGCCAAGGGACTGCCTACACCCCACAGATCTTGGCGCAGGTACCAGTAAAGGCGGAGAAAGATCCTCTGCGCAGATGACAACTACCCAGAAACAAAAAGAGGTAGAGCAAGTAACAGCACAAGAAAAGGCCACCCAAAAGAAGAAATAGGTTGTTGCCAAGTCAGCTGCTGAAAAGGAGCGCACTGAGAAAGAAGACACAGTGGAAGTTTAGGAGTCTGCTTATCAACATGCTATAGAGAAGGAAGGGTCCGAGGAGGAAGGAGGTAGTGACGAAGAACAGAGCACCCCTTTCAGGATTACCAAGCGGCAGAAGGAGACAACTACTGAGCCCAGGAAGACGCAGAAGTCGGGAAAACATGCACATGTCAATCCCATGGTCCTCACAAAGGGGGACTTGAATGAAATCGACAACAAGGTTTGTGATACAACCACGGAGATGTGGACGTAATTTGAACAACAATATCAGCAAGAACTAGGCAATGTGCAGAAGGATCTGCACGACTTGCACATTCAGACAAGTCGACTACAGGTGAGCGTGGGTCAAGCAACATGGATTCAAGCCTATCAGGGAGAGTATGGCCACATTGGATGCAGCAGTCACAGACTGCATGTTGATCTTCAAACAAGCCATGGAACTATGGAAAAATCTACAGGAGGACCCGAACCTCCAGAAAATGGGCACAAATATCTGGGAGATGCAACACAAGTTTGATGAGCTTAGGGCGAATGCGCACACTTTGGCGCCAATCCAATGTTTTTCTAAGTTCACCGAAGGAAAACGGAATCAATCATAGATTGAAGAGCTACAAAGGAAGGAGGTCGTCTTAAAGGTCAAAATTCAGCCATGGACAGAGGAAGCAAGCCAGCTTACTCTTTCAGTCCAGGAAAAGTTAGAGACACTCCAATAGACATAAAGAATGATGCGCCTTGCGATGGAAGGCCTGACTACAGAAAAGATGGTGGAGGAAGTGCAACAAGCCGCGGTGCAGAGTTCTGTTGACATATCAACATTGAAGGTAGAGTACAACGACCTCTATAACAAGATCGAGGCGCTAGCTGAGTGACTCAAGGGCGAGTCACCCAATTTGTGTTGGGGGCCTATTGAGAAGGCGTCCCTGGGGTCAATTTTGTTAAGTTTTGAGTCAATTTTTCAATATCTTCTTGTAACAAATATAAAGTCTCCACAAAAGGTGGAAAGTGGAATGTGAATCTAAGTAGAGTCAAAAGGGGCTTTAGTCCCTTAAGTGGGTAGGTGATATAGTTGTTAAATTAAGATTCACAAAGAAAATGCTATAAATAATTGAGTCATAGCGAGTCTACGGAATATTTTTTGTTGAAGAATCATCGTAAAGACAAGGTGATAAGGCAGGAAAGGTCTGTTTCTTATACATAGGTGAAAGGGGAAAGCTTTTGTAACTGAGTGCGTGGAGACCTTGGTAAGTTCGCCAGCTGAGTGCGCAAGCCCCCGCAGTTGAGTGCATAGGGAGAAAGAGTATGTAATTGAACACTTATTCATAATAAAGATTGTTTTGGGACAAATCTAATGCATATGAGCCTTGTTATTTACTTCTGTTTAATTTTATGTATCTTTGCTTTATAATCTATTTTATGTGAATTAATTCTTATTTATTGTGTGAACATGGTATACCTGTAATATCTATTCATGACAAGTACAATTAAGTATCTTCGCGAAGATCTGGAGGTAGTTTAGATAGATCTGCGGTCGTTAGATGCTCAAAACGATTAGAGCTATGCGAAGGAATATCTAGGCCTTAAGGGTTGAAAGACACATCACACTGCCCTCTGGATGCAGAAACCTAGTTCTGCCATCCCCCAATACTGTTTTGAGTGAGACTACAGCTTGAGCTACGTGGGTCTTTACCAAAAGGGCCAGTAGTGTAGGGTTTTGCTGGTTGGTGCAGATAATGTTGAACCTGAGTCAAGCCCCATCAAGCCAACAGTCTTTCACAATTGATCCAAGCATATAGATATCTGGTATCACCATCTATGCGATTGTGTGCAGAGGCAGATCATGTTGCTTTATTACAATCCAACAAAGAAACAAGATGCATATATTTTAACAAAGGCATTTTCAAAGGGAAATTCAAGTTCCATAGAGACAGGATCGGGGTATCTGATAATCCCTTTCTTACTGAGAGGGGGTGTTGAAAATGCAGCAAGAAAATTCTCAGTTTGATTTCCCTTGGTCAAACTAGAGAAAATTTGAATTTCCATTTCAGCAGACAACTTGGATGAGTTAACTTCAGTAAAATGGATTGTGTCACCTAGTTAGATTAAATAATTTGAGTTGAAAGACTCAAGTTCAGTGAAGCATGAGTGATTTCTAACTTGTAGAAATCTAATACAGTTAAATTGAGTTATTGTTAGTTAAACTAGTTCTAACTCTTAGAAAAACTAGTGGAAGGTCAAGTTGTGCAGTGTAACTTTAGTCACACTCAGTGATCAACCACTTAACTAATCAATCAACCCAAAATAATTATTGCATGTAGAGAATTCGAGTTGCCCAGTTGAGGTGGAGGTTCCAAGGCATTGTACTATCATTTGTATACTATTCTGAGGTGTACAGGTGGTGCATGCAATCGAATATCAACCTAAAAAAATTATGCAATCAAAATTGAGGGAATTTCCTAATTAATGGGGCCTAATTCCTCAAGGAACAATGCAAGGAAATAAGATCTTGGGGGGATTTAAAATTGACTTAGTGTTGGCCAAAGTCAGTCAGTCAAGTAGAGGGATAAACTATACACTTGCAGGTTGTGCTCAGGCTTGAGCAAGCATATGTATTCATCTATATTCTTTGATTAATGCAATACAGATAGGAAGGGGTTTTGAGAAGTTGCTTTCCCCTAGATAAATCTCTGTGCATGTGTGTTATTTCTTGATGCATGTTTATGATATGTGTTTTAGATTGTGAATTGAATTCCACAGAGCAGTAGAGTAGATTTGAGTCTTATGATTTAGTAAATTTCATGAGCAGTTTCAGATCTACACATTAATTTCTACAAAGAAAGATGCTTACATCTTGAAAAAGCCATTTTCAAGAGGTAAATTCGAATTCCATAAGTGCAGGACAGGTGAAAATTCCATTTCTTGCTAAGAGGGAGTGTTGAAAAAATGTAACAAGAAAGGCTCAATTTGACTTTAGGCATAGTCAAATTGAGTAAATCGGATTTCCACATCAGCAAGACAACTTGGAAGTAGTTAACTAGTGTGACATGGCACTTTTCAGTTAGTTAGCTCAGTAAATTTGAGTTAGTGAGCTTAGAGTTTAGTTATGCAGGTGTGATTGCTAAATTTTAGTAATCAAAATCAATTATTTTTAGTTGTATTCAGTTAACTGAGCTCTAACTATTGATAGAGTCAGTTGAAGGTCAATTGTGCAGTGAGTCAATAGTATAACTCAGAGATCTGTCAGTTAATTGATCATACAACCCAAAAGAGCTAATGCATGCATGGAATTCGAGTTCCTCAGTTGAAGTGGAGATGACAAGGTAGTGTAACATGAGTTGTATACTAGTTTGAGTTTACAATTGTTGCATGAGGTCAGAAGATCAATCCTTGGGAATTTCATAATCAATTAGGAGGCTAGGTGAACAAATAATTGGTTATGTGTTGGCTAGCATTTCTCATTTAGCAGAGAACAATCATCCTTTTGCAGGTTGTGTTCAGAGCTGGAGTAGAGAATTGTAGTAGTTTCTCTATTCAACTTATTAATGCAAAGAGGCTTAAGGGGTTTTTCCCAGTTGGTTTCCCCTAGAAATCATTGTGTACTTGTGGTTTTTCTTGTTTCATGTCTATGCATGTTGTTCTAAATTTTGGTTTCCATTCTAAAGATCAGTAGAGTAGAATTTTGTCTTCTTTTTTTTAATTTGAAATCTTGAGCAATTGCAATTTCTATCAAATTTCTACATTTGGGAATAGACCAACACCTCATTTCACTTCCAAACTCATGAGAATTAGTTCTTATCTTTGCAATATTCATTTTCTTCTTAGCATTAATCAAGACATACAGATAATTTTGGCTAGCAAGAGTGGGGTTGATTACCTCCTCATAATACCTTAGCTTCATTTTTCCCTCTAGCTCCTTATTATCCCACAACTTGTCCTTAAATTTGGAGGTAATAGTATTTTTAATATTATCCTTATTCTCCAAGATGATCTCCTTCTTTATCCACAAATGGTCGAGCCAAGACTGGGCATCTTTATGCCATCCTTGCTTGAGTCGGTGGTGGGGGTTTTGGCTAAAGTTAGAAAAAAAATTGGGGAACCTCTTGGCTTCCATGTTGTAAAAATTCTTCTTATACATCTAATACCTAAACATAGTTATACTTTCAATGGGGGAAAGACTAGATTCAATTAAGAGGATAAAATAGAGAGTATTTCGTTTAATTTTGAGGTTGTACATTAGAAATTGTTTTTGGATCATCTCAATCTTCCTCCACTATTCTCTAAATATATTGCAGCCCCAAATCTCACATCCATATAAAATAACAGAGGTGATGAGAGTCTCAAAGAAGAACTTTTTTTTACTCCAAATCAAAAATTAATTGACTTACAATTGTTTTCAAGCTCATAATAAGTTTTCCAACCCCCAATAATCATTTTTTCAATGCTATAATTCCAACTGAGCTGATGATGAATATCAACATTT
Source organism: Pinus tabuliformis (assembly GCA_031772625.1). Lineage (NCBI taxonomy): Eukaryota > Viridiplantae > Streptophyta > Pinopsida > Pinales > Pinaceae > Pinus > Pinus tabuliformis. Next base: position 481,857,990 of record CM062806.1, on the reverse strand, counting down.
AAATATTTGTATGAAGAAACCTACTCTAAGTAATTGTTATCATAGATGAGATTATCATGGTTGAGTTTTTTGGATTTAATTATCATGACTTTAGTATTATAGTATCAACAATCATACCCATCTTGGAATAGTAATCATGAAGTATCTTAAGTTGGTTTTGGCTTCTAGCTAGACGAACATATTATTAGCATAAAGGAGAAGAATAATGACCATACTTGTAAGCTTGGGACATTCCTCTAGCTTATTAATGTAAATGCCAAAAATATTAAAAGATATAAAACACCCTTACTTACCTCTAATATTACACTTAATTTTAATAGACCAACATTCATGACCTTATTGCTCGTATATATTAATTTTCGATTTTTTTTAGTATATTGACTTTATACATAATTTTTTTTTTAAATTTAGTTATAAGACTTTTTGTCAAACTTGAAATCTTCAAAGTCCAACACGAGCCAACAAATCACAAAGAAAAGTGGCATCCCATATCTGGGGCACCAATATGGTGAGGGTCTTACGAATACCGGAGATCTAGGCCATCGACCACATTTTTCATTGATGGTGCAGTGTGCAGTGGGAATCTGTGGTAGAGAGACATGTGGTAAAGAGGAATGGGCACTTGATTATACAACGCAAAGGGTCCTATTGGATCCAAAGTAAAAGAGCACTGTTGGGATCAATGAAAGAAATGACGCACAACATAGAGTTGAAGTTCTAGGAGGTTTTATCATAGTAAATTTGGCACCGTTTATTGGTTCAAACTTATAACTCGTACATCTCAATTTGAAATTTTAAGTGGGAGGCTATTTTTATTCTCATGGGGAATATCTTATCAGAGAATGCATACATAGAATTGAACACAAACACACAATCTTAAACTTTACATTGACATCAAATGTCTTTTATACATGATGAAGTTTCTAGATTCTAGTTGTTGTTTACTTTTTAAGGAAGTTATTTGAAGTTTCTAGAAGCCTCAAGACAATCTCCTAAATTCTCTAGAAGAAACTAGACACAACTCATTTAATGCATGTGGTTGGAATTTATGTTTTCCAACACTCCCCCTTAATTCCAACCATAAGATAAGCGCACAAAATATCATATAGCACAATTCATAAGACACAAACATGCTCTTACTTGACATGCCTGCTAGTCTAAGTCTCAACCAGGCTTACAACATAATTTGAATTTTCTACAACACATGATTTGTTAACACATTTTTTGTATTCAATATTGTTGCACGTTCTTGGGAGTTATGCTTGTCCTTAATGCTTGCAATTTCTTCTTTTATTTCTTCTTATTGGCTGCCAATATCTGCACACTTAAAAGAAATGTTAGATTTATATAAAAGATCATAAAAAGAACCATTGTCATCCTACTCTTTTAAGAGAGCTTTGCTTCTTTCATCTTTCTTTGTTGACATAGTTGGTTGATTCATGTCTTCAACCTCTTCAATCAACTTTTTTTGTTGCAAACATGTTGTCCTGCATTTGATTTGTGTATGGAGGTAGATAACGCTTCTCACCAAACAACAACTCATCAATAATATGCTTTTCTTGCATGATATTGAACCACTCTTCATGGGATACATAATTCTCATAAAATTTCACTTCATACCTCTCCGCATCATAGAGAGTTTCCTCACTATCACATGCCACTATATTGTCAACTAGAGACATACTTTTACTTTTGATCCCAATCATGATGCTTTCAACACAATCATCATTTTTAAAAACATCACTTTCATCATCTTCAACTTTCTCACTCTCCTCCATACTATACTTCATTTCAAAAACATCACATAATATTTTTGCATTATGTATTTCACCAAATTCATGCAAAATACTAGACAAAATGTTTTCATCTAACGCTGATATAATGGAAAGTAATACTATGCACTTCTACACTTATCATCAAAATTCATAGAAGTTTCTTGGACAAATTTCCATAAATCTATTGAACCAAGCAATCCTTCCATTTTAAGTGCCCAAAGCTTAAAACTTTTACCTGAGAAAGTAGGCAAAACTAGTATTAATCGCTTCAATATTAAATATGTGTTTTCAAATACTTCATTCTAATTTATATCTTCATTAGGCATGAATTCAATAACAAGAAACATTTCAAATCCTTCTGCAGTGTTTGCCATTCCACATACCAAACACAGTTTCCAAAAAAATAATTGGCATCAAACCCCAACATCAGGGGTTGTTGCACTCACAACTCACACTACCCAAAGCTAAACCCTATATACTTTTCTCAGCATATTCAAAAACCATAATAACAAATTCAAATTACCACATAACACTAGTAGCCCAAACAACAATCATGCCTTGATATTCTCAATTTAAACCATGAGATCTTGACAATAAACAAATCCAATATACTTTTTTAAAGGGATAACATAAATATTTCCCTATATCAACGAACATTTTTTTAACAAACACACTTAAAAGCATTCCACTCAAAAGTATACAAAATAATATTTTTACGCAAGGTGCTTTCACAACTTCAATGACAGCGTAAATGTATTAAATTATTTCACTCATTTGAATCGACCCTCAGATACCTCACTCCAAATAACTTGTGGCTGGAGGCTTGTCTACATGGTCCATCGCAGAAATCTTTCTCTGATTGTTGAAAAGATTCAAGACACCACGCTTCTAAATATTTTCTGACGAATCCTCCAGCAGCTACGCTGCAAGCACTTCAACTCGATGGCAACAATTACAGCGACCCATCCGACACTCACAATAACACGCAGCGGCCCTAGTGTTCATGATTGAATAAACAACCAAACAAGACTGTTTATCCAGAGGCACCGTCAATCCTTCTCCAGAGCACAGAGCCCTTCTCCGGATGAGCAGCCACCGTCACACTCGTATCTAGTCACCCCACCACAGACTTAGCAGCAACAAACAAAACACTCCGCTGCAGTCTTCAGTTCTTCATCCCAGTGGACCAATCTGACCGTTAGCAAGCACAAAACAGCCTCACCAATCTTCACACACCAGAAGTTGACCAATCTAACGGTCAGCGAGCACAAAACAACCTCACCAATCTTCACACACACCAGACACTTTCGGCACTCTGACTAAACTTTCACAACCTCAGCCACTACGCACATCTCACCTCAGCGCTGATACCATATCAGAGAACGTAGACATAGAATTGAACACAAACACACGAGCTTAAACTTTGCATTGAGATCAAATGACCTTTATACACGATGAAATTTCTAGATTCTAGACTCTAGTTGTCGGTGACTTTTTAGGGAAGCTATCCGAAGTTTCTAGAAACATCAGACAATCTAATTCTAGAGAAAAAACTAAACACAACACATTTAGTATAGGCGGTTGGAATTAATGTTTCCCCATATTTTAGAATACTATGGATAGCAGTGAAATTAATTGTTCAACTGCTTCTTATCCGTCCAGATATTCCGATCCGCTAAATCCAACATCAAATCAAATTAAATACATTTATGAAAAAGTACTTTATTCCTATAAAGTAAAGAAAATGAAAAGGCGGTTGGAATTAATATTTTCCCACGTATCTTAGAATCCTATGGATAGCAGTGAAGTTAATTGTTTGAACTACTTGTTATCCCTCCAGATATTCCGATCCGCTAAATTCAACCGCAAATCAAATTATATACATTTATGAAAAAGTGCTTTATTCCTATAAAGTAAAGAAAATGAAAATAAAAGATGGAAAAATATATTCATGCTAAAGGGCAATTACGTATATAAAATAAAGAAAATGAAAGGAAAGATGGAGAAAGCTGCACCCACTCTCCACACCATTTCCGGTGAGATAAAAAGTTATACTTGCAAGATTAAACTGACATGTTATTTCTGCTTCTTTTGAATAAGCAGTTTTGATGAAAAAAAGTAAGATGTCTCACGGTAGTGATAAACTGGTTTGGTACCCTCTGAAATGGTATCGGACCTAAAGAGAGGCATTTTGGAACTTGAATATCCAACTGTCAATCAGGTATTCCTGTACGTCAGAAAATTTCGGTTAGTAAGAATGTGTTCGGATCATATTATAGGTTTGATTGGGACTCAAATTTCAGTTGTAAGATTGTTGTTGAGTTGGTAATTTTTATCTTCAACAAATACAGCGGACTCATGGTTAAATTTGACGGGTCCCCATACCCATCAGAAGAAAAAATTTCAGTGACGGTTTTACTTTTAAATTGCACTTTATATGACTTTTAGTATTTATTTTTACCTTGCACAATATTTTTCATATAAAACATAAACATAATCAATAAAAAACATCATTTTTATTTAACACTTAATTTAATAATAGCGAACAGTGAAATTTTCAATAAACAATCAAACACTCAATTTTATATATAAACAACCAAACACTCAATTTTATATATACAGGGGGCATTTTGTTTAGTATTGGCAGCAATTTTACAGTAACATAAATATATTGAAATTCAAAAACATTTATTAAGATATAAGTTAACATAGATTGGTAGAAATCCAAAATTAAAAGCAAAAATCAATTATATCTATCATAAGAGCGTCTTCGCAGATTGTTGTGTTTGATTCATAAATGTTTAATTTTTTCTTGCCAATAAAATTATCTACAAGGAAATTTCTTAAAACAATTTGACAAAGATTTTTAATACTAATCTGTTTTCATTGCTATTGATTTCGGAGGACAAATTAACTTCTACATTGATTTATTATAATTGATTTCTTAAAGCATCTTTCTAAGGATGAAGTAACTTCTACATTTATGTATTATAATTGATTTCTTAAAGCATCTTTTCTTACCAATAAAATTATCTACAACGAAATTTCTTAAAGCAACTTGAGAAACACTTTTGATACTAATCTGTTTTCTATGCCATGGATTTCCGAGAATGAAGTAAAATTTACATTTTTTATTATAATTGATTTCTTAAAACATTTTGACAAAAACTTTTAATATTAATTTGTTTTCTCTGCCATGGATTTCTGAGGTTGAAGTAAACTCTACATTTATTTATTATAATTGATTATTGCAAAGTGGATTGATTAACACAATACTTCATGTTAAACAGTAATCATTGGTATTCACATCTATTTAAGATTTGTGAGACTTCACCTTGGCAATCCTCAACTCTATGTATTGGTGTGTCAGTTAAGACAATCGTGTAATTAAAGGTGAAATTCAGGATTAAAAACGCCATATTGATGTTTAAATGTGGCAATTGATTTTATGGTAAGAGAAATATACTATTCAACAAGTAAAACAATTGAAAGAAAATGATTTAATACAACGACCATATCTTTGACTCCACACATAGTAACACCAACTAGAGCTTCAATTGTTAATTAAATGCAAAATTTCTGAAACAAATACATGAACTAAAGGGTTGTGTACTGTTTGATGCAAAACGTGAGTAATTTGGGACATAGAGAATGAACTTTGAAATGAATTCCCAACACGAGTTTTAGTTGTCTAATTAAATGCAAAATTCCTAGTGACAAAATCAAGTAAAAGAGTCTAGGCTTGTTCGTCCAAAAAAGAGTAGAGTCATTTAATTCACCAATAAATTAAGTTTGGCATTGTTGTAGAAAAATAGACGTGAGTTTGAGTACTTCAGAATTACTTGTTTCTCGCTTCTGCTAATTTGATTTTAATTACTTCGAATCTTAGGACACTTTCTCTTTTATATTAATTTATCTATTAATTCAAAAACAAAAAGTTTATGAATTTCCAATTAAATTGACAAATTAAATTAATTTTCACAATAAGACATAATGCACATAATACCATCACAAACCAAAGTAACATATATATATATATATATTAACTGGAAAAAAAATAAACCAATTCAAACAATAAGAATCTTTAACTATTAGTCAACTAACTCAGTTCAACCCTACAATACCAAGCTACCCCTTCAATTCAATAAGATCATTGAAACAACAAGATTTCAAACTAAAAAGGAAAGCAATCTAAATGTACTAACCAGCGTTCCATTTGGACCCTTTGAGTTTGTCCTGAGGTCAAAAGTCCAGCACGCACTGCCTCCAGATGAATTGAACTTCATGTACATTAACAAAAGATAATCACTCTACTCTCAACAATGTAACCCTCTAACAAACCTCAACCTTTCCTTCTCCGCTATGCCCAACATCTAAAAGAAAGTGATTCAAGCCTCCAAATTCATATTATAGGCAGACCCGACACTTTAAGTCAAGTTATTTTTGTCTCCTCCATTCAAATAAAGCAAGGAGAAAAAGTTTAATGTAACCCTCTAACAAACCTCAACCTTTCCTTCTCCGCTATGCCCAACATCTAAAAGAAAGTGATTCATGCCTCCAGATTCATATTATAGGCAAACCCGACACTTTAAGTCAAGTTATTTCTGTCTCCATTCAAATAAAGCAAGGAGAAAAATAAAACTTTTATAAAGCTTTCTGGTCAGGGTACATGATGAAACCAAGGGGAATGCCCCTTAAATACTTTCGTTGTTCATACTGAGGCTGCCTTGGTCATGAAGCCTCTACATTTTACAACCCACAAAAAAAAGAGCTAGAAACACATCAATGAATTCTGTGGATTTCATAGCAACAACATACAAACCAACAGGGGCTCACAATTTACAAACACCAATGACTCTATCTAAAAAATCAACGCCCACACCAGATCCATTCATTGATCATAGTCACTAGAAGAACATCCCTCCTTTATGCTTACAGGGTGCTATAGACCGTTGAACCCACTGACACCATTTTTCATGCTCCAAGGTTTTGTATCACACTTGAGTTTCTTCAACCATTGAACCCTGTAAGCGTGAATAAGGAAGCACTTCAACTATTTGTACGCTTCTGTTCAGGGTCTTTAGCTGGCTTGCGACGCCAAGCATTTATAACTCGTCTTGGTTCTTGTTGCATTTCATATGAGGGCTATATTTTGATGTATCGACTATGGCTATTAGCTTCTGGGTATTGGCTTCTGTTGTAAGTATTGGTGGTGGTTGTTAATTTGAATTTACCTATTTCACAATATGGGTTCGTGTCTTCATTGATGGCATTGATCATTCCAGATCTTACCATTTATGGCATTGATCATCTCAGATCTTACCATTTATGTGGTACTTTATTAAATTTAGCTCTGGTTTTCTGGTGTCTGATGGTTTTATTGAAGATCTTGAAGCTTTCATCTTGCCACTCCACATATCCCAATATCAACTTGATATATATATATAATTCTCGAAACTTCTTAATTTTTAACATGCCCGTCATTTGACATTTTTAAAAATTATATGCAAGTTACTCTTGATGTGGTTATATGAGAATTCACTGTATTTTACGGGTAAAAACCCAGAAAACTGGTAAACGGGCGTCAATTTTAAAGCCTGAGCAGCCTATAAAAATGAGTTTTTGCTTGAAAATGACTTTACAAGGAGATAGAAAAGCGCACCCACTCAACTGAAAACAAAGTGTGTCCGGAGGGAGAGGGAAGAATGGATTAAATATTCCATATTAAAGTATCACGTGGACTCTTATGTTTTCCATAAACATTTGTATTTGTTGTTAGATAGTTGTGTAAATTGTCCCTGAGATAGTTTTGTAAATTTCAAACTTCCTAGAAATTGGCTAGATATTAAGAGATTTCAAAATAAATAAGCAATAATTCTAAAACATTTGTTTTCGATATAAAAACTTCAAAGATATGAAAAGCAAGTAACAATTAAATTGGAAACAAAGTGTCTTAAAGTAGAGGAAAGTGGGTTAAAAATTTCGCATTAAATTGTTATGAGGATTCTCTGGCCACAAGCATTTGTATGTGTTAAGAAAATAGTTTGGTCAATTTTACTCTACTTCAATCTTTACAAATTGATATGACATTAAAATATTTTTTCAATACTCTAAACAAATAATCAATAAATGGAAAAAATATTGCCTTACACATTGACATGATATTAAAATATTTTTTCAATACTCTAAAGAAGTAAGCAATGGATGGAATACAAACTTCTTAATCAAAATTTATTTTGCTTAATTTTTTTCCTCAGAGAACCACTGCAAGGTATTACTTCAAGTTTTTCAATGGATTAATGTGTTAGAATTATAAGAGTAGTTTATTATTACAGTCTAAATGGGAATTAGGAAGTTAGTTACAACGCAAGCCACAAAAATAGTTGAAGTATTTTTTTGAATTTTATTAAGCCTGATTTAGTGTCAATTTGTTAGAGAAAAAGTTATAAATAACAAAATTGGTAAAAAAATATTAATAAGAAAGTAATAAAATGTATTTATAAATTTGTTTATTAAAATTTTATATTTAATCAATTTTAAAATTACATATCACTTAATCCAATATAATCAATTTTAAATAATTTATAAATTATAACGTTAAAACTATAATTCTATTTCTTCCACTGAAATTATGTTTATGAAATAAAATAATAAAAACACTAAAAAAATATCATTTTGTTTTCTCTTTCGACTCTATAGTAATATTTGGAGTTGTCTTTAGTGCTAAAATTTTGAGGTGAAATCTTGATTTGTGTTATTTAAACTGATTTTTTGACTGTATATATGGATTCACCATGAAAAACCCGTAGGGCACTTCACTTCCATTGCGCAAGGGTTACCCATGAAACTTGTAATTTCAATAAATTCCTGCGAGATTTTAGAAAAATTAGACCAAAGAACCTACCAAAAATTCAAAAAATCAAGCTAAAAACAACTAAAAAATATTTCATTCAAATAATAAAATATACATATAAATAAAAAAAAAATATAAAATACAAACATGCTATCTCTTGCATATGATTATTCGGCATACAACTATACTCCATGTAATATAAATTCTGGTCTCAGAAAGGTACCCATCTTCCACCAATTGCACTTCCTATAGCAAGTCTGGAGTAAATAGAAGTTTTATCGACGAGAAGAACAACTTTCTTAAAGGAGCATCTTACTATTTTCTTCTTATACCTGACACAGATTCGATCAGCTAGTTGAAATCAATATTGCATATTCAACTTAGTGATTTAGGAATACCAAATTGATTTTTTTTCACTACTAAAAAAATTTGGACCATTTCTAGATTTGTGGGTGCCATCCTTGGGCAAGGGCCATACTAATCTTCTCTATATCATTCCGATAATTTTATCGGATGTATGTCTCCGAAGAGATGAAGCAATACCAAATTGGTGTTATATTAAATGACTAAGATAATAATAAAGAAATTGGATTCAATATTGAGCACCGCTCCAAACATAAATATGCAAACTACTGGAAGAGTGGTATAGTATTGAATAAATAATTTAAATAAACTTTATCATACAATATATTAAAATGTATTTTTTTAATATTATTTCTTAATTTTAATATGGATAAAATTTTAATGGAGTTAAAAAAACATTTACAATAAACCTGTAAAATGATATTATCTTCAAATATAACAATATTGCTGACCAATGAACACGTACAGTGAAATGATTCCTAAATAAAAAATTTAGGAAATATGAACAATAAGAAACTCAAGGCACATCACCAAATTCTGCCCAGAAGAACTCATCAGACCTTGAGTTCTATGATATTAGGACTCTCCTATTTCAAAGGACTCCACACAGTCCAGAGTTTTTCTGTTAAGAATCCCATAAGAGGTAGTACCATTCTTCTTATATAGCTCCTATCCGACCCAACCGTATTAAAACATTCTTTCAGTTGAGGCCTACTCTTCTCCTCTTTGCCAACATAATCAGAGCTCTGATAAGACTTGCCCATTATCAACTTCTCCTCTCTTCCAACGCCAGAAATCTCTCTACCCAAATCACTGTTTGATCCCAGCCATGTTATGAGCTCCTTTGCATGCAATTTCTCTTCCTTGGCTTTCATTTTCTTCCCATTTCTTCTGCTCTCAGAGGCAGTTCCAATCCCAGCCAGATGGTCTTCAAAAATCTCAATGCCCTTGTGAATGAGATCTCTGTTTGGAGAACCATTCCAACGACCCCAAAAGCCCACATAACACTCAAAGCAACTGCAATCAAAGGAATGCCCATGACAGCTATGGTTATTCCTACCCTTCCTGCTGTTCTTGCCTTGATTGTCCTCCATGGAAAGGGCCTTCAGAGAGCAAGCAATGAGATAAAATAACACTTCCTGGTCCTCGTGAGGGAGCGTGATACTGAGCGTGATTACGGTCTCAGGAAGAAACTTCGGCATTGAAACATTCTCCAACTTCTTCTGGGCGCCCATGGTGTCTGAAACTCTGGATCTCATGTATTCTCAGATAAGTTCAGATCATGCCGAGCAAATTTATTTATGGTAGGCAAATAAATGAGGATCATTAACAACCTGTAATAAACTTAAACTTGTGATTACAACAGATTTTTGTCACAAATTTAATTTACAAAGATAAATTTAAGGGGAAAATATCTTATGATTCCAATAAATACCTACCCAATTCGAAACAAATTGAAGAAAAAACTAGACCATGAAAACTCAATAACATAGAGCAGGTAGAGTACAGCGTAACAAACTAGCGCTTGAACAGATCCGTCAACTCTGTTGCAGAGATAGATTAGGTTGCACAGTCCCAGATTGCTTCCTCGCGAAGATATTGTGCATGAAGGACAATGCTATATAATAATGTCTCTCTGCTGGATTGCTTCGTCGCGAAGATATTGTATAATAATCTCTCTGCCGTTATATTTGACTGCTTCCGAAGTCCTCTACTCTCATACGTTTTCTTCGGAATTTTTATGTTTGCCGACACTTTTTCCTGTTCACCGTATGCAGCTGAAATACATGCGTTGAAAATGTTTCGCTCGAAGATTCCAAAGGAGCCGCCGGCATGTCGATTGGAGGTATACGGTTCTTGAAAAATCAACGGGGTTGTGTCGTTTGACATCTCTGGATGACTTTTCTCAATTCAGCGTTATTTAATTAAGATGAATAGAGTTATCACCTTAAGAGGAATAGTTTGTTAATAGTTTGCAAGGTAAACATTAACTACTGTATGGCTGTTTGGCAGGGTGTTTGGAAATTTGTTTTATTTAAGAGTAATTTTTAAGGAATAGTTTTTCGTGTGATTTTTTGGATTTTTTTGGTGTTTGTTGAAAATTTTGAGGTGAAATTTTGATTTGTATTATTTAAACTGGTTTTTTTATTGTTTATATGAATTCCGTATGGTGGAAAATCTCATAGGTCATTTTGATTGTGCATGGGTTACTCATCAAACTTGTGATTTCAAAAAATTCTAACTTTAAAGAAATTAGACCCGAAAAATCCACCAAAAAACTTTCAAAAAATCATACTAAAAACAACTCCAATTTTTAATAAAAAAATAGGTAGGTTTGAATTTCTTTTAATAAAATACGGATGGATATTAATACTTTTTGTGTGCTCTTTTTTTAATGCAGATAGAGAGGGCGGGATATTAATAGCATATGTTTTTGTATTTTTTTTATTATTAAAATTTATGAAAATTGTATATTTATGTTTTTATTTGAATATGCGATATTTTTTTTAAATAAAAGTATATGTTTTTAATTATTATATAGTAACTCGTATTTATCTTGTATAGATATAGAATTTATTTCTATCTTAATTTATTTATTTTTGAAGAAAATGAGTTTTTAGTACGAGTAATAAGAAAATAAACACTAGTATGGGTAGTCTAATTTATAGAGGAAATGGTTTTTTTCAGCATATATTTTTTGGTTAGTTTTAATCAAAATTTGTGGGAGATTTTTAAAAACTTGAGTTTGAATTGTTTAATCTACATAATTTGAGTGCCTCGGGGTTTTTGCAGGGTGCTAAATCCATATATGCATTCAAAAATGTATTTTAAACAACAACAAAAATCTTGAAATTGTATTCTTGGATTTTGGTGAATTATGGTTTGTCTACAAGTTAGACTACGCCATATAAATTAAATCACTATAAACATTGATTAATGTCAAAACACTTGTCTCATAAATACTAGTATAGCTATATAAATTAAATCACTATAAACGTTGATTAATGTCAAAACATTTGTCTCATTAGACATTTCACATTGCCAAGATTAAAACAAATCATAAAATTTAACTAAATTATAATTTTATTCTTATTATTATAAAAAAATTAATAATGAGTTAAACATAGATACATTTAAAGGGGTGGTAGGAGGGGGAGGGATTTTAATCAATTTTGATGGAATAACTAAAATAATGTTTCCATGGGGCCTAGGAAGAAGATCTAACAATCAAGCCGAGATGTATGGGCTCTTGCAAGGTTTATTCATCACCAAAGACAAGGGTGTGGAAGAATTAATCATCTTAGGAGACTCTTTAATTACAATCCAGTATCTTAATAGTGAAAAGAATCCAAAAGATAACTCTCTTGCTAGGATTCTCGAGAATTAGAAGTTTAATGACATCTCTTCACTCTAGGAATTCTTATCATATTCTCATAATCAATAATATGGAAGTTGATATGAAGGCAAACTAGGCTTGCTCTCTAGATGAATTTGAGCTCGAGATCAATGAGCAAAGGATCAGATGTTTGATTCCCTAATTGCACAAATGTCTCTAAAAGAATGGATCCTCCTTAAGCCTTGTTTCAATTGGAATATGGTTATTGCAATAATTAATATGAATTATTTTCCCCTTCCCATATATTCCCATTCTTGATTATCCCCTGCTCCATGTAATAATGATTCTCAATCCATTCAAGCATTCTTGAGGATTAATGTTGACATGGTCTCTCTTCAAAACATGTCAAGTTACATAATCTATCATCATGCAAGGGAATTTCTTCCTGCCTCGCATGCTCGAGACATCAGAGCTCACCTGCTTAAGCATTGGAATTATCCTTCACTCAGTTTAATGATGAACCTTCTTAAACGATGCACAGGGAAATTTAATGTTATGGAGATGGAATTCATGTGGAATGACAGGGGATGTAGAGTTAAATTGGTAAGATGCCTCTCTTCAACGTCATTCCATTTTGCACTCCTCCTTCCAAGTGTGTTGTCTCCCCAGAAGATTGTGAATTTGGTCCTGGTTTGACTCCCAGTCTCAATTGTGGCATTAAGACAGTTTCCCTTTTAGCAACTCTGTGAAGAGCTCCAATTCAGGCTTCAATTGTTCAATTGGATAGTGTCGGGGTGGGTGAGGCATTCGTGCTCGTGGGAATTATGGTGCTCTAAGCTAGTTGGTTGGAAGGCCAACCTAAAATATTAAGGACAGTCATGCCCTACGAATCTCAGCCTCTCACGAACCTCTTTGAAGGAAGGTACTTTTGATTTTCTTCTTTTTAGCTCGGTATTCCGCATAAATTTGGGTCTAGATGGCAATTCCAAGGAATTAAGCCCCTTCCTTAGTTACAGGGTTGTTAATGGGATTATGTTAAAGTTTTGTTTGGTTTCGCCTATGAGTTCGCCAAAAGTATATGGAAATTGTTTCCTCTCTCGGGTACAATTTTTTATTTCAAAGCTTACAGTTGAACACTCGCCTCTCCATGTCATAATTTGGGAAGGTATTAGAAGATTATTGGTGTCGATGCCTTCTCTCTCCCTTATGGGTTAGCTTTCTACTCAGAGAAGTACAATGAACATTGATTCAAATTTTGAGCCCTCATTTGCATACAATCCATGCTCTCATTGCTTGTCCTCCCATGAAGCACTCCACAGGACAAATTACGATTTGAAAGTTAAGTTCTGCCAGATGTCTCATGCCTAGATTGAGGTTACTGATAAGATTCTGACTCTCTAATTCAAGTTATCTCATTTGGTTGATGAATTCGATGCCCTCGAGAATATTGTTATGGAGCTAAAGCTCAATAAAGAAGCATAGACACATTCTGACAAGCACAGGATGATATAGACAAATGAGAGATCGATATCAATAGGCCAACTACAGATAGTGGCTAATATCTCCTACAAGCTCGACATGTGGATTTTTGGATTTTTGTAATCATGCGAATGCGAGACTATCCAGTCTATTTTTGGATATGGACCTTTGATTTGTGTAATCATGCAGACATAATATTAGTCTATCCTATGCTAGTTGTTTTGGGTATTTTTATGTAATCATGCAACTATGTTAGATTCTACCCTTTGTTAGTATTTTTGGGTCTTTATGTGTCGAAGGCTAGTGTTAATGACTTATAGTCAGATCTAAATATTGAAGATATAAACCTAATGTAGTTTGTTGCGGCCACGCGCAAATTTAAATCAATATTACTCATTTTTGTTTAGAAAAAAAAACATAGATACATTTCAAAACATATGCAACGAGACTCTTGACCATGGAGATTCATCCTCACTTTATCATAGAGATTCTTAACCTGTAAATAGGTTTTGTTACAATACCATGGCTTACGACTACCACATGCCTAAAAATCATAACTCATATTCATATGACAATTTTTCTTAATTAATCAATTTAATTGAAAGGTAGAAACGGCATAACTACTTTTGAGATATTTCTCATAGATGTAGAACTATTACTATGATTATTTTAGAATATTATATGGAAACTATCCCTACCATCCATCCAATAATTATTGATAGTTAAAATTAAAATTGTAGAAGCTCTATTCCAAAATAGACATGTTTATTAGCTTAATCACTTATAATTATTGAGACTGTTTTCAGAATAATTATATTTTTTTTACATTTATAGTGAGGTACTTTACAACTTAGTATGGGAGGTCCATTTTAGACCCGTATTTATCAAGCAATTAGAGAGATCATATTTTTTGATATGTAAATTTTATTATCATTGGGTTGTTAGCCTAGTATAGATGAGATGTTGTAATGTCCTATCCTGTTAAACATTTTGACTCACACAAATTACAAAAAAAAAAGTTAAAAAAAAAATATAATATGATTAAAAATTAAAATTAAAAACTAAAATTAAATTGACTTAAAATAGTTAATTTATTGTTGTCATTTTTTAGGCTTTAGGTTTTGACAATCCATGGTTTTATCAATTGTTGGGTTGTGTTATATTCTTTCCATGACTAGCCCATGTAGTTAATCGGGGGGTTAGAAGGGGGGCGGAGCCCCCCCTTCGTTGCACCGATTGCGTAGCGGGGGGAGTCACAGGGGGTTTGAGGGGTGCAAGTAACCCCACTCTATGGGGTCCGGGGCAGCACCCCGGAAAATTTTGGTTTTGGACCCTATGTTAGGTTGGGTGGACCTACCTATGGTTTTGTGCATGATTTTTCACACATGGTTTTGGACGCGATGGTTTTCAGTCCATGGTTTTGGACGCGATGGTTTTCGGTCCATGGTATTGGATGCTTCGGCATGTATAAATATGTATTGTAACATTAAAAGGAACATAATGAAAAAATCAAGCTAGTAGTCCTGATTTTGGGATCCAGGGGAAAATCTCCGTGTATATGTGCTTTATGTGTTATGCTCTCACATTGTTTATTTTCTGTGTTTTAGAATTCATATGCAGGTAATTTTTGTACAGGGTTAAAACCTACATTTGGTATCAGAGCTGTTTTGGCTTCAAGGGGACGCCTTTGTTGTTGAGGGTTTTCGCTCGGGCCTGTGGTAGACCCTGTTCAGTGGGAGATCTGCGGAATCAATTCTGGTGGTGAAAGAGGATGGCGAGTAGTGGAAAGATAGAGATTGAGAAATTTAATGGTCAGAGTTTTGAGTTATGGAAACTCAAGATGGAGGATATGTTGGTGGATAAAGATCAGTGGATCGTGGTATATCCAGGTACTAAACCAACGGGAGTGTCCGATGAAGAATGGAAGAAGTTGGATCGGAAGGCAAAGAGCACAATATGATTGTGTGTCTCAAATTCAGTATTGTGGGACAAGTTGGGGACTTTATACCAATCTAAGTCTCTGGTGAATAAACTGTTCCTACGGAAAAAGCTGTATAACCTAAGGATGAAAGATGGAGAATCGGTGACAGAGCATCTGAATGCATTTAATATTGTGGTAAGTCAGTTATCATCTATGGATATTAAAATTTCATATGAAGATAAGTGCATCAGTTTGTTGTGTTCTCTACCAGATTCGTGGGATAGTCTGGTTATTGTAATAGGTAACAATGCAACTTCCTTGCAGTTTAATGAAATAGTATCTTCCTTGCTGACGAAGGAAATGAGACGGAAAAATATGGAGATCCAGAATGGTGATGCCTTGTTTGTACAAGGACAGTCCCAGAACAGAAACAAAAATAAGTCGTCGAGTGGGAGATCTAAATCTAGAGGGAGACCTCAATCTCCAAGAAAACCTGTAAAGGTGGTGTGCTGGAAATGCGGAAAGGAGGGGCACTACAAAAGGGACTGTAAATCTAAAGCCCCTGATAAAGGAAGGGGATCTGATGATGCTCCTTTTGCAGAGGCGAAAACCACCTCAGATGAAGGTGGGGATGTGTACTTGGCTTCTTCAAGTACACATGTAGATCACGATGCATGGTTGATTGAATCAGGTGCATCCTTTCACTTCACTCCCCATAGAGAATGGTTCTGCGAGTATGAGAAATATGATGGTGGTGATGTCTTCTTGGGTGATGACAGGAAGGCTAGAATCGTTGGTCGCGGAAAAGTAAAGTCGAAGTTGCAAGGTGGAAGGGTTAGAACACTTACGGGTGTTCTCCATATTCCTGCATTAGCCAAAAATCTGATTTCTGTAAGCAAGCTGGATGATGCAGGTGTAAAAACAGTGTTCGAGGAGGATACTTGCAAGATGGTTCGGGGGGCACTGGTATTGATGCAGGGATTTTGAATTGGAACTCTGTACAAGCTACAAGGTAGCATTGTTGTTGATGGGTGCAACAGTTTTGTGGTTCCTGAAAGTGGAGCAGAAAATCTAGTGGTCTCTGGAGAGAAGACCATGCTGTGGCATCAAAGGCTTGGACATATTGGAGAGAAGGGCCTTCGAATACTTCATGGTAAAGGTATGGTAGAAGGTATGAGTAACAGCTCTCTGGATTTTGATTTCTGTGAAAATTGTGTATATGGGATGCAGAATCGGGTGAATTTCCCCTTTGGTGGTAAGAGGGCGAAACAGATATTAGAGCTTGTGCACAATGACGTGTTTGGACCTGTGAAGGTTCCATAACTGGGTAAGTCTGTGTACTATATATCCTTTATAGATGACTTCTCAAGGAATACATGGATATATTTCCTTAAGAAGAAATCTGAAGTCTTTGACAGGTTTAAAGAATTTAAGGCTATGGTGGAAAACCAGACAGAGAAGAAGATAAAGGTGTTGAGGACAGATAATGGTGGAGAGTTTTACAGTAAGGAATTTGAAGAATTTTGTAAGAAGTGTGGTATAGCACGACAGAAGACTACTCCATATACACCTCAGCAAAATGGAGTTGCAGAAAGAATGAACAAGACATTGATGGAAAGGGAAAGAAGCATGCTCAGTGGTGTCGGGTTAGAACAGGAATTCTGGGCAGAGGCGGTAGATACAGCATGTTACTTGGTCAACAAATCACCTTCATCAGCGTTGGAGGATAATACTCCACAAGAGGTATGGACTGGTAAGAAACCCTCTCTTTCACATCTAAGGGTATTTGGATGTGATGCATATGTACATGTTCCAAAGGAGAAACGAACCAAGTTGGATAGTAAATCTGAAAAGTGCATCTTTATTGGGTATAAGGATGGTTTAAAGGGTTATAAGCTTTGGAACCCAATAACAAGGAAGGTTGTGTACAGTCGAGATGTGGTGTTCAGAGAGGTAAAATATTTTATTAAACATGAAGTCCAACCAAAGGAACCTGAGAAGATAGAGTTTGAGCTAAAGGATGAAGAATCAGACTCTACAGCAGAGGAGGAACCAGAAGATGAAGAGCCACAAACTCCGGGTGTGAGAAGATCAGTTCGAGAAAGAAGGCAACCAGAAAGGTATAGTCCATCTGCTTTCTGTTCAAATTTTGCTTTATCTATTACTGACGATGATCCCAGAACTGTGAAGGAAGCAGTAGATTCAGAGGATGGAAAACTCTGGAAAGAGGCCATGGTTGATGAAATGGCATCTTTACACAAAAATGAGGCTTGGGATCTGGTGGAGTTGTCGGCTGGAAGGAAACCCATTGGCAGCAAATGCATGTTCAAGAAGAAGACAAATGTAGAAGGAAAGGTGGAGAAATACAAAGCTCGGTTGGTTGCAAAAGGTTATTCCCAGGTGCCGAGAATTGATTTTGGTGATATTTTTTTCTCCTGTTGCCAAGGTAACTTCTATTAGATTACTTTTATCTATTGCTGCTGCTTTTGATTTTGAGGTAGAACAAATGGATGTGAAGACAGTATTTCTTCACGGGGATCTGGAAGAGGAGATCTACATGAGGCAACCTGAAGGCTTTCCGGTGAAGGGTAAGAAAGAACTGGTATGCAAGTTAAATAAGTCTTTGTATGGGTTAAAACAATCACCAAGGATGTGGTATCAGAAATTTGATACATTTATACGGGGACTTGGCTTCACCAGAAGCAAAGCAGATCATTGTGTGTATTTTAAATTAATTCGTGACCGTGTTATTTATCTAGTCTTGTATGTGGATGATATGTTGCTGGTTGGAAATGACAAAGAAATTATCCAGGATTTGAACACCCATTTGTCCTCTAAATTCGACATGAAAGATCTTGGTGCTGCAAACTGTATTTTGGGCATGGAAATTAAAAGAGATCAGACAAAGAGGAAGCTCTGGTTAAACCAGAGGAAGTATGTTGAGACAATATTGTAGAGGTTTAATATGCAGGATAGTAAACGAGTGAAGGTTCATATTCCTGTAGGTGTAAAGTTATCTGCTGAACAGTGTCCCAAGACACAAGAATAGGAAGAGGACATGTCCCGTGTTCCATATGAAAGTGCAGTCGGTAGCCTGATGTATGCAATGGTCTGTACTAGACCAGACATTGCACATGCAGTGGGAGTATTGAGCAGGTTTATGTCAAAACGAGGGAAGGAGCATTGGACAGCAGTGAAGCGGATTTTCAGGTATTTGCATGGCACTAGTGATTATGGTTGTGCTACCAAGGAAGACCAGTATTGGACAAAGTTTTGGATATCTGTGGCTTTGTTGATGCAGACTGGGCTGGAGATCTGGATCAGAGAAGATATACAAGTGGGTATGTGTTTAACCTATTTGGAGGTGCAGTCAGTTGGATGAGTAAGAAACAATCTGTAGTGGCACTATCAACTACAGAGGCAGAATACATGGCAGCCACTCATGCAAGCAAGGATGCAGTTTGGTTGCAGAGATTGTGTTCAAGTATGGGGTTAGTACAGGGAGCTATAAGGATATACTGTGATAGCCAAAGTGCAAGTGCAATTTTCTTGGCAAAGAACCCTGCATATCACTCAAAGACAAAGCACATTGATGTTCAGTATCACTTTGTGAGGGATATGATAGAAGACAAAAAGTTGTTGTTGGTAAAGGTGGACACTTTGAAGAATACTGCAGATGCATTGACAAAATCTATGAGCTATGAGAAGTTCTCTTGGTGTAGAGAAACAATCAGCATTACAAGGCTGGATAAATGACTAAGCTTTCTTGTGGCCCCCTGTGGAAAGAAAACAACAAGTGGGAGAATGTCGGGTTGTGTTATATTCTTTCCACGACTAGCCCACGTAGTTCACTGGAGGGTTAGAAGGGGGGCGGAGCCACCCCTTCGTTGCACCGATTGCGTAGCGAGGGGAGTCACAGGGGGTTTGAGGGGTGCAGGTAACCCCACTCTATGGGGTCCGGGGTAGCGCCCCAGAAAATTTTGGTTTTGGACCCTATGTTAGGTTGGGTGAACCTACCTATGGTTTTGTGCATGATTTTTTGCACATGGTTTTGGACGCGATGGTTTTCGGTCCATGGTTTTGGATGTGATGGTTTTCGGTCCATGGTTTTGGACGCGATGGATTTCGGTCCATGCTATTGGATGCTTCGGCATTTATAAATATGTATTGTAACATTGAAAGGAACATAATGAAAAAATCAAGCTGGTAGTCCCGGTTTTGGGATCCAGGGGAAAATCTCTGTGTATATGTGTTTTATGTGTTATGCTCTTGCATTGTTTATTTTCTGTGTTTTAGAATTCGTATGTAGGTAATTTATGTACAGGGTTAAAACCTACATCAATTATATATATATATATATATATATATATATATATATATATATATATATATATAGAGAGAGAGAGAGAGAGAGAGAGAGAGAGAGAGAGTCTAGATCCATCTTAACTCTGAATCTAGATGGATCAAATCTCTCCAGATGTAAAAATTTTTTAAAGTAAAAACAAATTTGATCTCTAAACTCTTAATAGATCCGAAATATATTATGAAATTTATACATTAAAAAATTGGATCCCTTTAATATTTAATAAATTTTAATATTTAAATTAATTTCATTGTTATCGCATATCTATTTACATATAGTCGTAGTCTAACGATTATGTTTTTTTGCCCTGAAAGTTATGGAAATTCCGGCTATATTTTGAAACAATTTGCAGGGATTTTTGTAAATCCAAGTAAAAGTTGTCAAATTTTATAATTTTAGGTGCCCTCGAAGTTTTTGATGGTGTCGAATCCATTTCCACCATAAAAAATATGGTTCAAACACTGCCTCTACAAGATTTTTTTTAATTTGTTTACCCGGATTCCAGCCACTTTTGATCATCCAAGCAATTCCTCCACCTCTATTCACGACTCATTTACATAGATACTAATTTGTTTTTAATAGGATATATTTTCACATGTATTTCACAATGGATTGTAGAGCAGTTCACTATTCTCAAAGCAATTATCTTAAGATTTTAGGATAATATCCACCTCTTGCGATTATAAATTACTATCTATATATTAAAAATAAATATATAATTAAATGTAAAGATACAAGTTTTGAATGCAAAAGCTTGGGGCCTATGTAAACATTTTCATTATTTAATAATGTAGAGGAGTTTAGATATATTATTTTTATTTAAAACTTTTCAAAGTATATAAAAATGTTTTAAAAAACTCGATAAATAAGGGAAATAAATTTAAAAAGTATATCCATTAGGTTTTCTTATTATTTTATAATATATTTGTTTTTCTTTGTAATATATGAAAAGATAAAGTTATATAATTTATTTTTAATTAAGAATTAGATAAATGGTAGAAAAATAAAACATTTTAATTAAATGAATGTAAATGTAGTTCTAGCTTTTAAGATTTGGGAGAAAACATGGAACTATAATAGTTTTCCAAAAATAAACATTTTATGCCTTATTGAGGAAGATAGATATTTTAGGACCCTCATGGTGGGCCTTATATAAGAAATTTAAAGAATTTATTGAGTACTTTTTATTTGAATGTATTTTTCATCAATAGTTTGGGGTAATGTTCTCTATCATATATGCCTAAGAATAATTTTTCCCCGTGCTATACATGATCTATTGGAAAGTGGGAGAACTATTATCAGGGTTCTTTTACTGGAAAAAATTGATGAAAAGAATTTGTGATGCAACTCCTAAATTTGTTTGTTGGTCATTATGGTTGAATATAAACCAAGTTGTATTTCAAAATGATATTGGGAATAGTGTCAAAACAATTGAATTTAACGTAGAAAGTTTGTTTCACAGTTGTGTGTGTGTCCTAGATTAGAGTTAGTTCCTATTTTCTAGGAAATGGTTTTGATCTCCCTAAATAGAATGTAAACTTATATATTTCTCATTTTATGATTAATGGAATAGAGCATACTGCTTGGGCAGTCTCCAAGTGTAGTTTTCTCACCTGTGAGCTGCTAGATTTCAGTGTAAGTTTTGTTCCAGTTTGGTCTTTCCATTTCTTAGCATGGTATTAGAGCACATAGAGTTAGGTCTGTGTTGAGAGGGCCTTGGTGGCTAGGTTGAGAGCCTTGGTGGTTGAATTGAGCCTTGGTGGTTGATTTAAGCCTTGGTGGCTGAGAGCCTTGGTGGTTGGTTCAATTGCCTTTGTGACAGAGCATTGAAATTTTGAGGAAGCCTAATCAGCGCGGGTTTTAGGGGTCAAACCCATGTTGATCAGCGCTAGCTCTGCATTGTGAAATAGTGTTGATCAGCGCGACCTACAGTACAGTGAAATGGCGCTAGTGTTTTTTTCCTATTGGAGGCCGCCCTAGACGAGAAGTGCTTGAGTTGGTGGTCTTGTCCAGCATTTTTTTGAAGGCCATATGTCTAGAGTTGGATCAATTGCACCCAAATCTGGAACTGTTGAAGGATCTGGAGTTCAATTCGCAGATTGACTATTGGAGGAACTGGAGTTCGATCTGCGGATCAACTATTGGAGGATTGGGAGTTCGATCCATAGATCGACTATTGGAGGATCTGGAGTTCGATCCGCAGATCAACTATTGGAGGATCTGGTGTTGGATCCATAGATCAGGTGATGGATTACTGGATTTGTAGATTGGACTAGTGGATCTATTAGTGAAGTCATGTTTTTGTCACAATGAATAATCGCATTACATAGACGTCGTACCTGAATGAGAGCAATAAGCTCGATGGGACAAATTACACCAACTAGAAGTTCAAGTTGTAGAAATTGATCGAGGGTTCTAGTGCATGGAAAATTGAAAGCGGAGATGAAGTAAAGTTTACTACAGCTGGTGGTGCCACAACTGCATCAGTTCAGGATTGGGAAAAGAGGGAAAATAAAGTGAAGGTATTGTTGAAGATGTCGGTAAAGGACAACATAATCCCTCATATCCAAGAATGAAAAATCGCCAATGAAATTTCGATGACACTCAAGGATTTGTATGAAACCAAAAATATAAATCGCCTGTTGCTTCTAAAGAGTAAGATTCTCTCCATCAGAGTGGAGGAGAATGAATCCATTGCTGCATTCATCTCACGGATCAAAAAACAGAGAGACAATTTGAGCGGCATAGGGGAGAAAGTGTCCAATACAGATCTTGTCACAATTACCTTAAATGGTATGACAAAGGATTATCAAATGTTTATTATAGGGCTCGCGACGAGGGAGAAATCTCCCACCTTATAAGAGTTGACATGGATCTTGATGTAGGAAGAAGATAGGCGTATGAATATGAAGCCTCAGAATGTAGATCTGGCATTGGTGGTGAAGAAAAAGTTCTTCAAAGGGAAACTAGGAGGAGGACAAAAAAGCGTTGGTCCATCTTAGAAAAAAATCCATTTCAAGGTATGTTGGGTCCCTATAATACTAGTGATTACCCCATTACTATTATAGTTATACCCCTTATTTATATTGTTGTGCCCCTATTACCCCCATATTGTTATTTCTATGCCCCATAGAATCCCTCTATTGTTATTTTTGTGGCTTTATATTATTATTGTTAGGTCGGCTGGATTATATTGTGACTCCTTAGACTCCTATATATAGAAAGGAGGTTTTGTCATTTGAATCATCCAAGAATTGTTCATTTATGTAATGTAAAGGAGGTTTCCCCTTCGAAGAGGCTGAATTCTAAGGCGTTGATCTATCTTTTCTATCTTTTCTTGAGCTGGTTTCATAACATTTGGTATCAGAGCTTTGGATTCTAGGGTTTCGCTGCTCCAAACAGGTCATCGTGGAATTTTCGCTATAACTTTTTTTCTGTGACGTTTCAGAAGTCGCAAAAAAAACCCATTTGAGAAGAAATCGCGCTGAACCTTGGGTCCGAATTTCAGAGCTTTTTGCGCGATATTTTCGGAGATATGATCTGAGGAAGTTGGTCTTTTTGCAGACTCCTGAATTACATTCAAAACAGGTGACCTGGGAAAATCGTCATAACTTTCTCTCTGGGAATCAGATTGAAATTTCGTAAGAAGTTACAGAAAGAGGACGGACTGTAGTTTCTTGTATATCATTTTCAAAATCAAATATCGAAAAGTACACGTGGCACTTCGTACAAGTTCGCTCTACTGAAAGTCTATAATCAGGTCACTTGGGAGATTGTGCATAACTCTTTCTTGGAGAATCCAATTTGGATCAGACTGGTGGCATTGGAAAGAGGACATAGGTAGCTACTATAGGTCACAAATTCAGAACTAGATGATTTGAAAGTACAGAGATACATCAGAGGCAATATCGAGCTCCTACAAAGTGAAAAAAGGTGTGTAGATTTTTTTAAATTTTTGCTTAAGCTTGGTTTGAAAATTTATTTTGAAGGAATTCAAAGGGCATAGTAGAGCATTATTATCGGTAACTGATGCCCCGAGGAAAGAAAATGCAAACACCTAGTAAGGAACCTGAAAGCTCTAGCATGACTCATGAAGAAGAGGAAGAAATGCTACATGATATATCAAAATTACAAGAACAAGTGCAACAAATGTCACGCTCACAAAAGTTAACAGATGCTAAGATAAATGGCGTGGAAGCTAAGATAAATGGCGTGGAAGCTAATATGGACAATTTGAAGATAGATTTGAACACAAATTTGAAGACAGGCATGGCAGATTTGAAGACAGATTTGACAAATTTCCTACAAGAAATACTTACTAATGGTGAAAAGGTAGTAAAGGAAACTCATGATGAGAACAAAAGAAATGTTAATCATGATTCCATAGACGCTAATGTTGGATCGAAGAATCACCATATTCCAAAAATCGATATGAGGAAGTTTGATGGCAAGGATCCCGCCACATGGATATTACAGATGGAGCAATTCTTCGATCTCAATAATGTGCAAAACACACAAAAGGTACGTATGGCAACTTATATTTGGAACCAAATCAGTTTGTATGGTATCAATGGCTTTGTTCTCGTAAACAATTTATCACTTGGGCAATTTTTACGGAAGAATTGATAGCACATTATGAGGATACAAAAAGCAACACTTTTTTTAGCCAATTGATAAGTCTCAAACAAAAGGGTTCAATAATGGAGCACATTGAGGAGTTCCAAAAATTGAACATAAGGGTAAAAGATATTCCAGAGGAGCATAGGATTGATGTGTTCATAGGGTCTTTAAAGGATAATATCCAACATGATGTTCGCCTTTGGGAACCTGATTCATTAGAGAAGGCATTCAGGTTAGCAAGAAAAATGGAAAGCAAAATTATGGCAACTAGGAAGCATACCACTCACAACTATAAAGACGGAAGTGTTGTTGCCCCTAGTCTTCCACAACCTACAAGGTTGACACCACAACAATTGGAAGAAAAAAGAGCAAAAGGGCTTTGTTACAATTGTGATAGCAAATACACAAAAGGTCATAAGTGTGCTGAGAAGAAATTATTCTACATAGATTGTGAAGAGGAAGAAGAAAAGGAGCAAGAAAGGTCAAAAGAAGAGGATATATTCCAGGAACAAAGCCTAGATGAAGAACAAATAAATCCGACCATATCTTGTAATGCATTGGCGGGAATTACCACTCCTCAAACCATCAAGATAGAAGGACAAATCAAGAAGAAAAAGGTAATAGTGTTGATTGATTCAGGAAGCACCCACAATTTTATTCATTGTAGGGTAGCAAAAGAATTGAATTGCTTCCTATATCCAGCACCAGAGTGTCAAGTGATGATTGCAAATGGAGGAACAATAAATTGCTCTGGAAAGTGCCATAATATCAAGCTATCCATGGGAGAATATGTATTGACTAGCCCAATGCTTTCCATTCCAATGGGAGGTGCTGATGTTGTACTAGGAGTCCAATGGCTACAATCCTTGGGTACAATAGCTTTTAATTTTCAAGAAATTTTCTGTGGAAGGAAAGGAAGTTGAATTAAGGGGTATTGCAGGGAAACCAGGAAAGATAATCAGCTCTAATGGCATGACAAAGCTTCTAAAAAAGGAGCAAAGAGGTGTAATTGCACAATTATGTTCGCTAGATGTTTCCACATTGGAATCATCTATTTCTCCAGATCTCCAAAAAGTCCTGGACAATCATTCCAAGGTATTTGAGACTCCCAAAGGTCTCCCACCTATGCGTGATCATGATCATGCTATTCATCTGATTCCAGGAAGTGTTCCTCCAAACATCAGGCCGTACAGATATCCCTATGTCCAAAAAAGTGAAATTGAACGTATGGTTGCAGAAATGCTAGAGGCTGGTATAATTCAACCGAGTCAAAGTTCTTTCTCAGCTCCAGTAGTATTGGTGCACAAGAAGGATGGATCATGGCGCATGTGTCCGGATTATAGGGAGCTCAACAAGCTCACTATTAAAGATAAGTTCCCCATTCCTGTCATTGATGAATTACTGGATGAATTGCATGGATCAATTTACTTCACCAAGTTGGATCTTCGTTCGGGATATCATCAAATCAGAATGAAGATTGAAGACATTCCAAAAACGGCATTTAGAACTCATGAGGGTCATTATGAATTTTTGGTCATGCCTTTTGGCCTTACCAATGCACCTTCAACATTTCAAGGTTTGATGAATTCAATTTTCAAACCATTCCTTAGAAAATTTGTGTTAGTATTTTTTGATGATATACTAATCTACAGCAAGTCTTGGAAGGATCATGTTGAACATGTTGACAGGGTGCTACAACTATTGGAGGAGAAACAATTATATGCAAAAAGATCCAAATGTTTCTTTGGAGTCCAGGAGGTGGAATATTTGGGTCATATTGTATCTCATGAAGGAGTTAAGGTAGACCCTAGCAAAATTAAAGCCATTAAGGAATGGAAAATCCCCACATCCATAAAGCATCTGCGAGGATTTCTTGGGTTGACAGGGTATTATCGCAAGTTTGTTAAGAATTATGGGAGAATAGCAGCACCTCTAACAACATTATTGAAGAAAGATTCATTTTCATGGACTCCGGAAGCAACAAAGGCCTTTGAACATCTTAAAGAGGCAATGTGCCAAGCACCGGTCTTAGCTACACCGGACTTCACAAAAACCTTTATTGTGGAATGTGATGCTTCAGGAAATGGAATTGGTGTTGTTCTAATGCAAGATGAAAGACCCATTGCTTTTGAAAGTCGTCCAATCAAGGGAAAGTTTTTAAGCAAAGCTATTTATGAGAAGGAAATGTTGGCAATACTCCATGCACTTAAGAAATGGCGACCCTACCTAATGGGAAGACACTTCAAGGTAAAAACGGATCATGATAGCCTTAAATACTTTTTAGAACAAAGATTATCCTCTGAAGAGCAACAAAAGTGGGTCACAAAGATGTTGGGTTATGACTTTGAAATCATCTACAAAAAAGGGAAGCAAAATGTGGTGGCAGATGCACTCTCAAGAAAGGATGAGGATGTGGAAGCATTGTTGTGTGCCATTTCTATTATCCAACCAGATTGGATAAACGAAGCAAGGGAGGAATGGAAGAATGACGAAGAAGTGTGGGCACTTATTCGAAAGCTACAACAAGATTCCAGTACTTCTGATACATTTAGCTGGCAAAATGATTCGTTATGGTACAAAGATCGCTTATACCTCTGTAAGAATTCCCAGCTAAAACAAAAGATTCTTATGGAATTGCACACTTCTCCCTTAGGAGGGCACTCAGGATTTTTAAAAACTTACCACAGGGTTAAGAAGGAATTTTTTTGGGATGGCCTTAAATCAGATATTCAAAAGTTTGTGGCGGAATGTTTGGTTTGCCAACAAAATAAAGTTGAAACAATTAAGACACCGGGTCTATTACAACCTTTATCCATTCCAAGCCAACGTTGGGAGGAGGTTTCAATGGATTTTATCACAGGTTTACCCAAGTCTGAGGGAAAGAGTGTCATCATGGTGGTAGTTGACAGACTTACCAAGTATGCACACTTTTGTGCATTATCACATCCATTTAAAGCCAGTACAGTTTCTACTGCATTTATGGAAACAGTTCAAAAGCTACATGGAAACCCAAAGATTATTGTAAGTGACAGAGATCCCATTTTCACTGGAAATTTTTGGACAGAATTATTTTCTTGTCTTGGTACTCAGTTAGCTCATAGCTCATCTTATCATCCTCAATCTGATGGGCAAACTGAGATAGTAAACAAATGTTTGGAAGGATATCTTCGTTGCTTTGTATCTGATAAACAGACACAATGGGTCAAATGGTTGCCTCTGGCTGAATGGTGGTATAACACTTCCTTCCATACAGCAACAAAAATGACCCCATTTATGGCACTTTATGGGTATCAACCACCATCCATCACATCATATTTAAGAGAAAATTCTAAGGTTCAGGCAGTGGAACATCACATCGAACATCAACAACAAGTCCTCCAACTCTTAAAGGATAACCTCGTGTTGGCACAAAATAGAATGAAACAACAGGCAGATCAACATCGCAGTGAAAGAAGTTTTGATGTAGGTGATTGGGTATTCCTACGGCTACAACCATATAAGCAAATGTCCCTAAAGCAAGCTAAGAAGGATAATAAATTATCACCAAAGTATTATGGTCCGTACAAGGTGTTGCAAAAGATTGGTACTATGGCATACAAATTGGAGCTTCCTGCAGCTTCTCGATTGCACCCAGTTTTCCATGTTTCATGTTTAAAGAAGGTTATAGGCGACAAGCTCCCAATTCAAACAATATTGCCAGAACTTGACGAGGAAGGAAAAATTATATTGGAACCGGAAGCAGTCACAGAAACAAGAACTCGACAGCTACGAAATCGATCAATTTCAGAGTATCTTATCAAGTGGAAGAACTTATCCGCTGAAGATTCCACATGGGAGGATGAGAATTTTATGCAGAAGTATCCAGAACTACTCAAGCGTTGAGGACAACACTTTTTTGAAGGAGAGGGGCATGTTGGGTCCCTATAATACTAGTGATTACCCCATTACTATTGTAGTTATACCCCTTATTTATATTGTTGTGCCCCTATTACCCCCTTATTGTTATTTCTGTGCCCCATAGAATCCCTCTATTGTTATTTTTGTGGCTTTATATTATTATTGTTAGGTCGGCTGGATTATATTGTGACTCCTTAGACTCCTATATATAGAAAGGAGGTTTTGTCATTTGAATCATGCAAGAATTGTTCATTTATGTAATGTAAAGGAGGTTGCCCCCTCGAAGAGGCTGAATTCTAAGGCGTTGATCTATCTTTTCTATCTTTTCTTGAGCTGGTTTCATAACAAGGTATGTCATCCGCTAGAAATGATTCAAGAATTAAGTTTTTTTTACAGTGGCAGAACTGGTCATATTGCTAGAGATTGGTATAAAAAGAAAATTGATGAAACTAGACATAGACACAAGAGGCATATAGGGCATTTTGTTGACAATGATCAGAATCATGATCTTAAATTATTTGTGTCTAATGTTTCTGTTTTTGCTGAGACCGATGAGGCAAAAACTTGGTTTGTGGATTTTGGAGCATCCACTCATATGACAGGTAATAAACCTTGGAATGAAAATTTCAAGGAGACCATCAATGGTGCAAACATCTACCTGGGAGATGACAAAGCATATCAAATTGGAGGGTATGGAGATATTCTTGTGATATTTCATAATGGTAATATCAGGCGCATCCAGAATGTAATGTATGTACTTGGTATTAAAAATAATTTGATCTTTGTCTCCATGATTGCAGGTCATAATTTAAAGGTAGAATTTTTCAAAACTTACAATGTTATAAAGGATTTGTTGGATCATCAGAAGTTGGTCACATCAGGAGTACAACTTGGATGCCTGTATAGGTTGAATGTTACAGTAACACATTAAGCTTTAACTTCAACGACTATGACAAAAAAGAATCTTTGGCATCAAATTTTTTATCACATCAACCTTCATGACTTATTGTTGCTACAGAAACAAGATATGGTTGATGGAATTCATGTTTAAAATAATGAACATATTGATTTTGAAGGTTGTGCACTTGGGAAAATGCACAGGGATGAATTTTCTTCTAGCTTAAATAGGAGAAAGAAAGATACACTTGAACTTGTGCATACTGATGTATGTGGACCCATGTAGACAAGGTCCTTGGGTGGAGCTTATTATTTAGTGTTATTTGTTGATGATTGCACAAGATATTCTTGGGTATACTTTGTTAGAAGGAAAAGTCATGCTTTCGAGTATTTTAAAGAGTTTATAAATATGGTTGAAAAGCAGACAGGGAAAGTCATCAAAATTCTCCGCTCAGATCAAGGGGGAGAATACAGGCTTGGAAACTTCATCAAATATTGCAGAGATCATGGGATAGCACAACAATTTACAATACCCCACACTCCACAACAGAATGGGGTTGCAGAGAGGAAGAACAAAACTATGGTGGAGTGTGCACATAGCATGATAAAAGGTAAGAACCTATCCAATGGTTTTTGGGCAGAAGAAATTATTACTGCAGTTTACTTAAAGAACAAAATTCCAACTAGGTGTCTTGATCTCAAGACTCCATTTGAGGCTTTGTATGGTTTTAAACTTGCAGTCCATCACTTGATAGTATTTGGCTCTAATTATTTTCCACACATTCCTAAGGAAGATAGGTAGGAATTGGATGATAAAGCTATAAAGTGCATCTTTGTAGGGTATTGTTCTGATTTCAAAGCATATAAGATGTTTAATGCATCTACTCACATGAGTAGAGATGTTATCTTTCATGAACAGGCTGATGAAGTGACTAATAACGGAAGTTATGAGGAGTGGCATATGCCTTTACTGATTGATGACATCAATGATGAAGCCAAAGATAGTCATTTACAGTAGCAACAACAAAAACAGGAACCTAGCGATGTGGGTACATTCAACAGTTGAATTCCATTCAGAGGTGAGAAGGAAATCACACAAGACAGAATTGAGGCAAGTCTGTTACCAAGGAGATAAGGTAAGCAGACTCACTTACCTTCAAGGTACAAATATTATGCTCTTATGACTAGTATTTTAAATGTTGTTGAGCCCATGAATTATAATGAAGCAAATCAGTATGATGAATGGAGGTCAACTATGAAAGAAGAGTATGAGTCCATAATTAAAAATAAAACATGGGAATTAGTTGAACTGCCAAAAGGAAAAGATCACATAGGTTATAAATGGTTATTTAAACCTAAGTTCAAAGAATATGGTAGTGTAGACAAGTATAAAGCTAGGCTGCTGGCCAAAGGGTACTCACAGAAAGAAGGAATTGATTATGAGGAGAATTTTGATCATGTAGCTAAGTTAAACACCATTAGAATGTTAATATCTCTAGCTACTAAGTACCATTGGAGCTTACACTAGCTAGATGTAAAATATGCTTTTCTAAATGGAGAGTTGAAAGAAGAGGTATATTTAACACAACCAGAAGGGTTTATTAAAAAGGGGCAGGAACACTTTGTCTGTAAATTAAAGAAGGCATTGTATGGATTGAAACAGGCTCCTAGATATTGGTATGAAAATATAGACTCTTTCTTCTTACATCATGGTTATAAGAGAAGTAAAAATGACCCAAATATGTATACCATATTTGATTCAAAGGGGCAGATTGTGTTGATTTCCTTATATGTTGATGATTTGATTGTTACTAGAAATTATAATGAATTGGTTGAAGAAATTAAAGTGCAGATATCACAGGTATTCGAAATGAAAGACCTTGGAGAAATGCATTATTGTTTGGGTCTTGAAGTCTGGAGAGATTCTGATCAGACTTTTGTTACTCAAGGGAAGTATGTCAGGGAATTATTGAAGAAATTCATAATGTATCAATGTAAAGTTGCTTCAGTACCTATACAACAAAATGTTAAATTTCATAATGATGATGGTTCTAAAGAGGTGGATGCTACATTGTACAGGACACTAGTTGGAAGTTTGATTTATTTGACTGCAACCAGACCTGACTTAGCATATCAAGTCAGTGTGTTGAGTCAGTTCATGACAAAACGTCTTGAAAAGCATTAGGTGGTAGAAAAGGGTGTCCTGAGGTATCTTCAAGGAACTATAAATTTCGGCTTTAAATATACTAATCCTTTTGATGTTAAACTAACATGCTATTCAGATTTAGATTGGGTTGGAGATATGAACGATAGAAGATCTATCAAAAGATATGCTTTCAATATTGGGTCCGGGGTCATTTCTTGGAGCAGTAAAAAATAGAGTATTATATCTTTATCATCAGCAGAAGCAGAGTATCAAGTTGTATGTGCAGCCACTTGTGAAGCAATTTGGTTGAGAAGACTTCTTCATGATGCAGGAGAAGAACAAAAGGATGCTACGGTGATTAAATGTGACAACCAAAGTTCAATCAAGCTGGAAAATAATCCTGTTTTTCATAAAAACACAAAACATATAGATACTCAATTTCATTTTGTTAGAGAAAAGGTTCAGTCCAAAGAGATTTTTCTTGAATATTGTAACACCTGTGAAAATGCAGTTGATATCTTCACCAAGCCTCTTGGGAAGATTAAATTTGAATTGTTTAGGGAGATGTTAGGTGTGCAAGTGAATCCTTTCTCCATTAAGGGGGAGAGTTGAATTTAATGTAGAAAGTTTGTTTCATGGTTGTGTGTGTGTCCTAGATTATAGTTAGTTCCTACTTCCTAGGAGATGGTTTTGATCTCCCCAAATTGAATGTAAACTTATATATTTTTGATTTTATGATTAATGGAATAGAGCGTACTGCTTGGGAAATCTCCGGGTGTAGCTTGCTCACCTGTGAGCTGCTATTTTTTAGTGTGTAAGGTTCATTCCAGTTTGGTGTTTCCATTTTTTAACAAAATCTGCAGCAAAAGTAATTGAGCTTTTGGGTGAAGCCCTTCAAGCTAAGGGAATAATAGATGAGGAGCAACAATAATGTGTGAATGAATTTGCATGGGTTAAATGTTTCAATATTAAATATTATCCTAAGGGACAAAATGGTGAAAAGGAGAAATGGAAACTAAGGATCTCCAGGGAAGAATTTAAACACTGGCTCATTCAACAAAACTAGTTCATATTATGCTTTGATGGTGCAGCCAAACAAAACCCAAAGGCAACAAGAGAAGGGGGTGAATTTTCACCTTGAGAAAAAACGAGAATATAGATTTGCTTGGGGACTCAGAAGTACTTCTAATAATGTTTATGAAGCATATGCCCTTCTCCAAGGATTAATTTAGTTTATTAAATTGGGGATACAGGACATGATTATCATTGGAGACCTGTTAAATATAATCTCTCATTGAATCTATGGATCCCTTCCCCCTTATATGAAGCTCTCCTATATTTTTAGGAGTATACATAATTGTTACATTCTATCTCAAGGAGACAATATTTCCACATCTTAAGAAGTAACAACTCCAATGTTGATAAGCTAGCTAATTTGGGATCAACTCTTCCCAAAGACGAATTAATTTGCTAAGGGCAGTCATCCCAAGCCTATATCCCTTAAGGCTTAGCCAAATGATTCATAAATTTTTTTGATAAATTTGTTTACTGGGAAAGGGGAAAGGACACCACATGGTATGCATGTTGGAGATACCTTATGTGAATTTAATTCAAGAAGGGTGAGGTTGTAGCGACGTCATCCAAGTGAGAATGGAAGGTTACAGGTGAGGTCACTATGTCTAGTTGTAGGGGATTTCGATGGTTTATGGAGAGATGATGATGGCGGCAAGGGCTGGGATCTTAATCCAACTTGTTGTGTGGATCAATCACAAGTGTTGAAGGGGTATGCCTTGGATGCAAGAAGTATGCCTCATGATTAATCCATAGATAATATTTACGATGAAAATGAATGCTTTTGATATCGTTTAGAGTTTGGATTGTTGTCTAAAAGGCCTTATAATGGGGAGAGTAATTGTATTTTTGGTTCTATGATTCTGTGTGATGTCTCAGGGACAACTCAAGACAATGGAGGCACCAATGTTCACTATATCCCTTGGGACGGAGGAAAACTAAATTGAGGGGGCTCTGTCAAGTATGTGTGTTTTATTATATGTGGTTACAATTCAAGTCTTAGTGTTGGTTGAGTTTATCTCATGGGTATTTTTTGTTTAACTTCCTGAATTTGGATGAAGTTTGGATTATGGGTGGCATATTTGTGTTGGGTGTTTGGGGTCTTCCTTCCTCTTCATTTCCTAGCTTTCGCCCCCTAGTATTCTTGAGGATGCTCGATCCATTCTGGTTAGTGGATTATCATTTGGTGGGAAGGGGTATTATTGACTTTATATGTTCAGATTGGTTTTCTGGCCCTTCACTTGTTATGGGCTTCTACAACCTGTGGTATAAAGGGGACAAGGGGAAAAGGTTTTGGTGTTTAGTTGTTATATCTATTTGGAGGAAATATTTCAGTGAAGGGGTCAAGTGTAAACTCAATGCCATGGATCATATAGGATCTCTCATCTTCCTTCTGACACCCTCGCCTATTCCTAGTCAATTGGGGTGTAATTGTGTATTTGTGTGTACTCTGGCACTTAGTGAGACAGGATATACTAGATGGGATTTTAGTGTATTTTGGATGTTTGTTAGGCTTGCTAGTTAATTGGTTGGGAAACTTGAATTTTGGTTGTTTCCAACTCCTTATACTTTGATTACAAAGTGTCGATGATTGTAACAATTATCAGTGTTGTTATTCTCTTGATATGCTTTCTAACTTTGGGAACCTGTGGCAATGAAAAGGTAATTATCATTACATTTGAAGCCATCCAGAAATATCAACTTTCCATATTTCGAGACTACGCCTACGCAGGATAGTGGGGAGTTTAGAATACATGGCTTAGGGTGGAAGTAGTACTTGGTTGGAATCCACGCTTCACACATGCACCAGGAAATCACTGGGATAATGGAAAACATGCAATCTCTTAAGTCTCATCTTCAAAGGATTGAAGATTAATTGGATTATATAAGATCTCGGCTAGAGGAGATTATGAATAGATGGGAGATAGAGAAAGGGTAGCTCTCTGGTAAGAAAAGCAATGTAGAAGAGATGTCTCCCTATACTTAAAAATTGTTTGTTATGTCTTGTCAATTTTGTTTTTTGTTAGATAATTTTTGCAGAATTTACAACTGGAATAATAACGGTTATTGTTATGATGTGTTTTTATGTTCGCAAACACTTATATCAATGAGCTAAGATATTGAACCCCATTTTGATATGTTAATTATTTGTATATGTGTTAATGTTTAAATAACATTAATTTTTTTTCCCTTTGGAAAAATCATAATTTTATTCATGAGACAAAATTACATGTTGTAGATGCTAAAAGCATATGCATATGAGCTGTTCCCGTTTTCATAGGACACAAAAAAATTAAAAAATTATAGCTAGCCTATTCTTTTATGCCTTTCTTCTTTTCCACTTTTCGCCAACCTCCATTGTTGGGAGTGGATGTTACAATGGCCAACTGATTTTCATTTGTGTTTATTGGGTATTCTTTGTCAGAGTCAGATCCTTCTGATCCATGAGCTCATTTGTTTCCGCTTACTTCCATTTGTGTCTCTTGTTGCTGCAGGGGGTTGTAGGGCCCCGGGTTGTAGGGATTGGTGGGGTTTTTCTCTTCCATTTGAGTGTTGTTCTGGCCCTTTTAGTATCCATTTTTTCTTTGTTTCTTGTTGTTTCTACTTTTTATGCTTCATCCTCCAGAGGGTCTGTACACTGCCACCCTTTTGGCTTTTTCTATTGCTTTTTATTCCATTTGGGGTCTTTTTTGGCCTGTGGACAGGCTTTATGTACGTGTCCTGTTTGTAAACATCCACGACATTGAAAAGTTGTATTTTTGTATTCTAATGGTTTTATCCACTATGTACTATTGAAGTTCAATTTAATATTGTCTGGTAGTCCTTGGCTCAGATCTACTTCTACGCATATCCTGGCAAAAGTAAATATTCCCCTTGTAAGTCTGTCCTCATCAATCTTTAGGAACTTTCCTAGGGAGTTCCCAATGGCAATTAAAACATTATGATGCTAGAAGTGTAGTGGAAGGTTATGCAACCTGACCCAAACTGGCATTTTTGATACCACCATAGTGTTGGCATCGAACTTTGGGAACCAAGGGGTCATGAAGAGACCAACATTGCCCCAGAACCATGGACCCTTGTTAAGGATGTGTTCCCATTCTTGTGTTGTGCTAAATCTGACTATGAAAAACCCCTTGGGGCATAGGTATATTTCACATTTAGGTGACCATGCATCAAATATCCATTGGTGCAAAACATCAGATTTTGGCCAAAAACCATTAAACCTACATATAACTGCATTGTTATAGAGATCTGTATATAAATCAGTTACCTCTGGCATTGAGACTGTGAGGACAGGAGTCTCAGCTTTTTGTTCCACGATGTAGGGCCCTGGTAATTTGGGCAATGTTGTTGGTTTGGTTTGGGCTCTTTCCTTTCCTTTGACTGCATCTTTAAAAGAGCCTGTGCTCTTTGAGCTGGTTCCAGAGCATCCACTTCTCAGACGCAAATTCATTATGATGGTTAAATCTTTGATGATGTCGTAATCCTGAAGTGTGTGATTATCCTGCAGACTGTGTCCTGAATAAATCATATTTTGACTATTTGTTGGGATTCCGAGGTGGAGCTGTATTTCATGCCTTAAGTCTTGGATCCTCATCTCCTTATGGAGCCGCCAGCAGATATGTCTGCCCTCCACACTTTTGATGAAGATTTGTAACGGGTCTGCCTCCGAATTGTGTGGATCTGTCTTGGTAGGAGCTCGATCTGTTGCCAAAGTGTCTAAATCTGTTAGATCTAGACACAATGCCCAGAGGTTCTTGGCCATCTTCGGCACCACTTCCGCGCAGAGCTTCATCACGATCCAGCCAGCAGGAGCACCACCGATCTGCGTGCCAAAGAGGCCCTTTTGGTTCCTGAGTTCAATGTTTACCAGATCTGAGGCGTGTTCCCATATTGCCAAGATAAAATGCAGGTCCATCCCCGCATGATCCGGTAAAACCTGGAAAAAACCCAGATCCGTCCTCATAGAGAGCTGATCTCTCAATATGGGGTAGCGATCAATTATTAAATGCCCAGAAACATGAAGAAAAAGACCGAGAAGTAATCTGCTCGACTTTTCATGCAT
Organism: Pinus tabuliformis; assembly: GCA_031772625.1. NCBI lineage: Eukaryota > Viridiplantae > Streptophyta > Pinopsida > Pinales > Pinaceae > Pinus > Pinus tabuliformis. The sequence continues at coordinate 481,821,202 of CM062806.1, read as the reverse complement.
CCCTCTGTCGCAATTTAACTTAGTGTCAACAGAATGGTATTGGGCATTGCTGGTTCGAGGAGATACTTCCGGATCTCACCAGATTGAGGGCGGATCTGTCTTCTGGTTGATCAGATCTGATAGGATGTGTCTCAATCCATGGATAAAATTCTGATCCGGCTCAAGAGCGATCAATCCTTGCCAATGAATGGGTCTGTCAACCTCTGAGAGATGGTTGTTTCGAATCAGCGTTTGTATGGCATATTCTGCATGACCACCTTTGGTTCTATTTCCTGGGGAGCGAAATCCCTATCCGGGGCTGCCATAGATTCCCAGGCCTCCGAGCGGAGAAGCTACGTCAGCGCGAGAGAGTATTCCGGCAACCCTCGCCCTCAGAATTCCCGCTCCTGGACTAATAGGTGAAGAATTCTTAGGCAGCAGCGGTGATGTCTGGCCTCTCCTTGTTGATGGTGTTGGGCTTTTCCTGAGCAGCGTAAGGTTGTGCCTCCTGGGACTATCGCTACGGGGAGCGAAAGATGAACTAAAGGGCCTCAACCGAGAACGAGGGCATGAGCGTGAGCCTGAAGCAGAAGAAGATCCTGAATGTGATGAGGGACCTGACATCGACCCTGATGGGCTTGTCCGCCGCGGCCTGCCAAATCTTGTCATGCCTTTGCTGCTGGTGAAGAACTGTAAACCATCAAATCACATGTCGAACTCAGAAAAAAATTACTCAAATATCTCAAATAACATTAAATTATAATTAATTGTGAAAAAATATATGTTAATTAATAATCCAAGATTATGGAGATATGAAACCATTAGGACACTCTTTTAAAAAATATATTAATGGATAAGATCATGGGTAGCTAGTTAAGCCAAGAGATTATTGAATTTTAACAGGAAAAATATCAATATTCATTCATGTGAATATTTCTCAACTTCTTCATATTCAGACGGGGATAAATTAGCATTTTCCTTTGATTCAAGGAAGATTGGTATGTGATATTTCATAATAGCTTACATTTTGGTAAAAAAAGATTTCTCATAAAAGTTTAATGATTTATTTTAGTTCTAAGGAGGACATCTCTAAGTCATTTCTAATTTGGGTCCATCTCTCACGTTATTTGTTTATCTTATTTTTTCCAAAAAAAATAGAATATATAAGAATATATATATATATATATATATATTCAACTTGTCACGACTACATAGCACATCAATATGAAAAATGTAAAAAAAAAAAAACCTTTACGTCAAAACCCTCATTACATTCTAAAAAGAAGAATAGCAAAAGCCCGACTCCACATCATAAGCTTAAACAACAAGACAATAGAGCCAAAAAAAAAAAAAGAAGAAGAAAAAGGAACTAGAATAAGACATTTATCTTCATGGACTTGGTCTCAACCTAAGTCAGTGGGTAACAAAATTAATTAAATCTGAGGTTCCCTAAATTTCATTGTTGGGTGAATGTATTTGATGAGGTTTGCAAATATCAAGTTGAATAGAACAAGCCAAACACAAGCACGAATAATTACATGAAATTTGTTTAAAATTATATTGAAAATTATTTCAAGTTCGTTATTCAAAGGGGTTCATAATAAATAAATAAAAACCAAACCAAAAAAACAAAACAAAACAAAACTAACTCTAAAGCCTAAAATCTACCCACTTTAAAAAAAATCTAGGTAGTTTGCACTAACAAAATGTTGTGAATGTCAAATTTGAAAACTAGGGAAAGACTAATATGGATTAAGTTAGCTTCAAGAGGATGCTCAAAGTCATGTTTTTAATTTACATAGAGCAAGACTTTTCTTTTAATAATATTTTTCATTTCTAATTATTTATTTTTATTTTCATCATTTTGATACGCTGACTTTTTATTTATGCCATACACACTTAAATTATATAAGTTTATATATTTATAAATAGTTATAAGAGAAATGTAATATTTCAATAAAATATAAAAACTAAATATATATAATAAAAAAAAGGCATATGTAAATTAAAATATTATTTTAATTTTGTGTTATATATATATATATATATATATATATATATATATATATATATATATATATATACACACACACCCCACACACTTAAATTATATGAATTTATAATTAAGAAGAATTATAATAAAAGTGTAATAATATTTCAATGAAATATAAAAGTTAAATATATAAAAGAAACAATATAAATTAAAAATAAATAAAAATAAAAAAAATAAATAAAAATTGTTTGCATTTATTATTTTTAAATAAATGTATGTGTAGGCTAATTTTTTATTTATAATGTATACACTTAAATTATATAAATCTACATATTTATAAACAGTGATAATAGAAGTGTAATATCTCAATCAAATATAAAAGTTAAATATATAAAAGAAGCATATGCAAATGAAAAGAATATTTTAATTTTTAAATTTTGTTGTCATTTTTTATTTTTTAATATATATATATAGAGAGAGAGAGAAAAAGAGAGAGAGTATGTATGTTTCCACAACCCATAGTCATAGTAATGTTATTTTTGCAGATTTTTACTATGTATATGGTGAGATGATTATGTCTAAAGTTTTGGGTGGACTTGTTTACGGTGCTAGACCCACCAACATTCAAGGGATCTCCCCGATATGAAGTCTCAATCAGACCTCACACTGTTTTGTGTAGGAGTCACATCCGGTATAAAGGCGCAGTTGCCAAATACTTAAAGATTTTCCTTGGCTCTAGTTGTCCGCACAAGAGAGTGATGCAATGGTATCTTCGAAAAGCAAGGTGTGTGCTTGGTGAGTGTGCAACGCAACTATGTCTAGGTTCTCTTACTGCAAAAGGGGGAACAAAATTGGGCCTCTAAGTGAGAGGTAATAGTACAACCCAGGAAGAGACACACAAGAACCGGAAATAAATGTCCAACACCCAGCGGAATAGTCCACAGCGATGTGATGGTCATTATAACCAATAAGAAAGGGAAGGTTTGTCTAGTATCCCGTGGAATAGTCCACAAGGATGAGGCAATAGTGATAACCATTACAGCACATTCCAAACAAGATAAGCACTAAAATAAGCAAAATAGTTCAACTATCTTAGTACATGTGAAAGCTAACATGAAATTCAAACATTCACAGAATAGTCTTACAAACATTCATAAGTCATGCATGAAAATGTGTTTGCCTGAAAATGCTTTTGTAATTAAGCAAAAGTTCCAAGACACATATTTACATTGTATATCACTAGCCCCAGTAGTGGGACATTGGAGCCACTCCTTTCTCCTCAAAGAACTAACTGATCTCTCTAATTCTTTAAGGGAGGAGCCAAGGTGAAAAGTATTTTTCTCATACAATGAGGAGGTATATCTAACCAAGGGGTGATGCATACCCCGTGTGACTCTTTGACTACCCTCGTCACTGTTCAACTTCCCATGACTTTTTAACTTACATGACTCTTCATATTCATGTGTCCATTGGACTTCCACATTAAAAGACATTTGATTTACAATATACATGGCCCACAATAGTGATGTGGCATATGACAACTCATGACACGACTTGACATGAAACTGCTGACATGGACTGGCTTGATGATGTGGCAATGTCAAGCTGCTATTGTTGTTGAGTGATAGATTTGTTCTTGGATATGCTTTCTCTTCTCCTTTGCATAGCTTGATGATGCGGGTCTTCAATGATATTTGGTCTTGGAAGGTGGTTGCACACTTGTGCTCCTTTTACTTTCTCTTGGTAGGTCCACTTGTTCGTTCAACTACAAGTGATTCTTTAGGCATGCTTCCTCTTTCTTTTCTTTCTTTATCATCTCGCCATGGCTTGACAGTGTACCTGTTCCTACAATTCACTCATGACGGGAAGACATCAATCTGAAAATTCCCTAGTCTAATATGATGCATTAGTATCCACGAACTAAGCCTGGGACCGGTGACAGGCTGGGAGAGAGGGCCCAATAACTGCACGCAGTTCCAAGTGACAAGGAGAGTAGTTGATCACTGAGACTGCGCAGAGCGCAACTCAACCTTGACTAAGGAACTTCTAAGTACAATCCTCACTAAGGAGAAAAATTTCACAGTGGCCACTGGGAGTTAGGATTGCGCAGTTCAGGAAGACAGTGGCTGGGATGGGATTTTGGGGGACAAATCTGCGCAATTTTCAGAGACAAGGAGGATTGGGTAGCAGAGAGACCTAGAGTACAAATATGTCCAGTTCTTGAGGTCAGTGAGCTCTAGTTGAGAGAGGAAATTGGGGACACCTCTGCACAGTTATAGAGGCCAAGGAGGTTGGGTTCTTTGTGCATTGTGAGGTTCCAACAGGCAAGGTGAATAGCTTGAGGACTAGAAGTGTGAAGTGCACAGTTCAAGTCAGACGAGGAGGAACTGTTGTGCAATTTTAGGGTCAAGGAAGGTTGCTAGGCTCTGGAATTGCGCAATGCAACTTCCTTGGAGGATAGTAACTATGCACTTCACAGTTCCAGGCAGCAAGGTCACAACACTAAGGGTTGAGACTCCGCAATGCGCAGTTTAGTCAGGGTCTGGTGCAACTGAGTTGCCCAGCGGGAATATTTTCAGAAAAGTGGCTAAGTGCGGGAGGAAGATAGACTTGTGATGAACTTGAACTTTTGATCACACACTTAGCATACTTTGACAACATGACAACATAGACCACCGAATAAACAAGAAATCATTTCCCTCTGTGTGATTGTCTCATAACCAGAAGCGACAAGTGTGACACTTGAGATAAACTTTAGGACAATCGTGATGACACTTGTACAATAGTACTCAAAGCTTTTTGTATGAGTCTGATGGGTGTTTACATAGCTAGGAATGCTTGTATACACAAATACCAACCTTCGAAACCATCAATAAAGGTCCGCAAGTATGGCAAAATAGTCAAACATGCCAAAAGACGACAACTAATCCAACAAGAAAAAGGGGTCAAATGACTTTAGGAAAGGTCCTAAAATGAGCTTAGGTGTTTGCAAAAATCAAGGGAAAGACCAAGGAAAGCTCTGAAATTGAGCGCAAGCCAAAATTTTGGAGGGTGTTGCTGCCACTACAACACTTGGCGATACACTGGTTGAATTCCATATTCTCTATCTTAGTTAGTTTCTTATATGCAGGGCCTTGGTCCTTCAGGGAGTATTGATTCATTGTATAGATTAATTTGGCTTCCCCACTTACCTCATGGGCAGACATGGTCCCCTCTGTACCTTCTTAGTTGAACACAACATAATATTTAGCATAATCACAATGTTTTGAATTAGGAAGGGTATTTTAGTTCGCGAGCTTAAGATTTTCATAGTATAGCTTTTCATCTCTGGTGTTGCTCCGCTACTAGCAGGCCTGGAAAGTACCCCGATAGAGTCACGCAAGAACAGGCATTTCTCTCTTGCCAGTGAGCCTAAACAGTACCCCGGTGGAGTTGCTTGCTTCACCTCCCTGCACGGGAAGCCTTTCTCTTCTTTCGTGTTTATTTATTTATTTAAAGTGAATTGTGCATCGACACTTATTTATTTTGGGGTGGAAAAGGGATCCCAACTTATTGAGAGAAGGAGAGGTTGTTCCTTTAGAGAATCATATAAAGACCTCTTATTGAGGCTTATTCGTTTAGATTTCCCCTTCTCCATTTCTACTGGTTGGATGAGCTTGCAAACATCAAAGCAGAAAACTGAGTATAGGCATGAAGTTTCCAAACTGGACACAAGTTCATGGTTTGACCAAAACCCTCCTTACGGATGGATCGTACTTTCCGATAGAACTTCATCGGCCAAAAGATACAAAAAACATAATGAAGATGGACAAAGGGCTGGCCAAGCACTATAGTGTCACAAGACTCTTTGAAATTCATCCACACACATATTTGGAAGCCATAACACAGTAAGGCACAACAATTATTTACATAACAAAAAACACAACTGAAGCAAAACGTAAACAAACAAACAAAAACAAAAGACTATGTACATAGTGCGAGGCACAACCCCAGATCTTCATTGAAAATATTGCTTTAAGTCTTGTCCATTGGCAAGGGAGAGAGTCAATCTTCCCATCAAGTGATTAAAGATGATACGTGTGTTGGACAAGCTTTTTGTGGACTATGTAAGGACCAATCCACAGGGACTGAAACTTAGTGTGTTTGTCGTTGTCCTCGTGGGTTTTTTCCCACATCAAGACTAAGTCACCCACACTGAAGCTATTCTTCCCTACAAAATTTCTATCAAACCATCTCTTGATATGACTGGTGATGTGAAATTTTTTATTTTGCTTTCAACCTTTCTTCCTATAGCTTGTTCAAAGAGTCCACCTTACATTGAACTAAAAGACATGACTTGCCTTGGGATTCTTGGGACAATTGCAGAGCAGGAAAGTAGATGTTTGGTGGGAGGATAGCTTATTTTCCGTACACCAAGAAGTAAGGGGACATATTCAGAGAAGTCTTAGGTGTTCCTCGGTCAGCCCATAAGGCATTCACTAAAGCAGAGTGTTAGCTTCGTTGTTCAGAAAATATGGTCTTTTTTATGATATGGATGAGGTTCTTATTTGTGGATTCAGCGAGACCATTCCCCTGCAGATAGTAATTAGAAAAATGTTTCAAGATGATATCATTTTCCAATGCAAAATCATAAAGCTTTAATGAGGAAAAATATGTTACATTTTCAAAAACAAGTGACATAGGAATGCCAAACCTGGAGATGATATTCTGCTACAGAAAGTTGATGACTTCGTGATCGTTCACTTGTTTTAGCAGAATTGCCTTCGTCCACCGTGTAAAATAATCTGTAGCAGTTAAGATATAGCAGTGTTGCTTCAATGAGTGAGGTAAATTCTCCCCAAAGATATCCAATCTCCACAGTTGAAAAGGTTCTTCTACTGCAACGGGTTGCAGTGGGGCTACTAACCTCTAATTTCTGTCGGCACACCTTTGACAGACCAAACACTTGCAGGCACAGGCATGAGCATCCTTGAAAAATGTAAGTTAATAGAAGTCGACCCGCATGACCTTATGCATTGTAGTGTTTCTTGCTTAGTGTCCCTTATCTAGTCCATCGTGGAGATCGCATAACACCTTTTATGAATCATGTGCCTCCAAACACCTGAGCAATATGCCATTTTGGTGCTTACTGAACAACACCCCATGCACCAACTAATATGACAATGCTTTGAGTCGAAGTGCCCTCTTCTTTCATATAGAGAAGTGAGAGGGCACAATGCCATGCTCAAGGTATCAGCGCATATCTTCGTACCGAGATTTTCAATCGAAAGTGAGGGAGGCTCGCTCAATGTTATACATTTCAATCTCTTGCTCCCATCCTGCGAGCTCTTATTCTTCCTCTTTTGCACTGATTTCTTCTACTGCTAACTTGCAGAGACCATGACCCTTGATGGTGTGAATTGGCTTGATGTCAAGATCATATTCTTGTAATCTGGTCATCTAGTTTGCCCTTCTTTCACCCAGCTCTTGTTGAACAAGCAGTGACCTGACTGCTGGGTGTGGAACAAAGATAATACAATGGTTTTTCAACAAATAGGGTCTGAAGTGTTTTACTGCCTTGTACACTACATAATCTTGTTTTTCCACCGAGGGGTAATTGAGCTCTGGTCCCTGAAAGCTTGCACTCATGAAGGAGATAGGTCGTTCGTTGTTCAAATCATCCTTCTGAGTGAGCACATCAACAAGACAGGTGTCGGAAGAAAAAGTGTAGTGGGTGCTTCTACTATAGCTTACTTAATACAGGTGAACACATCCTTTTCCCTTTTATCCCATTTATAGGTAGAATCTTTCTTGATCATCTCCTGTATTGGTTTAACAATCTTAGCATAGTCAGGGATGAAATTTCTAAGGAAATTAATCTTCCCCAAGGAAGACTGCATGGCTTTCTTACTCATTGGGTGGGGAATCTGCATGATGGTCCGAACCCTGTCCAGATCTACCTTGATCCCACTTTTAGAAATGATGTGTGCAAGAAGGTTACCCTAAGAAACTGCAAAGATACTCTTCTTGGGATTCAAGGATATCATGTATTTTTGGCATTTCTCAAAAATCTTCTTCAAATGGCATAGGTGGTCTGACCTCTATTTGGAAAATACTATCACATCATCAAGGTATACCACTATGCTCTATCCAATAAGTCCACGGAAGGAAATTTTCATTGTACGTTGGAACATTGCACCAGCATTGACCACCCCAAATGGCATTCGTCAAAATGCAAGCGTGCCCCACTTCGTCCCTAGATATTGTTTTCAATATCTGCTCCATGGATGACACTATGCAATTGTCCGTGTCCGAGGCACAGTTGAGATTGCGAGAATCTACGCACAGGCGGATCTCCCTGAACTTCTTTTGCATAGGGACTAAGTTTTATACCCACATTGAATGTCGCACCTTGTAAATGATTTGAGCATCCAACATTTTTATCAAGTCCTTCTGTATGAGGGGCTCATGCATTGGGTGAATTTTTCCTAATTTATCTTGAAATGGATTGGCCTCTTCCTTGATTGGTATCAAAGGCCATATTATTCACATGTCATATGTATTTATATCATCTTACATCCATGCAAATACATCACGATACTTCTTGAATAGGAAGATGAAGGCTTGCCGCTCTTGTGGTGTGCAGCAAGTACCGAGATTGACATACTTTAGATCTTTCTCAGTTCCTAAATTGATTTTCTCATGCAATAATGTAGAACTGTGGGTATTGGCATTCACAAGTCCCCGTAATTAGTTTTTCATATCATACAACTTTTCCAGTGATACCACACCCTTAGGGATGAGGTTGCCTTTAATTGCGTTGGCGGTGTCCTGTAGTGTCTTCTTGTGCTCATCCTCATCAATCGTTGTTTCTTTGAATACGTCAGCGTTGATCATTAAGTACAATATCTTTTGGTCATCAAAAAAAATGTGTAAGTTAGTTATGTTATTTGGGGCTGATGGTTTATACATAATTTCAATAGAAAAGTCATCTCGTCAAGGTAAAATCCTACCAGCTGCATTTTCTAAGGCATCCGTAGTTTCGTTATGCATTCTTGGTACTGAAATAATATTAAAAGCTTGGAAGTGATATATGTGTCACCGTACCTCTTGTTGATAACTCTTAAGATGAGGTGACACACAATGTATAGTGTAACGTACCTAATGCACCACGATTTTGAAGTCATCTGCCACTTTTAGGACTGTAGCATTGAGTTCAATGGATTTTTGTAAGCCCAAGACGAGTGCTTCATACTCTGCAGTGTTGTTCATACACTTGAATTCCAAGTGACTAGAGATTAAATTTTTCCTCTGCAATGGGTCTATTATAACAAAAACAGCTCCAGAGCCCTCCTGTGCCTTGGATCCATCAAAGTACATTGTCCACATATCATATGTACGAGGACTACTTACTGCACTACTGCTACTACTACTACTGTTAATTGTACAAAGTTAATTATCTCTAGATGGACATGGAAGGAGGTTCAACTGTGTGTCTGGTGGAACTGGGGATGGCTCTACAAGATAGCACCCCCACTATGTTTCCAAAAAACAATTTCCAAAAACAAGTTATGTGAAATCCAACGACTCGTTATGTCCATTCGAGTCACCATGTGCTTCATGTATCTCGTTGACTCTACCGGATCTGATTATTCCTGCCTCTGTATGGAATCCATAAGTGTGACTAGTATGTGGAAAAGTATCCTTGCATCTTACTTGACCAGTCTCTGCTCAGTAATACCTCGTATGCTTCTAGAATATCCACAATTACAGTGTTGATGCATTGATGAACTGGTCCGTCAGCTGATAACCAGATGATGAGATCCTTGAGTTCACCAATTGGTAGAACAAAATTTATATCCAGCTGAATGATCTATGCATCTATCCTAACCCATTGATCATTGATCTTCTTGGCCACAGATAGTGGCATGACATTTCGTGAAGCACCGAAATCAACCAAGCAATTGTGTACATTGAGGTTGAATATTTCAAACGTTAACAAAAATGGTAGGCAGAGTGTGTTTGCCTCCAGACGGAGTGCATTAAGAAAAGATGCGAGAGTGTTAGGAGACTTACTAGATCCCTTGTCTGAAGAGGCATAATTACCAGTATAAGTTTGTCCAAGTTCCAGTAGAAGGATGTCTCGTTGGCTCGTGATCTTGGTAAGTTCAAACGATTAGATTTTTGCACGAAACTCCTTCATATCTTCTACAATATTGTAATCTACAGCGGGAAGACTGATCGAGGTGTCTGGGGATGGAATTGGGTTTACGGTTTCTGGTGGAATGGTTATGTCTTTGTTGTTGGCGGAAACACTTTTTGTTGGAACTATTTTCCTGGACTTTCTTTGAGTGTTCTGCACTGAGTTAGCTGGAGAACTTAGTTTTCTTAAAAAAAGATATTTGAATTTTTGTTTCAGCACCTCAATCACAGTGGTCAACCCTTGACTTCTCAAATTGTATCAGTTACTCTGCTTCTCGGCCAGGCCATCATTCAGATGTTCCTTATTGGCAGTACTTTTCTAGGTTGCAAGAAAACAATGATACATTTTCACTACATGCCCAGTACCTGGAGCTTCATTAGTTGCAACAACTTCTTCCTCCTCTTGATTAGGCTCAACCTGCGCATCTATTCTTCTTGCAAGTTGGTTCCACTATGGGCACATGTTTTTTCTTAATGATTCTCATTATGAAACGAACAATATGAGTCTGTGCCAATTTTTTCAATGTTCAGCACCACATTGGAACTCTGTGCACATTTTTTCGGCTGATTGTTGCTTCTACCAAAATTTTCATTCCTTCTAGCCATGAACCCAGGGGACTTGCTGCTCATGGTAGTCTCGCTTGTCCTTTGTTTAAGTTCAGCCATTTTGGTGGTCAAGTACTTGACAAGACGAGTAAGGCTTTCAAGATCATTCAGTTCCTTTTCCTTAGCCTTGCTCACAGAGGCCTGAGACCTCTTACCTGTGTCTTTGGAGTCCTTTGTGGGTTCATCATCTGTGATGACTCCAATAGCGTGCAGGTCCTTCTCTACGGCAATAACCTCTTCATAGTTTTCTGTTAAAGTTTGTCTCGTAGTTCTCTTTACAAACTACACAATACTTGTCAGCAAGGCAGAAGTGTAGTAGTCGATGGTGATGGAGTCATGAGGCTTTGTGTCATCCAAAAACTTGTTCAAGATGTGATTGAACCTTTGATTGAAATATTTAACCTTTTCCTTCTGCTCCATCTTGAGACTACCGAACTCATTTAATAACATGGCAGGGGTCTTACCTTTCGAAAATTTCTCAAGGAAGATTCTTTTGAATGCCCTCCAATTCTGGATGGATTTTGGAGGAAGGTTATGGTACCATACAGTTGCTCTACCATCCAAGATACAGGGGAAAATTCTACATGCAACATCATCATAATGTACCTCAAGTGTTTTCAGGTGTAGGTAAAAAATTTCTAAGTGATCTTCAACCGTCACTGTCTTGTCAGGGTGATATTTCGTCAAGAGCTTCTCTGTGGGTCTCGACATCTTGTGCAAGGCTCCCAGAAGTGCTAATGGGCCTTGAGTCATCCAATCAAGATTATGCTCTGGCATGTCTTATTCTTTGTTGTCTTTCTCTTCCTATTCTAAATTTGATGGTTCCTCCTCCTCTTCTTCTTTGTTTCCTTCCTCTCTGCCTCCCCCACCAGAATTTGAACCCGAGAGTAAAGGGTTGCCTCCTTCTCCTCCTTGAAAGAGTGGAGGTTCTTCTTCCCTTTCCACAACTTCTGCTAGTTCTTCAAGAGTGGCGAGAATTTCTTCTTCAACAAATGAGACCACTACTCCTGTGGGGGTGGTCTTTTTCTTATTTTGAGAATATGGAAGAGCAATTACTCTCGAAATCAGTCCAACAGCTTTTGAAAATTGACGGGTGATGGGGCGGACAACCCGAAGTTGATGGTACAAGATTTCACGTTCAAGCCTGGGTTGTAAAGACTTACCAACTTCAGAATTACAAGTAGGAGAGAGGGAGTGAACATTACTTCCTTGACCAAAGGATGGATTAGTGGGGTTGGTGGGACAATCAACCATAAAATATTGGTTGTCCTCCTTCTAGCACCAAAAATGTTCATAGTGCTGGACCCGCCAACATTCAGGGGATCTCCCTGATATGAAGTCCCAATCAGACCTCACACCGTTTGGTGTAGGAGTCCCATCCGGTATAAAGGCTCAGTTGCCAAATAATTAAATATTTGCCTCGGCTCTAGCTATCAGCACAAGAGAGTGATGCAATGGTATCTTTGAAAAGGAAGGTGAGTGTGCCTAGTGAGTGTGCAACGCAATTATGTCTAGGTTCTCTTACTGCAAAAGGGGGGACAAAAGTGAGCCTCTAAGTGAGAGGTAATAGTACCATCTAGGAAGAGACACACATGAACCGAAAATACATGTCCAACATCCAGCAGAATAGTCCACAACGGATGTGACAGTTGTTATAAATAATAAGCAAGGAATGGTCTATCTAGTATCTCGTGGAATAGTCCACAAGGATGAGACAGCAGTGACAACCATTACAACACATTCCCAACAAGATAAGCACTAAAATAACCGAAATAGTTCAACTATCTTAGTACATGTGAAAGAAAACATGAAATACAAACGTTCATAGAATAGTCTTACAAACATTCATAAGTCATGCATGAAAACATGCTGGCCTGAAAAGGATTTTGTAATTAAGAAAAATTTCCAAGGCACATATTTACATTGTACATCACTAGCCCCAGTAGTGGGACATTGGAGCCACTCCTTGCTCCTCAAAGAACTAACTAATCTCTCTAATGCTTTGCGAGAGGATCTAAGGTGAAAAGTATTTTTCTCATACAATGAAGGGGTATATATAATGAGGGGATAATGATTACCCCATGTGACTCTTTGACTACCCTCTTGACCATTCAGCTTCCTATGACTTTTCAACTTACATGACTCTTCATATTCATGTGTGTCCATTGGAATTCCACTTTACAATACATTTGATTTACAATATACATGGCCCACAATATTGATGTGGCATATGAAAACTCATGACACGGCTTGACATGACTCTATTGACATGGACTGGCTGGACGATGTGGTGATGTCAAGTCGCTATTGTTGCTGAGCGATAGATGTGTTCTTGGATATGTTTTCTCTTCTCCTCTGCTTAACTTGATGATGCAGGGTCTTCAATGGTCTTTGGTCTTGGAAGGTGGTTGCACACTTGTGCTCCTTTTTCTTGCTCTTGGTAGGTCCACTCATCCATCCAGCTACAAGTGAGTCTTTAGGCATGCTTCCTCTTTCTTCTCCTTCTTTATCATCTCGCCATGACTTGACAGTGTACATGTTCCTACAATTCACTCATGACGGGACGACATCAATCTGAAAATGCCCTAGTCTAAGATGATGCATTATTATCCACAAACTAAGCCCAAGACCGGTGACAGGCTAGGAGAGAGTGACCAGTAACTGCGCATTTTTAGTTCCAGGTGACAGGGAGAGGGGTTGATCACAGAGACTGCGTAGATCACAGCTCAGGCATGACTGAGGAACTTCTAAGCACAGTCCTCATTGAGGGGAAAAATTGCGCAGTGGCCACTCGGAATCAGTATTATGTAGTTCAGGTAGACAGTGGCTGATGCGGGATGGGATCATGGGAGATAAATCCATGCAGTTTTCAGAGGCAAGGATAACTAGGCAGCAGAGAGACGTGGAGGAAAAATCTACGCATTTCTTGAGGTCAATGAACTCCGGCTGAGGGAGGACATTGGGGACACCTCTATGCAGTTATAGAGGCCAAGGGAGGCTGGGTTCTCTATGCATTTCAGGGTTCCAATAGGAAACGAGAAGATCTTGAGGACTGGAAGTGTGAAGTGTGCAGTTCAAGTCGGTCTGGAAGGACCTGTTGCACAATTCTGGGGGTAAAGGAAGGTTGTTGGGCACTGGAATTGTGCAGTGCAACTGCACTGGAGGATAGTGACTGTGCACTATGCAGTTCCAGGCATCAAGGTCACAACAATGAGTGTTGAGACTACGCAATGCATAGTTCAATCAGGGTCTGGTGCAACTGAGTTTCCTAGTCGGGAATATTTTCAGAAAAGTGGCTAAGTGTGGGAGGAAGATAGACTTATGATGAACTTGAAATTGTGACCACACACTTAGCATACTTCGATGACACGACAGCATAGACCACCGGAGAAACAAGAAAGCATTTCCCTCTGTGTGATTGTCTCGTAACCAGAAGCGACAAGTGTGACACTTGAGATAGACTTTAGGACGACCATGACGACACTTGTACGATAGTACTCAAAGCTTTGTGTATGAGTGTGATGGGTGTTTACATAGCTAGGAATGCTCGTATACACAAAGACTAACCTTTGAAACTGCCAGAAAAGGTCTGCAAGCATGGAAAAACAGTCAAACATGCTGAAAGATGACAATTGCTCCAACAAGAAAAAGGGGTCACAGGACTTTAGGAAAGATCCTAAAATGAGCTTAAGTGTTTGCAAAAATCAAGGTAAAGACCAAGGAAGGCTCAGAAATTTGAGCGCAAGGTAAAATTTTGGAGGGTGTTGCAGCCACTACAACAGGACACTACGCCCATCCTCGGGGACCAAAAGAAGCATAAATGAGTTTAGCCTAGGTGGTTATGTGTAATAGTTGTTATTTATACTCTCCACCTAGGTTCAAGTCTCATAAGTTGACATGTTTACTCTTTAGAATAGAGTAACTATGTTTTCCCCTTAAGTGAGTGTATATTGAGGGCATGCCTAATAGTATGTTTCCCTCTTAAGTGAGTGTATACCGAGGGTAGGCCTAATACCAACAATCCTTCGGGCTAAGAGGAAGGTCGACTGTCTTCCCCGGGTCATACCTAATGTAACAACCCTTGGTAAAAGCTATAAATGTTTCGTTTTGCCACAAAACGCTTGGTAAAATTGTGGGCTAGGTAGAGGCTTAGGTGGATGGTAAAACATAAATGTATTTTATTTAATTGAAATTATTTTTATAAATAATACAAGCTATGGAAAACCATAAAATTATGGGAAAAGTGCTAAAAGAGAGTTTCATTTACCACACAGTTAAGATAGTTATTCCTCTCCCTAGAGATAAATAATCTCAATTGGGACAAGGGAGCCAAGAGGGTGAGAGGGAAGAAATGTTCAATCAACTTTGGAGACTTGGTACCTGGTTGGAGGAGGTCCAAGAAAGGAATTGAAGCTTTCATCTTTTGAACACAAAATAGGACGATGTTCAAGGTAAGGCAGGATATTTCCAGTAGGGTATTCTTGAGTTGGTTAGTGGCTAGTGGAAGCCCTAGGAAAGACTTGTGAGTCTGTGATTTCTTTGGTTGTGTTAGCGTCATTCTTTGCAACCTTTCACCAATGATCAAAATATGCTCTTATAAAGTGGTCTTGGGGTGTCAAAGTCAAAATTTTGTCATTTCAGTGAGTCTTCAAGTAAAATTTGGTCACTAAGTATTAGGTATAGGATTGTTTTCACTCCTTCCAAAGTTTTCTAAGTGTCGGTCCATGTCACCATTCATTGAGTGTACCATCATTCAAAGAGTTTTCATCATTATTTCAAGTTCCAATGGGTCATTTTACACCTTGTTTGTGCTTCAGTGGTGCTTAGGTAAGGCTCATTTCCCTCTCTTAGGGTTTTGAAGGTAATTTTTCTTGGATGGTCAAATCATCAACAAAACTTGTATCCCGATGCTCATACACCTTCCCCTATCCTAAATATTCCTTATTAAACACTTCCCGTCAATGATATCCCTCAAATTCATCATTTTCCCACAAACCGTAGCCTATTGCTACAATTTGACACTTTTCTAGGTTAGGCCTGTGTTTTTCCCTTTTGGACCCCTTCCCCTCACTCAATCTTTGAAATTCCACTTTCCCCTACTTATTAACATCCCTCCCTAATTCCCAAAATTTTCTCGAGAAATTAGAAGCCCCTCATCCCCTTCATCTCCCTTCATTTCTACAAATCCACTGTTCCACACATCGGGATAGGTTTTATTCAAATGATGTTTTTGATAAAGAAAAGATCAATTTGACAAAATTGAGAGAGGTGTTTGTCCATAATATACCTAAGAAGAAAAACCTCCTTCAGTTTTTACACAGGTCTCATGGTTTGGGAGAAATGTCCAAACAATAATTTGCCACAGGAGAGTTGCTACACTTCTGGAGTGACCTTGGGAAATCAATTGTTTCTCCTAGATGGAATGACCAAATGAATTTCTTGATGAGTCAAATGATAACTAGACACAGAGATATTTCCAATGAGCTATCATGAGCTCAATTTTGAGTTGAGGAAGACCTCCTAAAGTTGACTGAAACAACACTCTGCATTTTGGTAGCCTCATTCTTCACATTTTGACTAGTCTTGGGAGATTGAGCTTTTGATAGGGCAAATGAGCTCCAAATTGAAAAATTCAAGATGTTCTGGAAAGTAGACTCGACAAGCTTTCCAACAAGCTATCCCACACCCAATTTGGACACCAGAAAGGCCTCCAAAAGTGGCCTGAAAAAAGCGTTGCGTGTTCAGGAGGTGGCGTTGCACGTTGAGGCTGGCGTTGTGCGTTTGGAAAAATTTCGCAGTGTTATTTTACACTGGCACTGCGCGTTGAGGCCGGTGCTGCGCGTCTGGGCAAAGGCATTGTGCGTTGAGGAGAAAGGCTCCAAACCCTCAAAACCTCAAAAAATCTTCAAATTGCTCTCTTTTTCCCTCTTTTCAAGTAAGTTAGCTTCCTCTCCTTCATTTTTTGTTTGCATATGAAAGTCATAAGCGCCATTCTTCATTATTAAAATCAAACCCTAGTTTTACTCTATTCATTCTAAAGAAAAAACTAAACCCATTTTTTCTTCTCATCACTTATCATTAGAACTCAAAACCCCTCTCTACATCACTACCTATCCCCTCATTATATCCTCTCATCCTAAAACCCCCCTCCCTCACTCTCATAATTCACATATTACCCTTCATTGTCCAATCTACCCTAGTACATCCCTTCACTCCTAAGAGACTCCCACTCATTCCCTTTATCCTTTTCTAGGAGTGTACAACCTTAGACCTTGCAAACATGGACAGGAGGAAGACCTTGATGATGAGGAGGAAAGAGACTTTGATCTGGCAGAGTATGATGAGCTTGAGCAGCATGACACTCAAACCATTGATTTAGAGTTCGAGATGAAGAAACAATAAAAGACATCATCATTTGGGAAAAGGAGGCCCAAGTGCAGGCTCTGATGGACAACTTAGAGAAGGCCAAGTATGTCATCACATACTTAGAGTAGGAAAACAAACAGTTGAGTGACAAACAAGTCCTCATGGAGCTGGAAGTGCTCAAGGAAAAATGACAAAGTGACAAAGAAACACAAGTCACTTTGACCCCTATTGAGCAGGAGATAGAAGAGGATAGAGAAAATTGGCTTGAGAGAGTCAACCTACACCTTAAGAAGCTGCTACAGAATGCCAATAGAGATAATTAGATGCCCAGACACATGGCCTATTATTACAAGACTCGCAATAGGATTTGCAACATAAGGATCAAGAAGATGAAAGCTAGGTTAAGGCGGGCTTTGAAGGGAAAGAAAGAGGATGATAGGCGTAGAATGTTCGCTGAGGCTTCTAGAAAGTAGACTTGAAGACCTTTCCAATGAGCTATCATGGGCTCAATTTGGATGCTGGGAAGGCCTTCAAAAGGTACTTGAAAGTGGCGCTGCGCATTGAGCTAGTGGCGCTGCACATAGAGCAAATTTTGCTTAGGATGCCTATTTTTCCAGTTTTTGACTATGATCATGGATTCTCTCTCATGGTGGATGATTTACTATTGTAAATGATGTCATGGCTTGTAAATATGATGGTTAAAAAGTTGTAGAGGGTAGATTCATTGCTTTAGGAGTTAGTTTGAAGTCAAATGAATCAGTTTTTCACTTTTAGAGGCAAGTTGTTGATGATGCCTATATTCCTGTTTCTTGTTTAGTATCAGTTAGATCAGCTCCTCATCTTAGGGATTTGACCCCTGAAGATGGGAGGAGGTTGAATTCTTGTCTATATCTTCTTCTTCTTTCTCTTTGTGAGAGGTTGGACTCACTTGGATGCTCAGAGCTTGATTGTACATCATTATAAGCAGTTTGGCAAGGAGATTAATAAGATTTGCAGCTATTTTTATGGGATCCCTATGGTATGGAGTTTTAGCACAGTTTCTTCTTTTGTAATCATTTGTTTACATGTTTTATGTATGCCATCATTCATTTCATTGCTTCTTGTTGAATGTTATCAAGTTTGATAGGTAGAATCCATTGTATCAGTGCTTTGCCTCTGGAAATCATTCAATATTTCATGTTTTCTACTGTTTGAGAAGGATCCATGATTTTCACATGCCCTTCTTAGCTCCTCATCGGTCTTAAACACCTCACACCATTAAGCCTAAAGTGCTAAAGCCTATGCCTACCTTGCCCCATAGAACACCTTGCATTTCTGACCTAATTTCCAGACCTAAACTACCCAGCTCCATCTGATCCAGCAAAACACCAACAAATTCAATCAAAACCTTTCGAGCTACTATACCTAGCCTAAAATCCTTTACCTGATCCAGTCATCTTGACTGAGATCCTTACGGAGAGAGCCCTCTCCTGGCCTAGTAGGGCTAGCTACTAGGCTAAGCTTGGTTTGTGGTTACCCTGGAATTGCCTCCCTTTAGCTTGAGGTCAATTTAGGTGATAACATAGTGGCGACCATACTGGGGAACGTAGTTTTATGTTCCTCAGCAAAATTTATCAAGTTTAGATCTGATTGTTGATGGTGGACAACGATGAGACAACGGAAGGCTGAAATCATCACCTGGTGACTCTAAATCAGTTTCAAGATCAGATCCAAGGTCTCCACTGGAGGATGAACCTGACTAGCAGAAACATGAAAGGACAATATGGAAAGATCAGGTATTCAAGTTGGAATTTCATCCAAGACATTGCGTTCTTTGTTATAAATTATTTCTTCTCGTTTCCCGAGAATGTCAAGAAGGCTTTACAAAGTATATTGTATTTGAGAAAAGATCCTAGACCTGCATTTGATTCCTTCCCTTTGAAGATTGTGAATACAAAATATTCGCATGCCTTTGATCTTGATCAAGACCCTTCTTCTGAATCTTATGATGACCGTCTTCAAACTGATGAGCCTAAAGAGACCAAGACTGATTCTATAGCTTTTGCATATACCCCTATACCTTGTAAAATTCCGGATAGATACAAGCCTCTGATTTTACCTCCTATATCCCATGCTTTCCCTAAAAATAATTACCTATATCTACCAAGATTTGATGGTGACTGTGACAACATCATTGCTGAGAGACATGTACTGAATTTTGAGTCTTTTCTTGACCTTTTTGAAGTTGATGAAGAGGATGTCAGCATTAGGCATTTTGCTCTTCCTTTGCAAGGCAAAGTCAAGAGTTGGTTTAAAACCCTTCCTGATGCGAGCATCTCAGATTTCCAGCAGTTTGTGAAAGTTTTCCTCGAAAATTGGGTGGTCAGACAGAACCCTTTCTTGATTCTAGAAGAGTATAACCAGCTAAAAAGACTGCCAGGGGAGACAGTACAACAGTTTTCTACTAGGTTTAACCAAGTCTATTTTTCGATGCTGGTTAATATAAGACCTCCTCCTGGATCCACTCTCTTACACTACCCGGAAGCCTTTGATCTGGAAATGGAGTTTTAGCTGAGAGAAAGGAACCTTGAAACACTCGAAGAGATGCAGAACAGTGCAGTATGTGTAGAGGTTAATCTATTGATCAGAAGGGCAAAGTTGAAGGAATAAGAGATGAAGAACATAGATCCAGAGGAATCAACATCATTAGAGGTAAAGCTCGACATTTTGGTAAGTGTAGTGGAAGAGATGATGCAAAAGATCACCACAAGGAATGAGTATGATGTTCAAGACCATGGCTTGTTGATTGAAGAAAAACAAGACGCTGATCCAAAACATTTCCTTTCTTATCCCAGTTGTCATAGATCTAATAATGATTGTTTTATAGATCAGCTTGCAGAAGAGAGATCTATTGATCTGACATGTATGCTTGATGATGTGTTTTATACTGATGATTTCCCTAAGTTTGATCAATATGATGATGATTATGTTCTCCAAACAAAAGCTAATCTTGCAGACAAATCAGCAGCTGGTTTGTGGAAGGAGGAAGTTCACTTTCAACAGCTCGAATACAATGATCAGCCGATGCATATCAGCTATGGAAGTGAGGAGGAAAGTGAAGAAAATTTTGAAGTAAGTGAAGGATATTTGCCTTTTTGTTTTACTTCGTTTCAATTCATCAGAGACAAATTTCGTGCAATTAGAAATCAACCGTCGATAAGTTTTGATCTTGACCATCTAGAGGGCAATGAAATCCTTGTTCAAGACTTCTCATATCTAGATTTGCAGCCCCCGAATGCCATTGAATGTCAGGTTTCAGATGAAGACTTGGAAGCTGGAACATATGATCAAATAATGCAAGATGATTCCGTACCATTCTATTTTGAATCATTTCAGTTTTTGAAGGGAAATTTGCATAGTATATATTGAATAAAGGATGAGAAACCTGTAGAAAATCATGCAATCTCATTGGAACCAATAGAAAATGGGTTGCAACAATCTTTTCAAGTTTTTTATGATCCAATAGCTGATGTGTTAGATGATATTTGCAGTCAAAGTCCTTCTCCATCAGCTAACTATGAGCTTGAAAAAAGTATTGATACAAACTTGATCTGGCAACCGGTTTCATTGTCATTTTCAGCAGGAGTGTCGTCACAAAGCTCAGATGAAAGTTTGCATTCATGGTATGAGGAGAAGAAAAATAATCCATTGGATGAGCTAAGTCCTAGTGCACATGAATTTCAAGATCCTCATGCAGTATTTTTGGAGTCTGATAGAGAATCCATATTATTCAATCTGGGAAAATTTGGATCTGTTTACAAGTTTTCATGGGAGTTGCATTTCAGTAGTTCTCTCTTCTTTCTCATAAACAAGCACTTGCGGAGAATTCAAACAGCAGCCAGAATGCTTACTTGGTTGCATTGGTTGTTTCATTTCACTTGATCAGGTGATGAATGGAACAGTTAGAGTAGGTTTTATTGAATAAGCTCCATTTCGAGCATCTTTTCCAGTTTGTCAGTTGTGTTTTAGTATTGAGTCAGTTTTTAGTTGAGTAAAAGTCAGTTTGTGTCTTTGAGTCATCAGTATTCAGTCATGTATTTCAGATTGATTTTTTTTACTCCATGCCCAATGGATAAGGCTACTTGGTATACGGTGTTCTTAGCACCTCCAAGGAGGTACCATCCCAAATGGAGCCAATATTAGCGTCAGTCTTTACAGCCTTTCACCAGTGATCAAAATATGCTCTTATAAAGTGGTCATGGGGTGTCATAGTCAAAATTTTGTCATTTCAGTGAGTCTTCAAGTAAAATTTGGTCACTAGGTATTAGGTCTAGGATTGTTTTCACTCCTTCCAAAGTTTTCTAAGTGTTAGTCCATGTCACCATTCGGTTGAGCGTACCATCATTCAAAGAGTTTTCATCGTTATTTCAAGTTCCAATGGGTCATTTTACACCTTGTTTGTGCTTCAGTGGTGCTTAGGTAAGGCTCATTTCCCTCTCCTAGGGTTTTGAAGGTAATTTTTCTTGGATGGTCAAATAATCAACAAAACTTGTATCCTGATGCTCATACACCTTCCCCTATCCTGAATATACCTTCTTAAACACCTCCCGTCACTGATATCCCTCAAATTCATCATTTCCCACAAACCCTAGCCTATTGCTACAATTTGACACTTTTCTAGGTTAGGCCTGTGTTTTGCCCTTTTGGACCCCTTCCCCTCACTCAATATTTGAAATTCCACTTTCCCCTACTTCCTAATATCCCTCCCTAATTCCCAAAATTTTCTTAAGAAATTAGAAGCCCCTCATCCCCTTCATCTCCCTTCATTTCTACAAATCCCATGTTCCACACATCGGGATAAGTTTTATTCAAATGATGTTTCTGAGCAAGAAAAGTTGAATTTGAAAAAATTGAGAGAGGTTTTTTTCCATAATAAACCCAAGAAGAAAAACCTCCTTCAGTTTTTACACAGGTCTCATGGTTTGGGAGAAATGTCCAAACAATAATTTGCCACAGGAGAGTTGCTGCACTTCTGGAGTGACCTTGGGAAAATAAATTTTTCTCCTAGATGGAATGACCAAATGACTTTCTTGATGAGTCAAATGATAACTAGACATAGATATATTTCCAATGAGCTATCATGAGCTCAATTTGGAGTTGAGGAAGACCTCCTAAAGTTGACTAAAACAACACTCTGCATTTTGGTAGCCTCATTCTTCACATTTTGACCAGTCTTGGGAGATTGAGCTTTTGACAGGGAAAATGAGCTCCAAATTGAAAAATTCAAGATGTTCTAGAAAGTAGACTTGACAAGATTTCCAACGAGCTATCCCACGCCCAATTTGGACACCGGGAAGGCCTCCAAACGTGGCTTGCAAAAAGCACTACGCGTTCAGGAGGTGGCGTTGCGCGTTGAGGCCGGCGCTGCGCGTTTGGCAAAATTTCGCAGTGTTATTTTACACTGGCGCTGCACGTTGAGGCCGGTATTGTGCGTCTAGGCAAAGGCACTGCGCGTTGAGGAGAAAGGATCCAAACCCTCAAAACCTCAAAAAATCTTCAAATTGCTCTCTTTTTCCCTCTTTTCAAGTAAGTTACCCTCCTCTCCTTCATTTTTTGTTTGCATATGAAAGTCATAAGTGCCATTCTTCATGATTAAAATCAAACCCTAGTTTTACTCTATTCATTCTAAAAAAAAAACCTAAACCCCTTTTTTCTTCCCATCACTTATCATTAGAACTCAAAACCCCTCTCTACATCACTACCTATCCCCTCATCTATATCCCCTCATTATATCCTCTCATCCTAAAACCCCCTCCCTCACTCTCATAATTCACATCTTACCCTTCATTGTCCAATCTACCCTAGTACATCCCTTCACTCCTAAAAGACTCCCACTCATTCCCTTTATCCTTTTCTAGGAGTGTACAACCTTAGACCTTGCAAACATGGATAGGAGGAAGACCTTGATGATGACGAGGAAAGAGACTTTGATCTAGCAGAGTATGATGAGCTTGAGCAGCATGACACTCAAACCATTGATTTAGAGACTCAGGGTGAAGAAACAATCAAAGACATCATCATTTAGGAAAAGGAGGCTCAAGTGCAGGCTCTGATGGACAACTTAGAGAAGGCCAAGTATGTCATCACATACTTAGAGCAAGAAAACAAACAGTTGAGTGACAAACAAGTCCTCATGGAGCTGGAAGTGCTCAAGGCAAAACGACAAAGTGACAAAGAAACACAAGTCACTTTGACCCCTATTGAGCAGGAGATAGAAGAGGATAGAGAAACTTGGCTTGAGAGAGTCAACCTACACCTTGAGAAGCTGCTACAGAAGGCCAACAGAGATAATCAGATGCTCAGACACATGGCCTATCATTACAGGACTCGCAATAGGATTTGCAACATAAGGATCAAGAAGATGAAAGCTAGGTTAAGGCGGGCCTTGAAGGGCAGGAAAGAGGAGGATAGAATTAGAATGTTCCTTGACTCATCAAAGCATATGATGGTGAGGCTTCACACAAATTTTGGGGAAATTTTGAGCAAATTTTAACATTTGCAATTTTTGGAAATTTGACACACAGAAAAATGGCCTAGACGTGCAGCGCCGCTTTTTCGAGGGTCACCCAATGGACAAATGGCTTAAATTTTTGGATTCAGGATAGTGAGGACATGCACCCTAGAAAGTTTCAAAGTTTTTGGAGCAGAACTGGGCCACCAAAAGGTCAAAAAAATCCTAAAAATGACCTTTCTGCCACTTTTTGGACACACAGAAGCAGTCTTGGGAGAATCAAGTTTTGAGGGGTCAAATGAGCTCCAAATGCAAAAATTCTAGGTGTTCTAGAAAGTAGACTTGAATACCTTTCCAATGAGCTATCATGGGCTCAATTTGGATGCCGGGAAGGCCTTCAAAAGGGACCTGAAAGTGGCACTGCGCGTAGAGCAAATTTTGCTCAGGATGCCTATTTTTCCAGTTTTTGACTATGATCATGGATTCTCTCTCATGGTGGATGATTTACTATTGTAAATTATGTCATGGCTTGTAAATATGATGTTTAAAAAGTTGTAGAGGGTATATTCATTGCTTTAGGAGTTAGTTTGAAGTCAAATGAATCAATTTTTCACTTTTAGAGGCAAGTTGTTGATGATGCCTAAATTCGTGTTTCTTGTTTAGTATCAATTAGATCAGCTCCTCATCTTAGGGATTCAACCCCTAAAGATGGGAGGAGGTTGAATGCTTGTCTATATCTTCTTCTTCTTTCTCTTTATCAGAGGTTGGACTCACTTTGATGCTCAGAGCTTGATTGTACATCATTGTAAGCAGTTTGGCAAGGAGATTAATAAGATTTGCAGCTATTTTTATGGGATCCCTATGGTATGGAGTTTTAGCACAGTTTATTCTTTTGTAATCATTTTTTTACATGTTTTATGTATGCCATCATTCATTTCATTGCTTCTTGTTGAATGTTATCAAGTTTGATAGGTAGAATCCATTGTATCAATGCTCTGCCTTGGGAAATCATTCAATATTTCATGTTTTCTACTATTTGAGAAGGATCCATGATTGTCACATGCCCTTCTTAGCTCCTCATCAGTCTTAAACACCTCACACCATTAAGCCTAAAGTGCTAAAGCTTATGCCTACCTTGCCCCATAGAACACCCTGCATTTCTGACCTAATTTCTAGACCTACACTGCCCAACTCCATCTAATCCAGCAAAACACCAACAAATTCAATCAAAACCTTTCGAGCTAGTATACCTAGCCTAAAATCCTTTACCTGATCTAGTCATCTTGACTAATATCCTTACGGAGAGAGCCCTCTCCTGGCCTAGTAGGGCTAGTTAGTAGGCTAAGCTTGGTTTGTGGTTACCCTGGAATTGCCTCCCTTCAGCCTGAGGTCAATCTAGGTGATAACAGGCTGGACTAGTACAATTTGGATGCTTTTGAACATACCTTGTTAGGTCTCTATCAAACAACTTCCTGGAAAGAAACTGGCTTGGGGGGTTCCTGTTGTGCAGATACAATACTCATTGGTTGGGTGGAGCACCTCCTTTCCTAGATATTTTATGGTTGTACCAAACCGTTAACGAAAAGAAAAGTGTTCTGATTTATTATCTGTGATGTATTGTCTTTCTTCTATTCAAAATTTTTGTTGGTTGTATTATAGTGTGACTGGCATTAAGCAAATGAGGGCTCTATTGCATTAATACGAGATATAATTATAAATAAGGCAACCCAAAAATTGAGACCCAGGTTAGCTACTAAGCCAAGTTGGTCACCCAACAGCCAAGAGAATTGTCATGGGTCTAGTAAAAGACAATTTTCTACATCTAGGAAGGTCCTAAGGAATGGTACCACTCAAAATTGACAAACTTTCTCTTAAAAAAAAAGAGACCTTTAGAGTTGTAAGAAGCCATAGAATAACTTACTATTGAATAGGAAAATTACTACGCTAGTAGTTAGTTATAAACTAGAATTATTGAAATAATAAGGCTCTGAAGAACTTCTTCCACAGTGGAAAAAATATATAGTCATAAAATTTTTAGATAAGTAATGGCTATGAAGCTTATTGTGAAACGAGAAAGATTATTCAAGCTGGTACAGGAACTGTATATAGAAAGATACTGAAAAGAAAAAGAATAATAAAAAAAATAATAATAATCTAGTTATTCCTAAAACCCTAGATATTATGCTATCATAATAACCCTATTAATAACATAAAAATCACCACCAGAATTTGGTGTCTATTAGAAACTTAAATTATGATACGACTATAGAGAAATGATAAGACCTTGGTCTAGGCCTTTTCTTTGTTTATATATATATATATATATATATATATATATATATTATGGTAAGAAATTGTGGAGAAACAATGAATATGACTTGAAGCCATTGAAAAATACAAAATATGGGTTTCTTTCCTTCGTTACTTAAAAAAAACTTCAAAAATAGACTCTGGCAAACAGCCATAACACACATATATTATGTCCACAACAGGACATAAAGGAATTTTAATTAAACAATTATTAAAATCTCTTATAGACCATGTCCAATAGGGTAGAATACCCCTATATAACATATGGTAACAAAAATCTAAAGAATGAAAATTGTAGGTTGTGGTAACTAACCACTGAATTATTTATGATGGTGAGGACTTTCTCCTTGCCTAGATCATGTTATTTGTCAGGGAAGGATAAGCGCTTTTCCACACACATATACATCCGCTTTTCCTTACTGTCTGTATATATTGATTGAAACTCTGCCTTCAAGGTGGGAGATAGAGTATGGCTACGGCTTCCCAAGGAACGATTCAATGGGACCGTCAGGAAGTTCAAGCCGATACGCTATGGGAGTTATGGTTCTGATGTTGGTGTTTCCCTTATTTGTGATTGGTGTTGAACTTAGGTCTTATATACTACTCATTCGTTCTCCTTATAGTATTTTTATTTGAGAATTCATTATATAATTGTAAAGCAAGGCTATGCCAGAACAAGATATTATAACCCACAAAAGGTTCTCAAGAAATTAACACACACAAAGAAGAGAGCCTTACCTGATCTTGAGCAGTACCAGCAAAAGTCGATCTGGAAGTCTATCCAGTCAAAGTAGATTTGTTTGAAGCAGCACCAGTACTAGTTGATCTAGCAACAGATGATCCAGATCCAGCTTTCTATTCTGTTGGTTTAATTGTCAGCGCTAATCCAGACATTCCCTTAATAAAAGAGAATCTTCCTTTAATCAGGCTTAATAAGGGGAAAAGAAAGGGGCTGCTAGCTAGTGTGTTTACACTATTGTAGAGTTGTGTCTGGTTGTCTACTGGGAACTAGCAGGTTTGAGTATCTCAACTGGTCTAAGGCATTGGGTATCAAGGTCATACGTTGTTTAGTATAGATGGCATGACACTTTGTATTATATAGGTCCGGCTGGGAGGGCGAGCTTCCAATTCAATGTCGAGGGTGTAAAGATCTAATCGAAGTGTACCAAGATCTCACTCAACGTCATGAATTGCTCCTGTCACCCTTGCTCCTGGTGGTTATGAATCTGGAATCATGCAAAGGGAAGCTGCTAGCTTTCGATCTCGAACTGAAGGATCTGCCTTAGGTGCTAGGCGAGGTGCTTCCATCCCTTATTCTACGGGATAATTGATTGGTTACAAATAATGAACCCGCTTTCAGAAATGTTGGAATTTCGGACAGGGTTATGGCTATGGAAAGAGAAAGGATGCCGCGGGCAATGCCTTTTTCACGGACTCTGCAATAAGCTCCTGCTTCGGGTAAATAGGTTTACTGGGTATGGATAAGTGGGGTAACTGGCTACTCCTTGTCATTAGTCATGGTAATCTTGTACCATAGAGAGTGTGTTCGTGGTTTTCTATACTGCTCAACCTGTTATAGGTGGATGTGTACAAAAGATAGCACAGTATTTTCATTATATTGTATATCTGGTATATCTACGTATATAACAAAACTCATCTAAGTTGCAGGGGAGTAAAACCATGTGGATAAGATATTTCATCTGAGTCAACGATGTGTACCTGCAGACAATTTTTTTTTTTAAAGGATAAAAACTTGGAACAATTTTGGCAAGATTGTATGGAATCCTTACAGAATTAAATAGGAGTCATACCTATCTAAACACTAATAAATCATTAAAATTCATACAACTACAGATGCAAACAAATAATAACAAGACATTGGGTTAAATTCTGAAATAAACAATGTATTTGTGAGATGAACAATTCACTGCAAACTTTGTCTAGGTAGTTACCTGTAACAATCTTTGTGGAGTCCTTTACCCAGCGTTGGAAGGAAAGCCATGAACAAAATATATATTCAAACTAATTGAATCCAGGTAGACCCCAGGCTGCTCAATTACCTTGGGAATTTCGTGTTGGAGATCAGATGCACAGCAGATTTAAACAAATACTCAGCAAATAAATCATGCACAGGAAACACAGAGGTTTAACGTGGTTCACCCAACCAATATGGGCTACGTCCACCAAACATAGGCATCGGCAATCTTATTAATCAAACAGGAGATTACATAATTAATCAAATCCTCACAAACTCTCACACCCTCATTCCAAACAATCCGAATGGTTGCCTGTTTTATAGCAAAGGGAATCTAACAACTTCATTAACTCACTTTCATCAAATATAGGAGGCATTAATAATCTCCCAACAACCTGGAGCTAATCTAGGAATCGATTCCTATTGTTGTCATCTACTGAGATTTTGCCTATCTTATGCAAAACAGAAAATCTCAACATTTCGATGTGAGCTACGACCCTTCTTGATAAATGAAAATACCATAGTCGTGTTCGCTACAATGCACCTGTTTCACATGAAAAGAAATTAGTATTAAAAAAAACCTATCATGAGAAACCTGAATCAATGTTCAATCTATGAGCATGAACGAAATAGAAATTACCATATTCAAGCCCAAAATCTAGTTCCTCGTCCACAGTAATATATTGTCACAAAGTTGCAGACAAGAAACTCTAACAAGAAAAGTTAAAAATGACCGGAAGAGGTGTCGTAGCAATGAGGCGGTGGTTACTCTAACCATATTCTCACTCTCCTAGCTGAACGACTATGGGAGCCAGTCACCAAGGGATCTGACTCGTAGTAAGCCAGTTGTAAACTAAATAACTCATATGTCCTCACAACATATATAAACTTGGTCTCTATATTATAACCTTTTAATGAAACGATAACATGACAACAGAACTTATATAAATATGATGACAAGAACTAGGTTAGATAACCTTATTACTATGCTCACAAGTAGTAATAGCTCAAGAATTACTATGCACTAGTTTTTACATAAATGCATAATATTTTTTTATGAGGTAATGTGTGTTGTTGGGGATGTTACACCTAATGCCCTATGCCCTATATATATGTTAGTTTTTTATTTATACCATACACACTTAAATTATATAAATTTATATATTTATAAACAATTATAGTAGAAGCGTAATATTTCAATAAAATATAGAAGCAAAATATTTATTATTATTATTATTATGATTACTACCTAGAAGAAAAGCACAAGAAACCACAAGATACTTCCCCACATTTCGTGGATGGTAAATTAGGTAAATCATATTCCCTGGGGCCACACCCAAAGGAATCAAAGAAATTTCTATAAAAATATAAAAGTTAAATATATAAAAGGAACACACACATAATCTAAAAACACACACACACATATATATATAAGTTACAACAATTCTTAGCATTATATATATATTATTTTTCAAATCTATTAGTATGCCAAATTTAATACTGAATTTTATTTTCAAAAATTTAACTATCGATTTTTTGTCTAATTTTAAAGTTATTGATTTTGAATACGGACATGAACCAGGTGAATTATGGTCCCCCAACACATCATCAAACTCAAAGTACTCAATAGTACCCGTGGGAAAGGAAAAGGCTTCTTTAAACATACCATCAACTTCCATGTTAATATCGTGAAGAATGTGGCAGAAGGTAATGGTTTTGAAGGACCATCCAATGTCCTTATTTTTGATAACAAAGTCTCCATTCCAAGAGTGTTTACTTTAGCCCTCTTTATAGCCCAGTTGATTACATGTTTTGAGTCTACCAAAACCTGTAAGGATGAGAGGTATTTCTTTCTAACCAACTCTAGCAGAAACTATAGTGCTGCAAATTCCTCTTCATTATTGGAGCCTCTAACCAAGCAATGATGAAAATAGATGAAATGTGAGTGGCTAAGATATAATACCACCCCTATGTCATATCACGGAGGATTTCCTTGACTAGCCCGATCAAAGTAACCGCAAGGAGTACCATAATCTATTTTACGCATAATCAGGATTATGGGTTTACTTGGATTCATATTTGATCTATATTCCTAAGCCAAATCTAACACATTTGTTGCACATACCTCTAGTAGGGTGACCTTATCCTAAAATAAATAGATTCTAGGCCGGCCAAATTCCTACTACCAATAAACATGGAAGGGATTTGAAAGGGATAACTTGCTTGTCTAGCCACCAAAACATGAAAGCATCACTTATGAGGCTCTAGACCACCTTATTTTGGATCAAAATTTTGCCATAAAATTGCATATAACTGAGTGACATAGATACATTGTAAGAAAAAATGGTTATGATATTCTTCATAAGACCTGTAAACAGGAAATTGATTTGACCTGTACCATCCCCATTGGGAGAGCTTATCCCATGTAAGTAGTTTAGAAATGATCACCAATCATGCCATCAACTTAGCTTTTAAAGGAGCACATATACCCCAAAAAAATTTCCACCACCAGATCTTTTGCATTGAGGACCTATCTTCGAACCATGCCTTATATCTAAGTTTGGAAGTAAATGAACCTAAATGGGTATTCTTTGACTAACATATCATATCTAGCCTCGAATCTCTAAGAGACACAAAATTTTCTAAAAATAAACATATGTATTTCTCCCATTCTACTTCCACTTCACTGATTAGCCACAATTCCTTGGCCAACTTCCACCTAGTACAACCTATGCATTGAGGTTCCTAATATTTTCCATATTCTAGGTACTAAATATTCAATCATCCAAGTTCATATAAAAAGGGACCTAGAAACTTGTACCCATTACCTACTTTGAACCAGGGGTCTAGACCTAATTAGACTTGGAATCCATCCCCCAAATTCTAAGAAATCGATTTTCCCACTAGGAGATAAGCCTGAACCATAACTTTCCACATTATAGATCGCTGGGAAGATATTTTAGGGACCTTGAACTACTTAATTAGAGATATACTTGAAAATTATTTGTCTTGAACCACGTTATACCAAAGTGAGTTTCCATGTGTCATACGCCACAAAATTTTTCCATCTAGAGCTTGGCCAACGAAGACAAATTCACTTAAACCCAAACCCCAAAGCTCCTTTGGGGATGTTAACCAAGACCATTTGACCAAAGGAATACCTTTGAGTGAATTGGATCTAGACCAATGAAAGTGAAAGCTAGCCTTGTTCATCAACTTGACATTGCCTTTTGGAACTACTGCAATAGAATTCCAATAAATAGGGATACTTTCTAATATTGATTTAAACAACACCATTAAACCACCTCTAGAAGGAAAACGATGTGACTAAGTTCAACTTTGTGGATTATCCACATCCAATCTGGGATATAATTTTTATTTGGGTCTATGAAAAAAGCCCATATATTTAAACCCCTCTTCCAAAAACTTAATAGTAAAAGGGAAGTATTCTCTTACTAATGGAATTGTTGCCTTTGAAATGCACATAAAGATCATGCATTATTGTGTTGGCATTTATCTCCATTCTTGTTTCCCTACAAAACAATTCCAAGGAACCTTTTAGGCATGAAAAGAACTCTTTGGTTTCCCCTTATGCAAGTGAGAATATAGTTAACAAATAAAGGGTGAGTAGCCTCCATGAATTTTTAAATTTTAATGCCATGAACGAGACCCCATAATTTGATCTCACTGATCAACCTGATAAAGGCTTAAACAATAATCAAGAATAGAAGAGGCAATAAGGGGTATCCCTAACAATGTCCCCTCGATGCTTGAAAGAAGTCGTTCAGGGAGCCTCGTTGATCAAAATTGTGAAGGAGGAAGAATGGGAAAAATCCATAATTCAATTTACAACCTAAAGAGAAAACCCCATCTGAATAAGAGCAAGACAAAGAAAGGTCCAATTAACCATTTCATATTCCTTTGATAGATCCAACTTAAGAATATCCAATTAAACTTTAGATTCTTCATTATGTGAAAAAAATCCTGAGCTATAGCCATGACATCATGAATGTTCTTGTGATTTAGGAACCCAAAGTTCTCTTGATAAATATAAGAACTAAGCACCGTCTTTAGTCACCTCACTATTATCTTGGGAATTAATTTTTAAATTTAATTACAGTAAGCAATGGGATGAAAGTTGTCAAAGGAAATACCTTCTTGAGTTTTAGGGATGAGACATAGGAATGTCGAGTTGAGATATCCCAACACTTTTCCTAAAGATTAGGATTCCCTAACCATATTTAGTAATTCTTCCTTGATATTCTCATAAAATCTTAGATCAAACCCCACTGAAAACCTATCAGGCCCTGGACTCTTATATTTTTGCATTGTGTTTAAGGCCACAAGGTCCTCCTATTCTGACACTTCCTCTAGTAAGATTGAGTTCATCTCATTTGTGACCATTGTAGGAAATTTTGAAACTACTTGTACAATTTATTGCATTGGGTAACTAAGAGGGGCCTTAAAAAAGTCACAAAAATGATGAACCCCTTCCACTGCTTTATCCTAGAAAGAGTGGAGTATTGATCCATTGCAACTAGAATGCCTCAAATTGGGTTAACCTAATTTCTTGAATTTGCATAGGGATGAAAAGACGTGGAATTATTATCTACAGAGGAGATCCAAATGGCTCTACTTTTCATTATCCACCACTCTACCTCCTCCAATACAAAGGGAGTGTCATTCTTCCTCAAGATATTTTAGAAATCCCAACTAATATGTGGAAATGGAGTTTGCATTCAACTGGGATATGAATCGTTCTATATGTTTTTCCATGTCAATCGGCCTTGCCTATGATTTCTTTTAGTTTTCCTTGGCCCATGCCATGGAGGCCTACTAAATAGAGATCAAATTATTAGAAAATTATTTCATGTAGGAACATGAGTTGGACTGTTGAAGCAATATCTAATGACAAGTCACCAATGTGTAGTAATCTTCCTCTTTAATTCATGAAGAGTTGAAATGGAAATGGGTTGTTTTGAAGCCATCTTGGTGAGAAATGTGAAGAAGAATGGGATGGTGGTCCGAAATTCCCCAAATCCAACTACAAGTTTAAAGGAGAAGCCCAAGTTAATAATGGATATTGATAATAAAAATAGGTAAAACATTTTGAAAACCTCACTTCCTCTAGAATGTACATTCAAACATGTATCCAAAATGAAATTATGTACTAACCAATCAACAAAGAACTTGTAAAAAGGGTCTAGGTGTGGTTGAGGTTCCCATACTTCCTACAGTTCTAGAGTGAAGTTAACATCACCATCGATAATGAAATGTTGATCCTCGAAAGCCCTTGTAGAGACTAGATCTAGCCAGAAAGACTCATGATCAACATAGGGGCCATAGATGTTTAGAAAGCAAATTGAAGAGATGTAATATTCAAACAATATTTTAACCGAAATAACAAAGGGGAAAGATGAGCAGGAATGGCCTTAAAATATAGAATCCACCTAGTAATTAAGCCCCATGAGAAGCCTTCTGAGTCTAAAAGACTGAATGACCAATTCTTTAAAAGATCCTTTGAGAATTCTTCATGCTTTTGTACTAGAAGACATAGTTTCTTGGATAATTAATAAATCTAGCTTATAAGATGTAATTAGTTTTTTTTAGGGAAATTTGTTTTTGGGAACCCCCAATGCCCCTCGAGTTGAAAGAGAGGATAATCATGGGATGCCTATTGACAGGATGTCTGAAGCTCTAAGGGCCCTTACTATTGAAGATTGTTTCCCTATCTTGATTTCCAATTTTTCTTTCTCATGTGTCGTGAGAAAATTTGATTTCATGCCAATAGGGTAGGATATAGGAGGGTCCATTGCAATACCACCATAAGAAGGAGGAATCAATGCATGATTTTATGTATGGAATAAAGAATATATTTTATTCAACCCCTGTGAATAGGGGGAGAAGACAAAGAGAGAGGTGGGCATGATAGGGGGCAAACACTCTAGGACTGGAGGTTTCACAAGAATTGGGGAAGGTCTGGCCAAGGGAAAGGAATATGAGACAAGGGAAGGGGTAGGGCCTTCTTAGTGGGGGAGGTGATGCCACCAAAAAATCAAAAACATGGATATAATTAAGAAGGGGAGAGGGTGAGTCAATTTACCGGCTAGGAGACTTCTAGTTGAGCGGAGTTGTTGAGGAGGCCTAAGCAGAGAAGATCCTTGATAAGGCCCTCTTGAGAGAGGGTCATAAAAGTCACAAGATAGGTCCTTTGAAGGATAATCATGCCCCTGCAAGAAACTAAATTTAACCCTTATGGGACCCCAGCTAAAAATATCCTTTTGAATATGTCTAACTTCATGACAATGTTGATACTAAAAATGGATTTTCCAATAGTCCACCCTATGGACCCATACCAATACATGCATAGATATTTCCACGTCTACTATTAGGTCATTCATAGGGCTCACGTCCACCTATACCTCAATAAAATTGTGGTCCTATTTATGTTTCCATATATCCTCAATTCCAACAAATATTCCAAGCTTGTTTCCAATGGCTAAGAAAAACTCCATGTTCCAAAAATGAAAAGAGAGGCCAAACGAAAAAGCCCATACTCTGAAAATGTTTATTGGGTCATGAGCAAGGTCAAAGTTGACAGATTAAGGTGTTAGGGTCCAACCCTAAATCCCTTATTCATGTAATAATCCTCGTCAGAGACATATTTATTTAGTTGATTCAATAAAGCATGTAAGTGGTTATCCACATTAATAATAATTGTAAGTGGTTGAGTTGCATTATAGAAAAGGGACAACAATTAGTTATAAATTTTCCATAGTTAATAAATAAAATGGTTAGCTCGTGTTATGCAAGAGACCACTAGTAGTTATGGTTTTTGATGTCATGAAGCTATAAATCATCTTAGATAACAAGTGAAGAAGTATCGAGTCTTATTGTAATTGAGCTATGCTTTGTTGGAGGTTTACCCCTCGAAGAGGCAAGTGCACATTGTATTTTGCTTATGAATAATAAAATATATTTGCATCTTGTCTCATCTCATGTGATATTTCTATGTTTCAGGATATACTGTTCGTATTTATGGTATTTTGGTTTTCTCGCAGGTTAACTACATAACAAGTGGTATAAGAGCACTTTCGAGGGCCAGTTGTACCTCCAATTTTTGCATAATATTTTTTAGGCTAGAGACATATTATGGCATCTTTAAACCACAGGATCTGTCATTGAGCGCATAAACCTACGTATTTGGGGAGGCATGCACGCAGGAAATACAAGAGGTGGTCATGCTTTTTGGACTCCCTTGTAACCCATGTGGGTACCCCTTTGAGTAGTATTGCATTAGTCAAAACCACACACTGACCGCACTTCCACATACCCTTGGGTATATGAGAAGCCCCCCTAGGATAACATGAAACCTAACCTTAGATAAGTCGTTGGTCATCTTGCTGTTATATTACATTGAGAACAACACTTGGAGAGATTACTCGCATGTACAATAGGGTAGTCGGGTAGTATAGCTAAAGGTATGGTCAATCATCCATAGTTAGAGCCCTGAAAGATTGGGTTGAGTACTATTGTTAGACCCCTGCGTATATTGCGATCTGTAGCACATGACACTCCTTTGAGACCACAATTCCTTTAGCTATATGAATATTTCCCCCTACCTTTTCTTCCAGATCATATCCATTTGTTGGGGTTAAAATGTTGCTATCCAGATCAGATCCAACAGTTGGGGTTCTTTCGTCGCCGTACAGATCAGATTCAACAGTTGGGGTTTTCACAGTGCAAATTAGACCCTTTGTGTAGTGATGGTTTTTGCCA
Organism: Pinus tabuliformis; assembly: GCA_031772625.1. NCBI lineage: Eukaryota > Viridiplantae > Streptophyta > Pinopsida > Pinales > Pinaceae > Pinus > Pinus tabuliformis. Next base: position 481,785,523 of record CM062806.1, on the reverse strand, counting down.
CCATAGTACATATCAAATTGTCGCAACACATTCTGCAGTACCAAGACCTTGGAGTTTCTATTACTACAGTCTAGGCCTGATTTTCGTAGGATATTTGGAAATATCAAGCTTTCTGGAACTCGGCCACTGCAATATTGATCAGATAGGAGTAAAACTCCTTTTGGAGTAAAAAAAAATAAAAAATAAAAATAAATAAATTGGGGCCATCTCGAGATGCTTTCAATAGACCTAGCCCATAAGATTAAGGACAACGAGTTGGTTGCAATGGTGTCATTCACTTGTAAGCCCCCAATTTCCAGGTGGTCCCAAATTTTGTAAGACACGACTTCAAGTGACCCACGTCACTAGACTCTTGAGCTTGCCCTCTTAATTAAGTTCAAAATTTGATCGGGGCTAGTGTATGCTTGGTACCAGGTCTCAAGTTATGGCTACGGAAAGGGCTACCAAGAAGTTTGACAACCTCGAGAAAAAAATTAATGACTTCTAGGTGTCCATTACCTCCCAGATCACAAAAGTATTGGAAGTTATACATACACCTCGCGAACCCATGAGGGAAGAACATAGTGTTGATGCACACATAGAAGGATAATATAGCCATCACATTCATTTCCATGGATATCACCAATCTTCGAGCCACCGAACACCCAAGCTGGACATGTACAAATTTGATGGCTCTAACCCGTCGTATGGGTGGCACAAATGGAACAATATTTCCTCCTTAATAATATATGGGAGGATGGAACTAAACTACATGTGGGAGCCCTTTACTTGGACCAAGAGAGATGGCAATGGTGGCAGTGGCATCAAAAATTTTATCCAAGGAGGCCAACTTGGAACATGTTCTCAAAAGCCATTTGTGATTGCTTTGATCTGGAATCTCTATTTTTGGGTGGTCTCACTAAGCTCAAGAAAGCAGGTACAATAAGGAACTACATTCCAACTTTTAAACGATTGGCCATCAGAATTGAAGGACTAGGAGATTCCTTTTACTTGGAATGTTTCATCAGTGGCCTAAAGGAATTCATCCAAGCCTGTGTCTGGATGCATCACCTAACTACTTGGTTGGACGCATGCCACAAGGCCTTAGATGTAGAAGTTGCCTTAAATGCCTAGTCCAATCATCCAAATTTCGTTGCAAAGGCACATCCCACCTAGGCTATGAGCCCCACCCAAACACTTAAGGTTCAAAAGGTGTCACCGACAGAAATGGTCGAAAGAAGGAAACAAGGACTCTGCTACTATTGTGATGACAAGTACTCCCCATGACATAAATGCAAGGAACCAAAATTATTTCAAATTGATGCTACTGAAAACAGCTCAGTTGATGAAACTCCATCCATTGAAGTGCCTAAGGAAGAAGCAGGTGAACCCAAAACCGACCCAGACAATGATCTCACAAATACGCCAAATGAGTCATTTATATCACTACATGCCTTGGATGGAATTTCTTCGCTCAGACTCTTAAAATTTGAGGCTTTATTAAAAATCGGTCAGTAGTGGTGTTGACTGATAGTGATAGCACACATAACTTTTTCCGTAAGAGATTAGCAGAAGTTTTTCATTGTTTTTTACAAGCGGTATCTAATTTGCAAGTCCTTATTGCTGATGGGGGAACCATGAAATGTGAAGGACGTTGTAAAAATATTAAGCTTCATATTATTATCACCTCAAAACCCACATGTTTTCCATTGAAATGGGTGGTTGCAACATTGTCCTTGGCACTGAATATCTCTGCACACTGGGCCCTATCACAATGGATTTCCAAGAGTTATATATGAAATTTAAGTAGAATGACCACACTCATACATTGAGGGGACTCCAGGAAAGTGCTCCTACTATCATCAACTCGCATCGAATGGAGAATATTTTAAAAAAGGGCCATCATGGGGTAGTAGCCCAATTTAATGCCATCCAGGTAATTGAATCCACTCCTCCTCATATTCATCGTGATATGCAATAGGTATTAGATCGCCACTAGTGGGTGTTTGACAAACCTAAGGATATCACACTCTCTAGAGGCAAACGTGATCATAGCATCCATTTTCTCCCGAGTTCCCAACCACGAAATTTCCGCCCATATCAATATCCTTTTGCAGAAAAAAAAAATAAAAAAATAAATAAATAAAAATAAAAATAAAAATAAATAAATAAAATAAAATAAAATAAATAAAATAAAATAAAATAAAAATAAAAATAAAAATAAATAAATAAATAAAAATAAAAAATAAAAAATAAAAAATAAAAAATAAAAAATAAAATAAAAAATAAAAAATAAAAATAAAAATAAAATAAAATAAAATAAAAATTGAAAAAATCATCAAGGAACTCCTTGAAGTCAGTGTTATTCGTCCTAGCACCAACCCTTATTCATCTCCAGTGGTCATGGTTCTAAATACAGATGGAGAATGGCGCGTGTGTCTTGACTTTAGGGCCCTTAACAAGCTCACTATCAAGGAAAAATTTCCTATTCCATTAGTTGATGATATGCTTTATGAACTTCATGTGCTAATTTTTCTACTAAGCTAGACCTTCGCTCGGGCTATGACCAAATACGCATAAAGGAAGTTGACATTCCCAAGAAAACCTTCCACACTCATGAAGGCCATTATGAATTCCTAGTCATGCCATTTGGTCTTTGTAATGCTCCATCCAATTTTCAGAGCCTCATCAACCACCTTCTAAAACCATATCTCAGAAAAATCGTCCTGGTCATTTTCGATGACATTCTCATCTGCAACAAAACATGGGACAAACACCTTCAGCATGTTGATCGTATATTGCAATTGCTCCAAGACCACAAATTATTTGTCAAATTATCCAAGTTCCCCTTTTGCATGGAAGAAGTAGAGTATTTGGGACACATTGTGGGTCGTGACAGAGTGAGGGTTGATCTAGAAAAATATTCAGGCAATGCATGATTGGCCCCAACCAAAAAACTTGAAGAGTTTGCGTGGTTTCTTAGGTCTCACGGGTTACTATCGCAAATTTGTCTGCAATTATGGATGCATTACTAGACCCCTCACTAATATTCTCAAGAAAAAATCATTTCTTTGGACTGACGCAACTCATTAAGCCTTCTTGGCTCTCAAATAGGCCATGTGCTCCATTCTAGTATTGGTCTTACTAGAATTCACTAAATATTTTATGATTGAATGCGATGCTTCACATACAAGCATTGGCACAGTATTAATGTAGGAAGGTATGCCATTGGATTTCACTAGTCAACAACTCAGTGGAAAATATCTGGGTCAATCTACATATGGGAAAAAAATGACAACCATCTTACATGTGGTAGACACTTGGTGGCCATACTTATTTGGGCGTCGTTTCCACATCCGCACTCAGCATCATAGCCTAAAATATTTTCTAAATCAGAGTCTATCATCGCCACAAAAAAATAAATGGCTTGAAAAAATGTTGGGATATGATTATGAGATAATTTACAAGAAGGGGCGTGACAATGTAGTGGTTGATGCCTTATCACGCCAGTTTGAGAATGAGGGCACCCTATTATCCCTCTCTCTACCCATACTGGATTGGATTGAAGAAACCTGTTACGAATGGTTCTCCCACCCTTGTCTATCCCAACTCATTAAGAAATTACGATCATATCCTAATTCCTCAGAGGATTGATCTTGGAAGGATGAGGTTCTCTGCTATAAGGATAGGGTGGTGTTGGACCCGACCTCCACCCTCAAACCTCGCATCTTGGAAAAGCTGCACTCCTCTCTGATTTTTGGACATTCAGGCTTTCATAAGACTTATGCACGTGCACGTCACTCTTTCTTTTAGATCGACATGAAGCATGACATTCTTACTTTTGTAGCTGAATGTGAAGTATGTCAGCACAACAAAGGGGAAATGATCAAGCTACCAGGCACCTTGCAACCCTTGCCACTCCCTGCTTCTGTCTGGACAAATGTTTCCATGGATTTCATTACCGATCTCCCAAATTCAAGAAACAAATCCATCATCATGGTGGTTGTTGACAGACTTTCCAAATATGCTCATTTTTGTGCTCTCCCGCACCCATTTACCCCAACATTGGTGGCTCAGGTTTTCATGGACCAAATATTCAAACTCCATGGCATGTCGACTTCCATTGTGTCTGATCAAGACCCCACTTTCACCAGCAATTTTTGGCAAGAACTTTTCAAGCTACAGGGCACACACCTCCAAATGAGTACAACCTATCATCCCCAAACCAATGGTCAAACAAAAGTTGTCAACAAATTTTTGGAGACCTATTTACATTGCTTCACCTCAGACAAGCAACATCAATGGGTAAAGTGGTTTCCTTTAGTTGAATGGTGGTATAATACTAACTATCATGAAGCCACCAAGATGATGCCCTATGAGGCAATGTATGGCCAACTCCCACCTTCACCAACTTCTTATGTGCCCAGATCTTTGAAAGTATAGCCAATTAATCAACTCTTTTAGAATCGTGTCGCCATGATCGCTCATCTCAAAGATAATATACATCAAGCCTAAATCGAATGAAGCAACAAGCTGACCAACACTATTCAGAGAGGTCATTTCAAGTAGGCAACCAAGTGTTCCTGCGACTCCAACCTTATAAGAAGACCTCTCTCAAAGAAAAGGGCTGCCAGAAACTAGCCCCAAAATTCTATGGGACTTATCAGGTACTTCAATGTATAGGAGCAGTTTTTTACAAATTGGCCTTGTTGACTACTTCAAAAATCCACCTAATCTTCCATGTATCCTACCTCAAGAAAGTTGTGGGGAACAATTGGAAGGTTCAAACCAGTCTACTAGAATTGGATGAGGAAGGTTCACTGTGGCTTTGTCCTGAACAGGTCTTCGATACTCGTGAATGACATCTCTGTTGCTGCATGATCAAAGAAGTCCTCGTCAAGTGGAAAGACACCTCTCCAGAAGATGCGACATGGGAACCAACCAATATTCTTTAGCAGTTTCCACAGCTTCAGCCTTGAGGACAAGGTTACTTTTGATGGGGGAGGGCATGTTAGGGTCCAACCCTAACTCCCTTATTCATGTAATAAGCCTCGTCAGAGTCATAGTTAGTTAGTTGAGTTAATAAAGCTCGTAAGTGGTTATCCACATTAATAATAATTGTAAGTGGTTGACCCACATTATATAAAAGGGACCACAATTAGTTATAAAGGGCCACATTTAATAAATAAAGTGGTTAACATGTGTTATGCAAGGGACCGCTAGTAGTTAGGGTTTTGGATGTCATAAAGTTATAAATAGTCTTAGATAACAAGGGAAGAAGTATCAAGTCTTATTGTAATTGAGCTCTGACTTTTTGGAGTTTGCTCCCTCGTAGAGGCAAGTGAACATTGTATTATGCTTCTGAATAATAAAATATATTTGCATATTGTCTCATCTCATGTGATATTTATGTGTTTCATGCTATATTGTTCATATTTCTGGTATTATGGTTTTCTCGCAGGTCAAGTGCATAACACAGGGTGTAAGAATTAAACCATCCTTCCCCCAATTCTAATGGAGACTAAGGATGCATGAGCAATCCTCTTCAACTTGTAACATGAACGCCAACCAACCCATAACCAAAATATAGAAGGTCGAAGAATAACCTAGCATAGGTTTCCCGCTCGTTGTAACCTAGGATCTTAAGGAATGTGCACGACCGACTAATGTCTTACCAAAGAATTTCATTATGTGTTTTATCCCTATATATATCCCCATAATAAGACATGTAGTGGATTGACTCCTATGAATGCATCGTCCCTTTCTCCTCAATGGACCAAAGCTACTTGAAAAAAAGGCAGTTGCAAGCTTGTCAATATGATCTTTTGATGATGAAGTGGGCACTTGGGAAGGAAAATTAACAATGGAGTGAGAAGAAAAATCACAAGGAATGACACTTTGCAAGGGAGCTTCATGTATGCAACCATTTGTTGTATATAAATAACCCTTAGAAGAGACAGGAGTATGAGCATTAGAAATAGTTGGCAAGGGAAGCGATGAAGGAGGGTATTCTGATTGCATTTGAAGGATTGGACCACGAGCTGGGTTGAACCAGTAAACCACCACCTCCTCTACTACAACCTCCATTTGGTTGATGGAACAAGAAACATAGTCACCTAACAAGGCATTTAACTCAAAATCCATGGTGGCACAAAAGGGGTCAGACGAAGACAAATAAGGATAAAGGTTGTAGTTCAAAACTTGTCACCTTGAGATGAGTGATGTAGGTCAGAGTTCAGTCCTATTGAATCTGATCTCAGACAAGATCCACAACATCCTTTGACCCAAAAGAAACCTTAGACCCCATTCATATTAAGTATAATTTTCAACAGCTTTTGTTCATTATTTAAGGTACCTTGATCTTTTTGTTCATTGGCAACAACAAAAGGAAACTTCTAGACATATTCGTCTTGTAAGCTTGCCAATATCCTTATATAATATTTTATATCGACTTTAACATTTTAAAGGGATTTCTAGAATATATCTAGATGAAACATGATTGTTGTTGTTACACATTGGACTTGGATTATGAACCATGCTCCTTTAAGTGAAACATCTACCATAGGCTATGGCCACTTTGGTATAGATTGCAAAAAAGGAGTTGCTTCCCACCCCTTATGGAATAACCAATGCAAAAATATTAAGGAGAAAAAATTTACAAACAACACCATCATAATCCAAGTGTAAATCATCCTCTTTAACCTCTTCTCAATCCCTAGATAATCAATTTGATGTTATCAATAGAAAGAAAATGCTAATGAAGATCTAATCGAGGAGGTAAGGCCTAAGAGAGGAGGTGAATAAAAAGACAATGATAAATAAATAAGGAAATAATCTAAAAATAACTAACGAATCCCCATCTTTAGTAGGAGATAAATATTGATCCCCAAGCCCTGATATATGTCAAGTTTTTATATAGACTCTCAACTCCTTACATGAAACTCCAGAAAAGAAATAAGAAAAAAAATAAAATGAGGTTGAACATAACAAAGAGATGATATCACACTCTTTTATAACAAAGAGGTAATATCACACTCTTTGATGACCAATTTTAATTATTCTTTATGAGGTTCATCTCAAAATTAAATGTTATTTTATTATATCAGGTTAGAAAGTCCATTTGTTAAATACTTTATTAGTCGTAATGTAAATTAACGTAAAAAATTAAATAAAAATATTTCAAATGAGGGATTTAAAAGATAAACATATTCCCCTCATTTTATGTGATTTAAGATTATTTAGATAACCCTTTCTTTCTAATACAATATAATCATTATTATTTAAATTGTTTTAAAATTTATTACTATTTAAAATAAACAATATTAAAAAAAATATTATCATTTAAAAATTATTAAAGTGAATTGTAATAAGAAAAAATAAAAAAGAAGTTACTTAATGATAGGGTACTTTGTGCTTTGATTAATAACAATATTCCCGAATATATTATAGGGAAAATCTCTTTTTAATTAGTAAATACGGTTATTTAAAATTAAATTTTAAAAAATATATATAATTTAATCTATTAATAATAAAATTTAATTTGAAAAGTTAAGAATTTTAATATTTTTTTATCTATACTATTCCAATCAAATAATAATTTTTTTTTATTTTTAAAATAAATTTAACATTTACATATCCTTACCTGATTTAAATTAAAAATTCTAATACAACATTAAAAAATTAACAAAAAGTAAAGCATGAATAATTCAATGAAACATATGCATTCCTTTTTATTTAAATTTTCGACATACTTACTGCTACAACTTATAATATAATATTAAAAAAATAGCAAAAAGTTAGATTAAAACGTATGAGAAGACTACTACCGCACATAGTAGAATTCAAAATTAATGGTCTCTTGAAAAAACATGGAATTTCTCAGTTTTATTTGCAAGTTAAATGAAGAAGGGTGGAAAGGGCTCAATTGATAACTATGATTATAAAGTTATTATTAATTTGATGATTTATTAAGTATGTGTTTCAAATTAATCATATTAGTATCAATGGGTTAACGTTTTGAACCAGTTAAAGATGGATGAATCATATTAGTGTGTTCGAAACATTAATCAAATAATATTGATGTGATTAATCCGAAAAACATGCTTATTACATTATGGATCACAAAAGTCGAAGATCTAATATAATTTGATGATTTCTTTAAAGATATTATTAATTTTGTGATTTTAAAATACTTTAAAGTTTGGCTTTAGAATATTTTAAAACGAGCTCATATTGCGGAGGTTTGGTCTTTGAAGTTGATGCCTTGTTATGGAAAAGGATGTTGAGGAACAGGGTAAAGTAACATATTTGTGGACAAAATGTCACATTACCAAATATTTTATAAGGGAGTTGTTTATCGATGCAATAAAATAGTTTGGACAACAGTGTTTTGTCGGAATCCGGTAAAAAAAATCAAAAAATCGGATAGTTGGAGCGTTTGAATCTTTTTTTTATGGTGGAAAATAATTCAGCATCATCAAAAACACCCGTGACACCTAAAATCCTGAAGTTTAACAACCGTAATTAAAATTTTCAAAATTTTCTACCAAAATTTTTCACAATCTTATTAAAATTTATAAACTATTTTGTAAATTTTTTAGATTGACATTTCATAACTATTTCCTTTGAACATTTCCACTTTAGCAAATCAAGTCAATCTCAAATTTTATAAGGTTGAATTTAGGACCTCCCAAGAGAGACTCATAATCCAAAACATCCACGTGGTTGAGTTTGGGACCTCACTCACCATTCAAAAGTGCCCCTTTTTATTATTATTTTTTAACACTTTAAAAGTTCCACTAGGTTGAGTTCGCAACCTCACTTAGCATTCAAAAGTGCCACCTTCTTAATTATTTTTTAACACTCTCCTTATAGGGTTAATTTTTTATTTATTTGTAACATGATATTAATTTACATAATATTCATTTGAATGGGGGTGTTGATGGGTGGGGACACGATAGTTTAGGCATGTCGCATCTCCACCACTCTGATCTCCTCACCATCTTCATTATATGCAATGCAAGTTTACCGGTGTGTGAATAAAGGTGAAATGACGGTAGCACTATGAGCTCTCTCGATCTAGATTAAATTTGTAATGATATTTAACATGGTATTAAATATAGTTCAGAGAGGCAGTTCAGTTGTGGATGGTTAGTGAGCGAGGATGTTGTCAGTATCTGGGTTTTGGGTTCAACTCTTGGGGTGAAAAATGTAATAAAAGTTATATAATTAAAAGTAAATAATAGTTAAATATTACTCAAAAAAATGGTATCAATTATATTAGATAATTAAGGTGTAGTGTAGAAGGTTATGAGGTAAGGATATATGAAACTTAATCATTATTATTATGAAGAGATGATGAAAAATTATGGAAAGATAAATTCGGCCCATTTTATGGACGAAGTCTTAGTTTTCTCTTAGATGGTTCACTTGAAGGAGTTGTCAATGGGCGATGGCAATATAGTATAGGTGTCGCACATCTACTACTTCCATCTACCCACCACTCATATTATGTCTAAGGTACTTTTAGTCCTTAGCCACCTAGTGTGAATAGAGGGGAAATGATGGGGAGGAGTGTGAGCTCCCCCTAGTCTAGATTAACATTGTGTGGCACTTGAAGTTCTTGGAACATGATATGAACCACAACAAGTGATGAAGACATAGTGTAGAGGGTTTATGAGGTGAGGATAGGGGAATCTTAACCACTACCATCATGAGAAAATGAGTGAAATTTGTGGAAAGATACATCAAGCTCATTTTATGGACAAAGTCTTAGTGTTCTCCTTAGCCGGTTTACCTTTTATGACTAGTAATCTCTTGATCCTACTGGTGAGGGCAGGGAAGAATGGTTGCACATAGAATATGCCTATCTTCCAAATACCTACCGCTTTACTAACATGTAGCACTTGAAGTTCTTGGAACATGCTATGAGCCACAATAGGTGATGAAGACCTAGTGTAGAGGGTTTATGAGGTGAGGATAGGGGAACCTTAACCACTACCATCATGAGAAAATGAGTGAAATTTGTGGAAAGATACATCAAGCCCATTTTATGGACAAAGTCTTAGTGTTCTCCTTAGCTTGTTTACCTTTTGTGACTAGTAATCTCTTGATCCTACTGGTGAGGGGAGGGGAGAATGGTTGCACATAGAATATGCCTATCTTCCAAATACCTGCCGATTTACTAACATGTAGCATAATTTTCTTTCCCTTCTTATTTTGTTCCAATTGATTCCTACAGTTAGTTGGGGGTTGGATGGGTATTTGGTTCAATACTATGATGTCGTAAGTGGAAGCCTCAATCAAGTTATAGAAGGACATAAGGTGGGCAGGGATCTTGTTCAACCTCATTTCTTCTACAATACTCCTATTTGGTGTTTAACTTGTGGAGATTTTCCATCGATGGAGCTTGTATGGCTCATGGTGATGTCTATGTTAGAGGTGGAAGGAAATGTAAATAGAGTGCAAGGGTCGATAGAGAATCCTCCTCATCTCACCCCACTTGTTCATCCAAGGTTGCAAATGAAGCAAAGAAATTTTACCATTGTTGTTGGGAATTTCTGGATTAGAACTGTGTGACATTTGGACAGATCATAAATGCTACACAGTTCTAATCTAGAAATCCCCAACAACAATATGAATAATTATGGAAGTCTTCAAACACTCAAATTCTACCATGGTCAGGGCTTGGAAGGGAAAAACAAAAGATGAACACATCCAAAGAAGGAGTTGCGAAAGAAAAGGGAGATCCTATATGAGGCCCAAATCATTAAGGAGGTTGGTTGCATTCACCCATGCAAAAGGAATACTTTTTTTTTCAAAATTGTTGAAACACAATAATTAGTTGAGTATTATCCGTTTTTCTTCTTATGCTTATATGTTATAATGAATAGTCAGAATCTCCTTTGATACATTAACCAAGTTTTGATCTAATTTCTAACGTTTAAGATGGCATGGAGATTGATTTCCCTAAGAAGTCACCCACCAATGACTAGTTGTACTTCTATTTTGTCCACAATGTGTATCACTTTTATGTATCCCCGCCATTTTAATCTTTAGAAATTAGATCAAAACTTGGTTAATGTATCAAAGGAGATTCTGACTATTCATTATAACATATAAGCATAAGAAGAAAAATGGATAGTACTCAACTACTTATTGTGTGTGTGTATATATATATATATATATAGTTAATTGAAAGGATAAATAATGTTTTAGTATTATTACCAAGAAAATAAATACTAGCATAGTTATAAAAATTAAATCGCTATAAACATTGATTAATATCAAAACACTTGCCTCATATGACATTTCACATTACCAAGGTTAAAAAAATCATAAAATTTAACAAAATTACAACTTTATTATTATTATTATTATTATTATTAATGACTTAAACATAGATAATAGGCAACAAGATTCTTGATCATGGAGATTCATCTTCACGTTATCATGGAGATTTTTAAGCTTGGTTACAATACCATGACTTACTATTACTACATGCCAAAAAAATCATAACTCATATGACAATTTTTTTAATTAATCAATTTAATTGAAAGGGTAGAAAGCCCATAACTACTTTTAAGATAAATCTCAATTTTATATCTGGGACTATTACTATGAATATTTTAGAATATTATATGGAAACTAAATCATTACCAACAACTTAATAGTTATTGATAATTAAATTAAAATTGTAGAAGCTCTATTTCAAAATAGGCATGCCTATTAGGTTAATTACTTATAATTATTAAAACTATTTTCAATATATATATATAGATAGATAGAGAGGGGTACTTTACAACCTAGTATGGGAGATCCATTTTAAACCTGGATTTATTAGCACCTAGAGATCATATTTTTGATATGTAAATTTTATTATCATGGCACCACCAACCTAGTATGGAAGAGATGTTACCTTTGTTAAACATTTTAACTTGGTCAAATTTACATGACAATTAAAATAAAAATAAAATTGAGATAAAATAGTCAATTTACTTTTCGCAGTTTTGGACTCTAGGTTTTGACAACCCATGGTTTTTCCAATGATATTTTTATGTAAGAAGATATATATATATATATAGCTTTGATCCATCTTAATCCCAGATCTATTAAGCGTAGAGATAGATCAAATCTCTTGAGGTACAAACTTCTTTTAAAGTAAAAAGAGAATTGATCCCTCTCAACTCTTAATAGATTGAAAATTAAAATAAATCATATATTAAGAAAATTATACATTAAAATTTTAATCTTTTAAGACAATATTACTATTATATATGTAATTAGGCTCTTTGAATTGCGAGTTGCCTTTAATGCGACTTTTTGGAAGTTTTTGGAAGTGCCCTAGGAATTTTTCAGGGACCAGATCCATATATATGCTTAAAAAACCAATTTAAATAACACAAATCAAGATTTCACCTGGATCCATATAAACTCAAAAACTAATTTAAATAACACAAATCAAGATTTCACCTCAATTCTTTCCACCAAATTTCAACACAAAAAATTCAAAACATCACACTTAAAACAAGTACTCTATATTATCCTTTTCATTTATTAATGAGATATTTATTTCCTTCCACGCCTCTTCCCCAACGAAGGCTTAGCGAAGAAAAGCTCACGAAAGAACGCTATAACGAACAAGGAAATGCAGTTCATTGAGCGGAAAATGAGATTCAAAAATAGGCTATTTCGATGTTCAATGAATACTAATTTAAAATAGATTTAAATTAAATGAATTCTAATTTAAAATAAGTTTAAATTAATTTAATTATTTTGAATTTTATCACACAACTATTTACATATATACTAATTTATTTTTTAATATAATATATTTGCCTAATATGTATATCTTAATGGAGTGTAAAGCATTTTACTATTCATGTAATTAATATAAAAAGTATAGTATAATATCTATTTTTTTAGATTATAAATTATTATTCATATATTAAAAATAAATATATAATTAAATTTAAAGATATAAGTTAGGAATATACAAGCTTTAGCCTTAAGTTAACCATTTGATAAAGTTTATATATATATATATATATATATATATAAATGTTTTAAAAATAAATAAAAAGAAAAATATTTTAAAAATATATAAATTATGTTTTTTTTAATATATTGTTTTAGATAAAATTAAACAAAATTATATAATTTATTATTAATTAAGAATTATATAAATAGAAGAAAAATAAATATTTTAGTTAAAATGAGTGTAATTGTAATTTAGCTTCTAACATGTGGGAGAAAATATGGAGTTGTCTTCCAAAAATAAATATTTTCTTCTTTACTGCGGAAGAGAGAACCTCATGGTATGACTTATCTCTTGAAGAGAGGTATTTCAAGACCCTTATGGTAGGACTAATATAAAGAAAACAAAGAATATATTGAGCACCTTTTTCTTAAATGCTTATTTTCATTAGTAGTTTGGGGTAATTTTCTTGATCATATCTAGAATAATTTGGCCAGTGTTAAGATGGGAGAAATGTTATGAGGGTTCATTTATTAGAAAGAAATTGATGAAAAGAATTTAGGATGCAACTCCTAAATTTGTTTGCTGGTCATTATGATTGACTAAAAGCCAAGTTGTATTTCAAAATGCTATTGGGAATAGTGTCAAATTTGCAGCAAAACTAATTGGGATTTTGGGTGAAACCCTTCGAGCTAAGGGATTAATAGATGAGGACCAACAATTAGGTGTGAATGAATCTGTATAGGTTAAAGGTTTCAATATTAAATTTTATCTTAAGAAATAGAAACGTGAAAAGAAGAAATGGAAACTAAGGATCTCCAAGGAAGAATTCCAAGAATGGCTTATTCAACATAACCATTTCATATTATGCTTTAATGGTGCATCCAAATGGATAATGGTTTATTCAACATAACCATTTCATATTATGCTTTAATGGTGCATCCAAATGAAACTCAGAGGGGCAGGGGTGATTTTTCACCTTGAGAAACAAAGGGAATATAAATTTACTTGGGAACTTAGAAGTACTTCTAATAATGTTTCTAAAGCATATGCCCTTCTCCAAGGATTGTTTTAGCTTGTTAAATTGGGGATACAAGACATAATTACCATTAGAGACTGGCGAATAATCATCTCTCATTTAATTGATGGATCCCTTCCCCATGATATGAAGCTTTCCCATATTTTTACGAGTATACATCAATTGTTACAGTCTATCTCAAGGAAACAATAATTCCACATCTTAAGAAGTAACAAATCCAATGCTTATAAGCTAGCTAATTTGGGATCAACTCTTCCCAAAGGTGAATTAATTTGCAAGGGGAGTCATCAAAAGCCTATATCCCATAAGTGTTAGCCAAATGATTCATAAAATGTTTGGATAAATTTGTTTATTGGGAAAGGGGAAAGAGCACCACATGGTATGCATGTAGGAGCTAACTTATATGAATTTAATTCAAGTAGGGTGAGGTTGTAGTGGCATCGTACAAGTGAGAATGGAAGGTTACATGCAAGGTGATTATGTCTAGTTGTAGGGGATTGCAACAACTTATGAAGTGATAATGATGGAGGCAAGGGCTTGGATCTTAATTCAACTTGTTGTGTTGATCAATCACAGGTGTTGAAGGGGCATGCCTTAAATGTAGGAATCTCATGATTAATCCATGGATAAAAGTTATCATGAAAAGGGGTGCTTCTGAGATTTTTGGGAGGTTGGATTATTGTATAAAAGGTCTTACAATGGGGAGAGTAGTTTTATTTTTGTTTCTATGTTTATGCCTCATGTCTTAGGGACCCATTAGGACAATGGAGACACCAATGTTTACTCTATCCCTTAGGACAAAGGAAAAATAACTCAGGTGAGGGCTCTGTCACGTATGGGTTTTTTATTATCTGTGGTTACAATTAAGGTCTTAGTGCTAGTTGATTTTATCTCTTGGATATTCTGTGTTTATCTCCTTGAATTTGGATGAAGTTTGGACTATGGGATTTTGCAACCTATGTTATAAAGGGGGTGAGGGGTAAAGGTTGCACTTTTTGGCTATTATATCTATTTAGAGGAGGAATTCTTGCAGTTAAAGGGTCGAATGTAAACTCAACGTTGTGGACTATCTAGGATCTCTCATCTTCCTTTTGGCGGTCTCGGTTGTTCCTAGTCAATTGGGGTGTAATTGTCTATTTGTGTGTAGCTTGGCACTCAACGGGCCATGGTATACTAAATGGGATTTTAGAGTATTTTGGATGTTTGTTAGGCTTGCTAATTAATTGGTTGGGAAACTAGAACTTGTGCTATTGCCAGCTCCATCTAGTTTTGATTCTAAAGTATTGATGTGTAACAATTGGTAGTGTTGTTATTCTCCTATTACGCTTTCTAACTTTGGGAACTCATGGTAATGAAAAGGTAATTATTATTACATTTGAAGCCATATGGAAATATGAATGTTTCCATCTTTCAAGACTACGTGTGTGTGGGAGAATGGGGAGTTTAGAATACATGGCTCGGGGAAGTTGTAATTGGTAAGAATCCACACTTCATAGATGCACTAGGAAATCATTGGGATAATGGATAACATGCAATCTCTTGAGTCTCTAGTCTTAAAGGATTGAAGATGAATTAGATTATCTAAGATCCTAGTTGGAGAAGATTATGAATAGATGTGAGATAGAGAAAGGGGAGCTCTCTGGTAAGAAAAGAAATGTAGAAAAGTGACCTCCCTATAATTAATATTTATTTGTTATTTCTTGTTAATTTTGTTTTTTGCTAGATAATTTTTGTGAAATTTACAAAAGAATAAGAATTGTTTAATCACAATAGAAGAAATATGTAAGTAAATGGCCAAAAATGCATAGAAAGACTACGCTATTAAACCTTAGATTCACAAATTTGTTTGATATAACTTAATTGAACTTTGCATTCAACCATTTTAATATTCTTAAGGATCGAATTAAGAATTCAGATTATTTTATATCATTTAGATTTAAATTTTTAAGTTTGCCTAGAGATGTGTAAGTGAACATGGAAAACTAAGATATAGATTTTGTATACAACAGGAAAATCTATAAAATCTCACAAATTTCTTGAATGTTTGTTAAAGAAAAGTTTAATTTAAGTATATTTTTGGAGAGCATCCTTTTTTAAGATTTAATTTGGAAATTTAAAAATTTAGTAAAATGAAAAGTGTAAAAATGTTGAAACATTCAATTTAGTTAAAACATTAACTTCTCAATGAGTTTTTTTAAACCATTATGATAATTAAAAGACCACAAATAAAAGATCTAGATGAACAAATACCATTTCATTTTCTCTCTAGATGAACAAATACCATTTCATTTTCTTTTGATTTAGTTTAATTTACTTAATGTTGACATTTAAGTGATTTAGAGATTTATTCATAAAATATTAAAAATATTAATTATTAAATTAATAAAATTATAAAAAATATTAATAAAATATTTAATACAAAATTAATATAATAACATATTATAATATATTTTTATATTTAGGTTTATGTGATCTATAATGAATTAAGCAAAGTCTTTTTGGTAAAAATCACATAAGAAAAATTTGTAGCTAAAGATATATATATATATATATATATATATATATATATATATATATATATATATATATATAACTTAATGCTTTAAGTTTATTAATATACTATTAATCTATTATATTACTTAATTATTTTAGCCCTTTGGATTCATATTAATTAAATACATGCTTAGATATACAATTATTTAACAAAATATTTATTTATAAATTTCAATATGATATTTAGTTTTTATTAATAAGTTATGGTACTAACTATAACATAACTAACTCACAATTAACTCTTTAATTATGTAATATTAGCCCCCTTTTATTTCATATTTGATACACAACTTGTTAAATTTATTATAATATTAAATATATAATTTTATAGTTTGTAATATAAAAACTTTTAAATTCAATGTTTCTTCTACATATGATAATAGTTATGAAACTAACTTATATGATTTAATTAAGTTCCTTTCAGTAATTAATAAATTCTCATTAATATATAATTTTATTTCTCCCCCCTATCCTGTAGTCGTGTCTAGTTAGACGTTTCCTAGTCAAATATAGCCGTTAGAAAGTCTAGTTGACCAGTCCAATATAGCTGTGGGTGGATGATCTGCTCTTCTATTTAACTTGTAGCCAAAATCTGGTTCTTCAACTTGTCCTGACGATGAATCATTCGACAAAATCATCTCAATGTGATTTACACCTAAAAATCTTCTCTTAAAAATTTGATATAGATCACGGAAGCCTAAATTCAATAATATAATTTCTAAAAAAAAATTGCTTAATATTATAATATATTTATTAGATTTTAATTATAAATTTATATAATTATGTTTATTTTAAATTTTATTATTAATTTTGGAAAAATAATATTAACATGATAATTTTATCATACCATTTAATTATATAAATAAATTCATATAATCTATATTTTAAACTCGTTTTGAAAAATATATTTATGTTTATAAATAATAATGATATATCATTTGTTAATTTTATGTACACTAACATATGTACGTGGCATTGTTGTTATGATGTGTTTTTATGTTTGCTAACACTTATATCAACGAACGAAGATATCGAACCCCATTTTGCTAGGTTAATTATTCATATATGTATTAATATTTAAATAATATTAAATTATAATTAATTATGAAAAATTAATAGTTAAAGATTATGGAGATATGAAACTATTTCATTTTCTAAAAGTAAAGGTTTTTTTGGAAAATATCGATGGATAAGATCATCGATAGTAATTAAGTCAAAATAAAGGTTATTTTTGGAAAATAACAAAGGATAAGATCATGGATAGTAATTAAGTCAATAGGTTATAGAATTTTAAAAGTGAAAAAAATATTAGTTTTCATTGATGAGAAGATTTCTCACTTCTTCAGGGATAAATTACTATTTTACTCTAATTTAATGAATATTGGTATGTGATATTTTCATAATAGTATATTTTTGAGGATATTTTTTTTTCTTAAAAGTTAAATGATTAATTTTAATAGGAAATCTCCAAGTCATTTCTATTTAGGTTTACTTTTCAATTTTTTTTTGTCTATTTAAAAAAAAAATTGTTTTTTTTTTTTTCCAAAAAAAATGTTTTTTTGAAAAAATAAAAAAATTTAAATATATTAAAAATAAGATATATTTATATTGTCATTTTGTCATCACTGCATAACACATCAATAACAATAGAATGTAGAAAACATAAATCTTATAAATCTATAGATCAAAACCCTCATTACATCCTTAAAAATAGCAAAAATCTAAATCCATATTATAAGTCTAAACAACAAGACAACATAGCCCCAAAAAAAAACTAAAAAAAACAAGAAACTGCTAGACATTTATCTCCATGGTCTAAGTCTCAACCACAATTGATTAAATTTGAAAGCAATTGTCTATAATGAGACTTTTTGGAAGCCTTTCCGATGGGTTTTTGGGGTCAAAATCCAGGAGCAATTTATTGGAATCGCAAGTTTGATAGCTAGTTTCTGCACAATCAAAGCGTCCCAAGGGTTTTTCAGGGAGCTGAATCCAAATATGCAATTAAAAAACCATTTTAACTGCAACAAATCAAAATTTAACTTCAATTTCTTCCCCCGGATTCCGTCACCGGAATCTCCAAAAAGTCGCATTACAGACAACTCCAATTTGAAATTCCCTAAATTTTAATATTGGGTGAATTTATTAAATGAAGTTTGTAAATCTCAAGACGAACAAGAACAAGTCAAACACAATTACTAATAAATTTATGAAATTTATCTAAAATTGTATTAAAAAGTTTGTTATGGAATCATAAGAAATTCAAAGAGGTCCCACGTGACGTGCATGATATGATGGCTCGGGCGGATGGCTTTCGCACCCCCCACCCGTGTTCGATTCCTGGCTTTCATTGAGGCCCCCACGCCTACGGCGATATTTGTAACGGCTATGCCGTAAAAAATCTGCTCCCTTCGGGGATATGTAAAAAAATCTGATGGCTCCGGCTATATATGTTGAATGATGATCTTACAGCAGGGATGAAAAATTCCCTCACTTTTAAAAAAAGAAATTCAAAGAGGTTCTTAATAAAAAAGAAAAGAAAATAAATCATAGGTAATTTGAAGAGGTTCTTAATTTAAAAAAAGAAAAAAAGAAAAAATAGTCTAACGAGGCTACAATTTTACAGGAAAATAGTGGAAATTTTCATAATATTTTATCAAAATCTAGAAAAATTTTAGAAACTTTAGATTAAATTTATCAAGCTTTAAAATTTTGAATGCCCATAATTTTTGAAAATATTCACAAGAATTTTTTTACCCAAAATAAATTTTTGTTTAAAATAGAAAAACTTATTATCACTCACTCAAATGTCAAGTCCCCTGCAATTAAGAATGGGTGGTCAGGCTTACCAGATACCTTTACGTTTTGAACTATTACCTGTTACCTAAAACCTTGATTACCAAATTCTTTTGACTCTTGAACTATTAACCTAACCCTATTTCTTTAGCCCTTTATGCCCTTTATTAATGTGAAAGGGTGACTCTTCATTTACTTTTCGGCGCATTAATACGTGAAATATATTTCATACTGTTGTGAAAGAGGGAAACTCCTATTTCCACCATTATAACAAAGTTAATGCACCTTGACATGCAAGGGGAATAGTGGCTGCCTTGCATTTATATTTCCCTCAAAGTTGACTTTGGCATGTTAGCAGCAAGGCAGCCACTATTCCCCTTGCATGTCAGGGTGCATTAACTTTTCTATAGTGGTGGAAATAGGAGTTTCCGTGAAAGAGTGGCCGTAAGTGCATGGAAAATTTGAGGAAATTTAAAGCTTGCGTCATCTTCCTGACGTTAGTTATTGCAAAATAAAAGCTTTTTCAGAGAGAAATGGTCCTTCCCTCTGCCTGGTTTGAAAAATCCTCTCTTTTAATAAAATTGATTGGACAAACAGTGGAGTGAGTCACATGGCCATGTGCCTTTATACCCTGCGGTCCCATATTTTTCGTCATGATATGCTAAATTTTCTCGGCGGTCCCCTGCGTTGATATGCTAAATTTGGCCCACCTTCTGCAAAAATTAGGGATTAAATGGACTTTATACATGGAAAAGGGCCACCCACTCTCTTCAGTTATATTTTATAAGATTTGTGACTTAGATAAGCATATGAATTTTTTATTGGTTTTCTTCGGTTTTTATAATGGAAGTTAATATCATAATAATAATCTGGATAGTGTGGAAAAGAAAACGCAAATATCATTTGCACTTTTCTGTGGATCTGTTCAACACGCACGATATATTAGTTCCTTAATTCCGCATGCGTGGGCCTGGGTAAAAGTAACCTTATCCTGAGGCGTACATGAATGCAAATATTTGAAGGCAATAGCGTGACGTTCTTCAAAAAAACCACGAAGTTGAGAAGGAAATTTTTTATATCTTTTTATTGGAGTTGTCTATGGAGGTGGAGTAATTGCTGTTGGGATGGTTCAAAGTGACTTGAATTTAGAGGAATTTTCTGGACTGTTGAAAGTGACTGGAATTCAGAGGAATTGTCTGGATCCTTGAAAGTGACCGGAATCAGATAAATTTTTTTCAAAAAGTCTTGTAGATACAGTGTTTGAATCATGTTTTTGATGGTGGAAATGGATTCTGCACCATCAAAAACGTCTAGAGCACCTAAAATTATGATTTTTAACATGGATTTACAAAATTCCATGCCAAATATTTTCAAAATATGACCAAAATTTCCATAACTTGAGAAAAAAACATAATTTTTAAACGACCATATTTGAAATATCCGTTTTTCTCTTATTTGAAATAATATGGTTAAAATTGAACAATTTTATAATTTCAAATGGTTGAGTCTATAGGCTTTTTGAAAAATATTGGATTTATTTAAGTAGTTAATAGTTTAGTACATATTTAATCTCAAGTGATTTAATTTATTTTTTAATAAATAAATAAAATTTAATTAACTAATCATTTTTTCATGATAGAAATTATTTTCACTTTTAGACCATTACTTTAATGAAAGTGATTAATTTATATGAATAAATTAGTTTAAAACTAAAATATTATTATAATAAACAAGATCATACGAAGTTGAAAATATAAATTACTTTCTTTTAGACCGTCACTGTGAGTGAACTTGAATAAATTAGTTTAAAACCAAAATATTATAACTCGGTAAAAAAATAAAAAGGATGATATGAAATTAAAAATCCCATACAAAAATCCCTGTCCATATTTTTATAAAAAAAAAAATTTACTATATTTTTTCATAATCATGAATAGATTGTCTTTTACATTTTTGGGATTATGGGATTATGAATAAAGGTCTTATTACATTTTTGGAATTAAGAATAGACATAATATTCTATTTTTGTGGATTATATAAATATTTTTTAAATACTAGCAAAAACGGATTTTTTATTTTTTAATTTTGGCAAATAAATTTTGTATATTTTATTTTATGAAAAAAACAATTATTGTTGTTTTTTTAATCCAGAGAGGAATTTAGCCTGACACTCCTAGTAAATCTTCCTCTTGATATAAATTAGTTTAAAACCAAAATATCATACAAAAATCTCTCTGTCCAACTTTTTATAAGAAAAATTTGTACTTTATTTTTTCAGGATTATGAATAGATTGTATTTTATTTTTTGGGATTAAGAATAAACGTTTTATTACTTTTTTGGAATTAAGAATAATATAATATCATATTTTCATAGACTATAGAAATATCTTTTTAAATAGTACCCTTCTCTCTATAAATTGGGTCACAACTAAGGGGATTTGAACTTTGGATAACCTTGGATCTCTTAGTTTTCACAGATTTCACATTACTTTGATCACCAATTCAGTGGCCTATGTGTTGCGTTGCCTATGTGTTAAGTCATTCTTAAAAGGGTTACGCTGTTTATATAGGTTTTAAAACCATTTTTTAATGTAATTAGGTTGTTCAAAGTCATATGAAATATTGAATGAAAACTAATTTTCGTTTTTGCATCTCTAGTAAATCTTCAATATAATTAAAGTTGTTCAAAGCTATATGAAATTTTGAATATATTCTATTTTGCTTTTTTGCATCTATGTTAAATTGTTCATACATATTTAAGGTGTTACAATCAAGGTGGTTACAATAGCTCACATGTGGAGAGAAAGTGATAACAATTATTACATAATCTCAACTCTTATTTACTACTTATCTCACTTGTGAGCAAGGAAGAAACACTTGGAGATAATGCTTCCATTAATGTAGTGTGCTAATTTTAGAGTTGGTTTTGGATTTTGTTGAGAGAATATCTCAACCCATATCCATGTTTGGAATTAGTTGGATCTTAGACCAACTATATAAATGTGTTGTAATTGAGCACAAAGATGTGCAATAAAAATATTCTATGGTGCACAAATAGACTTCTTTTTCGGTATCAAAGCCCATTTGGGAATAACTCTCATAAGGGAAGGTCCACGAATAGGCAGATGCGTGAGTTTAGTGTGTTTGTGTGAGGTTTTATATATGTCTTTGAGCTTCTCCTGTAAATTTTCGTCATTCTTTCTTCAGGTGAGTCTCTTAAAGTGGCGGGATTGAATCCATTTCAACCCATACATCAACCAGATGGTCTGAGGAGAAGAGTGAAAGGTCAATAGCTCCATGTCAATTTAAAGCCAGAAATCAAGCAAAGTGAAAGCTATGTTGATAGTCGGGGTGGAAGAGACATTTGTACATTGATGCTTGTTGTGGCGTTGGAAAACCATGTTGAGCCACCTATGGGAAGCTACAACAAATAGTTGATCCCAAGAAGCATAATGTTATGTGTGTCAACTAATATTTGATCTAATTTTCTTATGGATATGGATATGTACTTTTTCGTGAAGTTTTTTTGATGGAAGGATTGAAACTACGAGCACATATCCATTCTATTTTCCAATCCCAATGCTTTCACTCCATGGGAAATTTAAGGGGCTAATATTCGTAGGTGGGCTAATTTTCCATGATTTTTCCAAAAAAAAGATTCGCCAATTTCCATTTTTTATAAAAATGATTCGTTCAAATTTTACAATATATTTTACCCTAAAAATTACCAACATTATATAGAGAGTATTTCCATCCTTAAAAGTTTCCCTGTTTCACTCCCTTTTTGCAATTCAAACCCACAACCAACCTCAATGACAATATCTCTCTTTTGTCATTGGTGATTTCACCGCAACCACATTGTTTCAGTTGCAGGTTCCATTCTTGGCCGGAACAAATTTTTCATGAGAGAGATATATATAATAAGGATGCACCACATTATTCACACCCTTGCCACAAAGATATTGGTCAGGGATCGACCCTAAGAGACAACTTCATGTGAATGATCATCAAGAAGTTCAATTATGCGAAAGATGAGAGAAATTTTGCAAAAGTGTTCACAGGTGTGAAGCTCGATCCGTGTACTTACATGTGCCAAAGGACAAGAGGAACAAGCTAGAAACCACTGGAAGAAGGGCCCATTTTTTCGATATTGTGATAATTATAAAGCTTTTAGAATATATGTGCCTTGTCAAACGAATATAAAGTTTAGCAGGGACATGACTTTCGATGAGGATGTTATCGTTGGAAAAGTAAGCGATATTCCTCCTCTGCCTCTTGTTGAAAATAAGGATGATGACATGAAAAGACCACTTTGGCTTCGTGATACTTTACAAGACGTTAAAATACATGTTGTTTCTAGAAGAAATTTTTGGGAAAGTAAGAAGCCATGCCTTTACTAGGGTTATGTTGTGGCTATGAGCTCCATCATACAGGTTGAATCACACACCTTTGAATAAGTAGTGAAATAACATGTAATGCCTCCTCCCATATCTAGCCACTTTCACTGGTCTATCAGGGTAAACATGAGATGAGGGCTACTATGATATGACTCAACCTGCTAGATCACCTTAAGGAAATCGATTTGACAAAATGAAACCTTACTGTCCTTCCTCAAGAGCTATAAGATCCCCAAGATCTAAATAACCACTCAAGGTGCCCAAAACCTGAGCTACACTACTTTTTGATTGACCTAAGCTACTAGTCACATGCATAAACCTTCAAGGTAGTGATTACAGTCCTAATTTCGCAATTTTGTGTCTCTAACCGTGAGATTTGTGCCACCTTTTGAGGGCTATACTCCATATCACTGCCCAGAATTTGATGAGACTTTCCAAAACAATAAATGACATAAAGACAAAACCTTTAACACCAAACTTGATCAAGGACTCGACCTAACCATGCCCAACCATGACAGTGATTTCGTCAAACACATTGAGAACATGTAATCTATAGGTCATGAATGCATATCTAAACATGGAGGTCTTATACTTATCTGAGAATCATCAAGAAGGTCTAATAACCTCTCACAATAACTATAATAACATCTATTAGTTCATGCATTCAATAACCATTCATTTACCAATCAAAACATGATAAGAGCCATAACTGAAATTTGCTATAAAACTATGCTTATAACCAACATATAACCAAAATAATAATAATAACAACCATCAAAGCCACATCATAACAAGTACATATACTCATAAAATACAAGATGAAAATGGATCTTATTAACATATGCAAATCCAACCAAGTCAGGGACTTCCATGTACCACCCAACTATAGATTGAGTTGAACCAAAAATTTTCTTTCAGCTAATACAACATTGTGCCACATTCCAAGAATGAATGTGGAATCTTATGGGATAAACCAATGCATAAAAAACCAAAGGGACACGCTATCGTGATCTCACCTAAACTGGTCCTGAGATCACAAAACCAAACCAAGCTTGGATGCCTCAGAATTCCTTCACCATCCCTTGAGAAATTTGCATGTCTACACCCACCCGTTGAGGGCTTTCTAGAGAAAACCATCTCCACCCCCAACCCTTTGGGTTTTCTTGAGACCACCTCACCTAGATCCAAAACCTTATAATAATCCAAAGCTCAATAAAGAGTGAATCCCATCACACCATGGCTATCTAGAAATGCCAAAGCAAGTCTGAAAACACTGTCACACCTAGAAAAAACCATGCCAATGATAGCAAAAGAACCAAATACACACATGCATATACCATGCATGCACAAACTAGCTACGAAATCACACATGCAATTTGTTACCTGCAAGTATTCCAGTTGAAGATTCTTTATCCAACTTTTCCTTTTCTGATCCTTGCTTTCCTTCGCTTTCTTTGTCCTTCCTTCGCTTGTCCTTCCATTCTTTTGCTTTCTTACTTGCTTCCTCCTCTTGGTGCTCTTCTCATCTCTGAAACCAATTCCAAAACTAAACTGACAAAAGGCTCCAAACTGATGCTTTGATGCCTTTTTATTATTGATTTCTCTAATTTACTCATTTTTCCTCTATTTTCCTTCAATTTCCTCTTCACATGCAACCTATGACCTCTCATCTCCCTTTTCTCCTAATTTCCTTTATTTTCATAAATAAATTCAAATAATTGCCACTTTTCCTTTCCAAAGCCTTTGCCAATGTCTTTACTAATTTCCTTAGCCATAATAAATAACAAGTGATGCCCAATAGGATGTTTTGCCCAACATTTAGCTTGGAATAAGTGTCCCATTTCCTTGGTCTCGTTTTTCCTTTATTAACTTTTTTACATGAATTTTTAACCCGGGCCTATTACAGACCCCTCCCCCTTAGGGGGACACCATCCTCTGTGTTCTGTGACACCTATAACTAGAAAAAACAGCTAAAAACCAAAATATATTGCCCATGGAGCTTTATAACTTAGTTCGATGAAGTATTTAGAATGAACAATCTTCTCAAACAAAAAACCATCATGACAAACATGGCAACCATACCAATTATTGGAGCTTTATAACACAACTCATTGCGGTATTTACAATAAAAATCATACATAAATATGTACATATACCAAAAACGTATTTGCCTCCACTGGAAATAATGAAGGATACATAGCCTGCATCTAATCATCCATCTTCCATGTAGATTCATCGGGCCCAAAGTGCTTCCATTACACTTTAACTTGCTCGATTGCTCGGTTTTGTAGCATGAGTTGTTTTCGCTATAATATGCAATGAGGTTCTGGTTGGAAATCTTTTTTGGTTCCACCTGCAATACAAACCAATCAATCACATGATCAACATCCTTTACATATCTTTTAAGCAATGAAATGTGCAAAACATCAGGGACTTTCACTATCGAAGACAGTGCAAGTTTGTAGGCCACTGGTTCAATCCTCTCAAGGATCTCGAAAGGCCCACAATACCGAGGTGCCAACTTCGCACACAATCCAATCCTCAAGGAGCTCTTTTTGGGTTTGATGCACAAGTACACATGCTACCCAACCTTAAACTCCTTAAATGCCATGTGTTGATCTGCATAAATCTTATGTTTGTCCTGTGCTGCATTTAATTTCTTCTTAATAACCTACATTTCCTGTTCAATCTCTATGAACATGTTTGGTCCTATCAGTACCATGTTCACTGGATCATTCCAGTTGATGGGAGTACTAAACTCCACCCATAGAGTGCCTCAAACAAAATCATCCTCAGTGACTCCTAATAACCATTGTTGTAAGCAAACTCCACCAATGGAAGATACTCCTCCCATCTCTGTTGTTGATGCATGACATACGACCTCCACATATTTTCCAGTATCTTTTTGAGTCTCTCCATCTTTCCATATGTATATGGATGATAAGTTGTACTGAAGGCAAGCTTTGTACCAAAACCTGTAGATAAATGCTTCCAAAACCTCGAAGTGAACTTAGCATCTTTATCTGACACAATATTCTTGAGAACACTATGCATGTTACACGTCATTTTGTCGCATTAGGAAAATGATCATCAGTCAAGATATTTTTTTATCCATCAAAGTGTTCCAAAGCATCCCCCTACAAGGCTAGAACTCAAAACATCCCAAAGAGAATGAAATGCCGGGAGCTCAAGGCTCAAAACCTACTTTTGGCTTCCTGCACGGTTCCCTAGTCCATTTTTGCGCATACGCAGAAGAGACCATTAGAAACTGTGCAACAGTACGCTCTGTTTGACACTATGGCATGCACACATGACTTAACGCAAGTAAAAATAAAAATTAAAGCCTAGAAGCTTGGTTAGTCGAATCTTTCCCAAATAACAACTTCGAATGGATGCCTATTTAAGCCTGATCCCTCCCATCATCAAGTTACTTCCCTATCTTTTTGGATCCCCCACCTTTTTTGGATCTCATCCCTTAGGAAATGGATCCCAAACCTCCTCTTCTTGGCCTATAAATCAAACATAAGCCAGAGGATTGGGGACGACCATTGAAGGTGGGCTTATGCTGCAAAAATAAGGCTAGGAGGATTTTCATCCAAAGAGAGGGTTGGAGATTGTGAGAAGAGGCTTCTAACATCAAGGCTTTGAGGTTGTAATTTTTTCTCTCTTTTATTTAATAAAAAGCAACTGTTATTTCCTAATTATGTCTTTTCTAATATCATTTGTGGGATTCCTTGATCACTCACATAGGTTATGATTGGTTATTGATTCAATTTATGGTTTATTTTGAGTTAAGTAGTTCATTTATCTTTCATTCTACATATTAGATGCCTTGATCCTTTGTATGTTTTTGTCTATGTAGATCTCCTTTGAGACATCATGGAGAAGTTGTGGAAAGCATTGGAATGATCTCTAAAGCATCAAGGGGAAGTTAACTGTCGAAGGCACTGAAAGGGACTTCAACATGCATTTCGATAAAATGATAAGTAATCTCTCTCATATTGTTTGTTTCAATCAATCATAAGCTAAGGAAAGGTAGCAGTTCTTTTCTTGTTTGTTACTAGATTTATTTGAGGTCTAGGGAGATCCATCTTGTCTGCAAGAGGGATTAGTCTGCCTAACAAATTGGTGACTCCACATGAATGTCTCAATCTCCATCATTCTCTTTGTTTTGAACTCTGATCCTTTTGTTGTAGCCCTTTATAAGTGTTTGGAAATATTGAAAATCTGAATTTTATGATTTATTTGACTTGTTTTTATTTTTTCTAAAAAATTCTCATTATGCGCACTTTATCTTTAGGCACAAAGTGTATTTCTACAAAGTTTTTCCTTTGAAACAATGTGTATGTGCACTCGCTTGATCTATTGCATGCGTGCATACCTGGAATTTTTGAAAAAATCAATTTTATCTTCATCAAGTCTAGAAATTTTTGTTTTCCCTGTTTAATTACACTTGTTTACCTTCCAGAAATCTCCTCCTTATTTTGATTTGACTTTCTGGGTTTCCTTTTGAAGAATTATTTACTTTTTCAAATTAGGGTTCGAAGTTTCATTTGGTGAATTGCTAATTAATCAACGAAAGGACTAGTCATTGTTGAGATAGTTTGATTCAGTCCTTTTTTATGTCAAAGCATTAGATTAAGTACTTTGTTTTCTCAACTGCAAAGTTTCATTAACATTAGGAAAATTTAGGGTTTCTCAAGAGAGCACTTGTGATTGGGAGTTTGTTTTTTTACCAAAGTGATTATTGATTATTTCTCTCTATAAGACAACACAATCTTCTACTTATAGTGGTTTGCAACTCATTACGTCAAATTGAAATTATAGCTTGTGTATGTTGAAGGAAGAATTCATTGATTGTTTTTGGGTATGTAAGAAGTTGATAAGATCAAAATTTTGCTTCTTGTAACTTAGATTTTGAGGAACTTAGGTTGCATTTCTCGAAGAAGAGCTAAGAATCGTGTATTTTTCATTCTCTTTGATTTGTGTTTTGAAAATGATTCATTGATTCTTGTATTTTTGAAAAGTTAATGAAACCTCTTCCCTTATTTTAGTTACAATTCATCAAAAAGAAAATATTACAATTTCATCTTCGATTGCATTAAAGTTTTGTGTCATGTCATAATACCATGAGTTTCACGTCCATTTACCTTTGAGTAAGTAACAACTCTTAAAAACAGTGCTAATAAAATCAATCTATAAATTTTATTGTTTTAGGGATATTTTCCACCTACATTAGATCAGGTTGTAGGGCTTTGGAATAGGGGAGTGAGTTAACTTTTCAAAGCTACAGACAAACATTAGCATCTTGCGATAGGGAGTAAATCCATTTACTGGAATTTGGCTTTGGGAATATCCCCTTAAAACGCGTTAAGCACAACATCATGTCGGATCCACTCGAGTGACTGACCCCACTTCATTGGTTATAGTAGAGTGATTTACACGTATTAAAAATGGTGTTGAAAGGTACTTAGGAGTCACTTGGAAGTAAGCCTCAAATTAACCATATTGAGGAAATTTTAAGGGGATTGAGCTTTGTTACTCTTCCCTTGCGTGTACGTTCGATCTGCGACTGTCCCCCCAAGTTAAATTGTTTTACATGGTAACCTTAGAGACCATAATATTAGGGCTATTACCCAAGGTGAAGATGGAGGGGAAGTCTCTTCTCTACCTAGAATAGACGTTGGCTAGACTCACTTGGACCTTTTTGAAGGGTATTCTTCACTCGAGATGGCATAAGTGAAGTTACTTGCACCAAATCGTGTACATTAAGCAGGTTATTAGTGTAACTGGTTCCACCTGCTCTATCGTTAGTGAATTTTCACATTGATCTCTACGAAGTTTGGTTTCATCACCAACTATTGATTTCGTAGTGAAAAGCTTGTTTGCATGGTTTCACTCCTTATATTTACTAGCGTATGTTATTTTCTTGTTTTTACATTTTACAGACCGTAGGTGTGGATTGTGATTTTCAATTATTAATATTGATACTAAATTTATCTAAGTTGAATCTAATGACAACAATTCCAGAAGTTACTGATAAAGAAACCCCTTTTAACGGGAGTCCTAATCC
Organism: Pinus tabuliformis; assembly: GCA_031772625.1. NCBI lineage: Eukaryota > Viridiplantae > Streptophyta > Pinopsida > Pinales > Pinaceae > Pinus > Pinus tabuliformis. The sequence goes on along the minus strand of CM062806.1, from coordinate 481,755,710 downwards.
TCTCCCTGATTTTTCAAATGCCATCAAACATCTTTTCTGAATTTTCACTTTAGGGGGCAATCTACTTCACGCCATTTTGTCGCATTAGGGAAATGACCATCAGTATGGATATTTCACTATCCATAAAAGTGTTCCAAAGCATCCCCCTGTAAGTCTAGAACCTAAACCATCCCAAAGAGAATGAAATTCATGTATCTTAAGGCTCAAAAACCTATTTTTGGCTTCTTGCGCAGTTCCCTAGTCCATTTCCGGGCATACGCAGAAGAGACCATTAGAAACTACGGAAAAGTGCACTATGTCTGACACTATCGACTGCGCACATGACTTAACGCAAGTAAAAAATAAAAATTAAAGTCTAGAAGCTTTGTTAGTTGAATCTTTCCCAACTAACAACTTCGAATGGATTCCTGTTCTATTGGAATTATGGAAAATGTGTTGTCCTTGATGTCAACCTACTTGATAAAGATTGTCAACCTGATGATAACATGATGAATTTACAAGATAGTACACATGTGAGAAATATTTTGGACAAAGGCATAGCAGTCCGGAGACAGAAGAATAATGAAGGTAATGTTTTTAGAAATGCATGCAGATTATGTGATGAAAAGTTGTGTACACACGCGAGTATGGAGAAGAGAAAGCATGTATAGTTTCCGCACCATGGTATCCTAAATACTACAGATCATTACTATGGTATTGGCACATAGTAATGAGTGCAACAACAGATATTTGATCTCGTCTAATAATACAATTTACTTTACTAAAGATTTGACCCGTGGTATTGGATAAGGCCTAAGCTATATAAGCATATGAAGATCAAAGTGTTTAGTGGGTAAGTAATGGGCTATTGATGAATTGTTTGATCTAAAATAAGGTTGCACAAGGAATGTGATGTGGGATCAGATCTTGTAGATCTGAAATGACTACATGATTTTCTTATGGGTTGATCTGTGATAATAATGTTCTAACATATGTTTGTTATTGGGTTTTCCGAGATTTGGGTTTGATTGAAGTTCTATTGTGCAGTGAAGGAATAAGTCAATAATTACATAATTGTACGCAAGTTTGTCTCAAAAAAAGCGTGTATATATGCAGGTCTTCCTATAGATAGTTGCTTATCGATTGTGCAGGATGGACATATATGTACGCGGATATGATTTGTGAAAGGCGCATACAGACATGAATATATTTTGTCAGGGTTGCATACATATGCTAGGGTTTCTGATGTATGTTCAGTTAATGATGTCTAATCAATTTTGTTGTTGTTTGTTGATGAGGTCTTCTTCATAATAATTTTTATGTGATAGTATGTAATGATTTGTAAGTAGCTCAGATATCTGTGATGAAGGATATATGTGTCTATGACTGATTTCAGTAGTGCGGTGATTCAGTTTCAGGGTTCAATTTTTTGAGATCTATATGTGAGCTATAAGAAGAGAAAGAATGTATATACTTGGGTAATATTCAAAACAGAAGCATATACTTTTTGACATATTGTAGATCAGGGTTTGCATGGTAGCAGTTGGTTTCAGTGGTAGATAAAAGTGTATGGATTGATGATTGACGGTGCCTTCACATGGTTTGTTCCAGTTTAGTTTGATTGGTTGCACTGAGATTCAATGATTGATTTGTTTTAGTTGATTCATTGATTTGATGATGGTAGTGGGTCCAATATAAAAATTTGATGAAACGTGGCCTATAGGTTATAATGCTTTGACTAGGTGGATCCAGTTTGAAACATTCTGAAAAGTGATCCACAAGGAATTAAAGATAAGGGGGTTGTAGCTCCCTTCTAGTAGGTGTTGGAGAACAAGAGAAGGTTGTATCCTTCTGCAGGTGGGTGCCTTTGTACTATTATTAGTCTGCACTAGTACAAGATTGTAAATAATATTTTTTAAGAAGAAGACAAAGACGACAACAACGATGGTTTTTTCCCACATTGGGTTTCCACCTAAAAAGCCTAGTGTTCATATGTGTTGACTATGTGTGATGATTTATTATGTTCTTACTGTAATTGTTTAATGTTTAATTAGTTACTATTGAAGGATTGATACATTGGTTCAAGTTAAAATGATGAAGAATTAATTGAAAAGATAGTTAGCTGGATATACGTTGGTTGTCTTCATAACAATAGCATACATATGCGGGTTTACTTCATTAAAGTCATGTACAAAAATATGAATATAAAATGAGAAGGTCAAGTAAGTTTTAAAATACTGATTCACCCCCACGCCCCTGCCCAGGCAGTTCGCTTCGCAACGCACATATTGGCTAGGTAGATCATGAGAAAGTATAGGGTGAATGAAGTTCCTGCGTCGGTGGTTTCATTAGCTACGCAGTGTGCCAACGGAGTTCAATACAACTGGGTCAATTACATGTGCAAGGAATTTATGGATGATTGTCGTGAATTCCAGGAGAAAGGTACCACATTCCATTATGCGTAGTTAATTTTTATTATTGCAATGTTAGCATGGAGAGAGCCGGAGGACTCATAGTTCCCCTTGGTAGCATCAAATGTTTGTGAAACCACATGGTATGCCTCACTATGGTTTACCACCCAACCGTCACGAGAAATGGAGAACAGGATGTTTTTTGTATTATATCATATGGATTTTTATATGTTAGTGAACCAACACACTCGTCAAGCCTATGCGAGTAGTATAACATTGTTGCGAAGTTCAAGTCCAATTTTCACATAGTATATATACAAAATTTCAGGGATACAAGCAAGAAATGGCATCCCTTGCCATACTTGGTCATAAAGGATGATCTCTTGGAACTAGCACAACAGTGGTCAGTGGAATGGGTGACTGCGCTAGAGGAAGAAGCAGGAGACAATGTGATAGAAGAAGAGAAGGACACCTCGCAACATGGTGAAGCGAGTGGAAAAGATAAAGATAAGAATGAGCAATAATCAGAGAAGAGGAGCCACATGATGAGGGTCTCTAGGATCCTCCTAATGGCGATAAGAAGAATAAGGAGGCTTAAAAGGCAGAAACAGAACAAATTTCCGCAAAAAAAAGAAAGGGACGGGGCGAAGCTGGCACGAAGATGAAGAAGAAGCAAATGACAGATAAGATGAAGGATATCACGCTAATGGTACTCACTCAAGGGAACTTAGATCAAATCAGGGACATGATATAAGAAGAAAAAACTGAATATTGGAAAAGAGTAGAAGATCACTACGACGTACTTTTGACCGGTGTGGAAGAGTAGATCGTAGAATTGAAGATACTGGCACAAACAGTCAAGAAACCAATGCAGATAGAGGAAAGGATTGGAGTAGAAAGGCAGATAGAGGATACGATTGTAGCGAGGTTAACACAGATACCTGTAGGAGCCCTACAACTTGACTCCACCGAACTACAACAACATGCTAAGGAATGGAAGCATGTCAATATGAACTCTTTGACTACCCTCGTGACTGTTCAACTTCGTGTGACCTTTTAACTTACATGACTCTTCATATTCATGTGTGTCCATTGGACTTCCACATTAAAATATATTTGATTTACACTATACATGGCCCACAATAGTGATGTGGCATATGAAAACTCATGACACGACTTGACATGAAACTGCTGACATGGACTGGCTTGATGATGTGGCAATGTCAAGCCGTTATTGCTGTTGAGTGATAGATGTGTTCTTGGATATGATTTCTCTTCTCCTCTGCATAGCTTGATGATGCGGGGTCTTCAATGATATTTGGTCTTGGAAGGTGGTTGCACACTTGTGCTCCTTTTACTTTCTTTTGGTAGGTCCACTCATCCATTCAACTACAAGTGATTCTTTAGGCATGCTTCTTCTTTCTTCTCCTTCTTTATCATCTTGCCATGGCTTGACTATGTACCTATTCCTGCAATTCACTCATGACGGGATGACATTAATCTGAAAATTCCCTAGTCTACTATGATGCATTAGTATCCACGAACTAAGCCCGGGACTGGTGACAGGCTGGGAGAAAAGGCCCAGTAACTGCGTACAGTTCCAAGTGATAGGGAGAGGGGTTGATCACTGAGACTACAGAGAGCGCAACTCAGCATTGACTAAGGAACTTATAAGTACAATCCTCACTAAGGAGAAAAATTGCGCAGTGGCCACTAGGAGTCAGGGTTGCGCAGTTCAGGAAGACAGTGGTTAGGATGGGATTTTGGAAGACAAATCTGCGCAGTTTTCAGCGGCAAGGAGGATTGGGCAGCAGAGATACCTAGAGTATAAATTTGCGCAGTTCTTGGGTCAGTGAGCTCCAGTTGAGAAAGGAAATTGGGGACACCTCTGCGCAATCATAGAGGCCAAGGAGGTTGGGTTCTTTTCGCATTGCGAGGTTCCAATAGGCAAGGCGAAGAGCTTGAGGACTAGAAGTGTGAAGTGCGCAGTTCAAGTCAGACTGGGAGGAACTGTTACGCAATTCTAGGGTCAAGGAAGGTTGTTGGGCTCTGGAATTGCGCAGTGCAACTTCCCTGGAGGATAGTGACTGTGCACTTCAGAGTTCCAGGCAACAAGGTCACAACACTAAGGGTTAAGACTCCACAATGATCAGTTTAGTCAGGGTCCGGTGCAACTAAGTTGCCCGATGGGAAGATTTTCGGAAAAGTGGCTAAGTGCAAGAGGAAGATAGACTTGTGATGAACTTGAACTTTTGATCACACACTTAGCATACTTTGATGACACGACAACATAGACCACCGAATAAACAAGAAATAATTTCCCTCTGTGTGATTGTCTCATAACCAGAAGTGACAAGTGTGACACTTGAGATAGACTTTAGGACGACCTTGACGACACTTGTACGCTAGTACTCAAATCTTTGTGTATGAGTGTGATGGGTGTTTACATAGCTAAGAATGCTCGTATACACAAAGACCAACCTTTGAAACCGCCAATAAAGGTCTGCAAGTATGGCAAAATAGTTAAACGTGCCAAAAGACGACAACTAATCCAACAAGAAAAAGGGGTCAAAGGACTTTAGGAAAGGTCCTAAAATGAAAAGAATATTCTTGCAAATGAAAAGAATATTTTAATTTTTAAATTTTGTTGTCATTTTTATTTTTTAAGATATATATATATATATATATATATATTAAGAGTATGTATGTTTCCGCAACCCATAGTCATAGTAATGTTATTTTTGCAGATTTTGACTATGTATATGGTGAGATGATTATGTCCAAAGTTTTGGGTAGACTTGTTTACAGTGCTAGACCCACCAACATTCAGGGGATCTCCCCAATATGAAGTCTTAATCATACCTCACACTGTTTTGTGTAGGAGTCACATCTAGTATAATGGCCCAGATGCCAAATACTTAAAGATTTTCCTCGGCTCTAGTTGTCCTCACAAGAGGGTGATGCAATGGTATCTTCAAAAAGCAAGGTGAGTGTACTTGGTGAGTGTGCAACACAACTATGTCTAGTTTCTCTTACTGCAAAAGGAGGGACAAAATTGGGCCTCTAAGTGAGAGGTAATAGTACCACCCAAGAAGAGACACACAAGAACCAGAAATAAATGTCCAACACCCAGCGGAATAATCCATAGCGATGTGATGGTCGTTATAACCGATAAGCAAGGGAAGGTTTGTCTAGTATCCCGTGGAATAGTCCACAAGGATGAGGCAATAGTGATGACAATTACAACACATTCCCAACAAGATAAGCACTAAAATAACCAAAATAGTTCAACTATCTTAGTACATGTGAAAGCAAACATGAAATACAAACGTTCACAGAATAGTATTACAAACATTCATAAGTCATGCATGAAAATGTGTTGGCCTGAAAAGGCTTCTGTAATTAAGCAAAAATTCCAAGACATATATTTACATTGTACATCACTAGCCCCAGTAGTGGGACATTGGAGCCACTCCTTACTCCTCAAAGAACTAACTGATCTCTCTAATGCTTTGCGGGAGGAGCCAAGGTGAAAAGTATTTTTCTCATACAATGAGGGGGTATATATAACCAAGGGTTGATGCTTACCCCATGTGAATCTTTGACTACCCTCGTGACTGTTCAACTTCCTATGACTTTTTAACTTACATGAATCTTCATATTCGTGTGTGTCCATTGGAATTCCACATTAAAATATATTTGATTTACACTATACATGGCCCACAATAGTGATGTGGCATATGAAAACTCATGACACGACTTGACATGAAACTACTGACATGGACTGGCTTGATGATGTGGCAATGTCAAGCTGTTATTGCTGTTGAGTGATAGATGTGTTCTTGGATATGCTTTCTCTTCTCCTCCACATAGCTTGATGATGCGGGGTCTTCAATGATATTTGGTCTTGGAAGGTGGTTGCACACTTGTGCTCCTTTTTCTTTCTCTTGGTAGGTCCACTCGTCCATTCAACTACAAGTGATTCTTTAGGCATGCTTCCTCTTTCTTCTCCTTCTTTATCATCTCGCCATGACTTGACAATGTACGTGTTCCTGTAATTCACTCATGACGGGACGACATCAATCTGAAAATTCCCTAGTCTAATATGATGCATTAGTATCCACGAACTAAGCCCGGGACCGATGACAGGCTGGGAGAGAGGGCCCAGTAACTGCACGCAGTTCCAGGTGATGGGAGAGGGGTTGATAACTGAGACTACGCAGAGCACAACTCAGACTTGACTAAGGAACTTCTAAGTACAATCCTCACTAAGGAGAAAAATTGCGCAGTGGCCACTAGGAGTCAGGATTGCGCAGTTCAGGAAAACAGTGGCTGGGATGGGATTTTGGGAGCAAATCTGCTTAGTTTTTAGAGGGAAGGAGGATTGGGTAGCAAAGAGACCTAGAGTATAAATCTGCGCAGTTCTTGAGGTCAGTGAGCTCCAGTTCAGAGTGGAAATTGGGGACACCTCTACACAGTTATAGAGGCCAAGGAGGTTGGGTTCTTTGCACATTACAAGGTTCCAACATCCAAGGTGAAGAGCTTGAGGACTAGAAGTGTGAACTGCGCAATTCAAGTCAGACGGGGAGGAACGGTTGCACAATTCTAGGGTCAAGGGAGGCTGCTGGGCTCTGGAATTGCGTAGTGCAACTACCCGGAAGGACAGTGGCTGCACACTTCACAGTTCAAGGTAGCAAGGTCACAACATTTAGTGTTGAGATTGCGCAATGTGCAGTTTAGTCAGGGTCTGGTGCAGCTGGGTTGCCCAGTCGAGAAGATTTTTGGAAAAGTGGCTAAGCGCAAGGGGAAGATAGATTTGTGATGAAATTGAACTTGAGATAACACACTTAGCATACTTTGACGACACGACAACATAGACCACCGAATAAACAAGAAATCATTTCCCTCTGTGTGATTGTCTCATAACCAAAAGCGACAAGTGTGACACTTGAGATAGACTTTAGGACAACTGTGACGACACTTGTACGATAGTACTCAAATCTTTTTGTATGAGTGTGATGGGTGTTTACATAGCTAAGACTACTCGTATACACAAATACCAACCTTCGAAACCGTAAATAAAGGTCCGCAAGTATGGCAAAATAGTCAAACATGCCAAAAGATGACAACTAATCCAACAAGAAAAGGGGGTCAAAGGACTTTAGGAAAGGTCCTAAAATGAGCTTAGGTGCTTGCAAAAATTAAGGGAGAGACCAAGGAAGGCTCTGAAATTTGGGCGTAAGCCAAATTTTGGAGGGTGTTCCAGCCACTACAACACTTGGCGATACACTGGTTGAATTCCATCTTCTCTATCTTGGTTAGTTTCTTTTATGTAGGGACTTGGTCCTTCAGGGAGTATTGATTCATCATACAAATTAATTTGGCTTCCCCACTTACCTCATGGGTAGACATGGTCCCCTTTGTACCTTCTTAGTTGAACACAACATAATATTTAGCATAATCCCAATGTTTTGAATTAGGAAGGGTATTTTAGCTCGCGAGCTTAAGATTTTCATAGTATAGCTTTTCATCTCTGGTGTTGCTCCGTTGCTAGTAGGCCTGGAAAGTACCCCGATGGAGTCACGCAAGAACACAAGCATTGCTCCCCTACTAGTGAGCCTGTACAGTACCCCGGTGGAGTTGCTTTCTTCACCTCCCTGCACGGGAAGCCTTTCTCTTCTTTTGCATTTATTTATTTATTTAAAGTGAATTGTGCATCGACACTTATTTATTTTGGGGCAGAAAATGGATCCCAACTTATTGAGAGAAGTAGAGGTTGTTCCTTGAGAGAAGCATATAAAGGCCTCTTATTGAGGCTTATTCCTTTAGATTTTCCCCTTCTCCATTTCTACTAGTTGGATGAGCTTGCAAACATCAAAGCAGAATACTGAGTATAGGCATGAAGTTTCCAAACTAGACCCAGGTTCATGGTTTGACCAAAACCCGCCTTACAAATGGATCGTATTTTTTGATAGAACTTCATCGGCCAAAATATACAACAAACATAATGAAGACGAACAAAGGGCTGGCCAAGCACTATAGTGTCACAAGACTCTTTGAAATTCATCCACACACATATTTGGAAGCCATAACATAGTAAGGCACAACACTTGTTTACATAACAAAAAACACAAACTGAAGCCAAATGTAAACAACAAAAAAAAAGAAAGACTATGTACATAGTGCGAGGCACAACCCCAGATCTTCATTGAAAATATTGCTTTAAGTCTTGGCCATTGACAAGGGAGAGAGTCAATCTTCCCGTCAAGTGATTAAAGATGATACATGTGTTGGCCAAGCTTTCCATGGACTATGTAAGGACCAATCCACGGGGACTGAAACTTAGTGTGTTTGTCTTTGTCCTTGTGGGTTTTTTTCCCACATCAAGACTAAGTCACCCACACTAAAGCTATTCTTCCCTACAAAATTTCTATCAAACCATCTCTTGATACGATTCTGGTGATGTGAAATTTTTTATTTTGCTTTCAACCTTTCTTCCTATAGCTTGTTCAAAGATTCAAAGACATGACTTTCCTTGGGATTCTTGGGACAACTAGAGAGCAGGAAAGTAGATGTTCAGTGGGAGGATGGCTTATTTTCCGTACACCAAGAAGTAAGGGGACGTATTCAGAGAAGGCTTAGGCGTTCCTCGGTCAGCCCATAAGGCTTTCATTAAAGCAGAGTGTTAGCTTCGTTGTTAAAAAAATATGGTATTTTTTATGATACGGATGAGGTTCTTATTTGTGGATTCAGCGAGACCATTCCCATGCGGATAGTAATTAGAAAAGTGTTTCAAGATGATACCATTTTCAAACTGCAAAATCATAAATCTTTAATGAGAAAAAATATGTTGCATTTTCAAAAACAATTGACATAGGAATGCCAAACCTGGAGATGATATTCTGCTGCAAAAAGTTGATGACTATGTGATCGTTCACTTGTTTTAGCGGAACTACCTTCGTCCACCACGTAAAATAATCTGTAGCAGTTAAGATATAGCAGTGTTGCTTCGATGAGTGATGGAAATTCTCCCCAAAGATATCCAATCTCCACAGTTGAAAAGGTTCTTCTACTGCCACGGGTTGCAGCAGGGCTACTAACCTTTGATTTTTGTCAGCACACCTTTGACAGATCAGACACTTGCAGGCATAGGCATGAGCATCCTTGAAAAATGTAGGCTAATAGAAGTTGAATCGCATGACCTTATGTTTCCTACAAAGTGTCCCTTGGCTGGTTCATCGTGGAGATCACGTAACACCTTTTCTGAATCATGTGCCTCCAAACACCTAAGCAATATCCCATTGTGGTGCTTACTGAACAACACCCCATGCACCAACTAATATGATAGTGATTTGAGTCGAAGTGCCCTCTTCATTAATATAGAGAAGTGAGAGGGCACGATGCCATGCTCAAGGTATTGGTGCATATCTTCGTACCAAGATTTTCAATCGAAAGTGAGGGAGGCTCGCTCAATGTTATACATTTCGATCTCTTACTCCCATCCTGCAAGCTCTTATTCTTCCTCTTTTGCATTGATTTCTTATACTGCTAACTTGTAGAGACCATGACCCTCGATGGTGTGAACTGGCTTGATGTCAAGATCATATTCCTGTAATCCAATTATCTAGTTTTCCCTTCTTTCACCTAGCTCTTGCTGAACAAGCAGTGACCTGACTTCTGGGTGTGGAACAAAGATATTGCAATGGTTTTTCAATAGATAGGGTCTAAAGTGTTTTATTGCCTTATACACTTCATAATCTTGTTTTTCCACCGAGGGGTAATTGAGCTCTGGTCCCTGCAAGCTCGCACTCATGAAGGAGATAGGTCATTCATTGTTCAACTCATCCTTCTGAGTGAGCACATCAACAATACAGGTGTTGGAAGAAAAAGTGTAGTGGGTGCTTCTACTATAGCTTACTTAATATGGGTGAACACATCCTTTTCCCTTTTATCCCATTTATAGGTAGCATATTTCTTGATCATCTCCTGTATTGGTTTAACAATCTGAGCATAGTCAGGGATGAACTTTCTAAGGAAATTAATCTTCCCCATGAAAGACTACATGGCTTTCTTATTCATTGGGTGGGGAATTTGCGTGATGGTTCGAACCCTGTCCGAATCTACCTTGATCCCACTTTTAAAATGATGTGTGCAAGATGGTTACCCTAAAAAACTACAAAGATACTCTTCTTGGGATTCAAGGATATCATGTATTTTTGGCATCGCTCAAAAATCTTCTTCAAATGGCGCAGGTGGTCTGACCTCTATTTGGAAAATACTGTCACGTCATCAAGATAGACCACTATGCTCTATCTAATAAGTCCACAGAAGGAAATTTCCATTGTATTTTGGAATGTTGCACCAACATTGACCAACCCAAATGGCATTCGTCGAAATGCAAACATGCCCCACATTGGCCCTAGATATTGTTTGCAATATCTGCTCCATGGACGACACTATGCAATTGTCCTTGTCTGAAGCACAATTGAGATTGTGAAAATCTATGCACAGGAGGATCTCCTTGAACTTATTTTGCATAGGGACTAAGTTTGATACCCATGTTGAATGTCACACCTTGTAAATGATCTGAGCATCCAATAATTTTATCAATTCTTCTGTATGAGGGGCTCAAGCATTGGGTGAACTTTTCTTAATTTATGTTGAAATGGATTGGCCCCTTCCTTGATTGGTATCACATGCCATATTGTTCATGTGTCATATGTATTTATATCATCATACGTACATGCGAAGACATCACGATAGTTCTTGAATAGGAAGATGAAGGCTTGTCGCTCTTGTGGTGTGCAGCAAGTACCGAGATTGACATACTTTAGATATTTCTCAGTTCCTAAATTGATTTTCTCATGCAACAATGTAGAGTTGTGGGTATTGGCATTCACAGGTCCCCATAATCAGTTTTTCATATCATACAACTTTTCCAGTGATACCACACCCTTAGGGATGAGGTTGCCTTTGTTTGCGTTGGTTGTGTCCTGCAGTGTCTTCTTGTGCTCATCCTCATCAATCATTGTTTATTTGAATACGTCAGCGTTGACCATTAAGTACAGTATCTTTTGGTCATCACAAAAAACGTGTAAGTTAGTTATGTTATTTGGGACTGATGGTTTATACATAATTTCAATAGAAAAGTCATCTCGTCAAGGTAAAATCCTACCAGCTGCATTTTCTAAGGCATCCATAGTTGTGTTACACATTCTTGGTACTGAAATAATATTAAAAGCTTGGAAGTGATATATGAGTCACCGTACCTCTTGTTGATAACTCTTAAGATGAGGTGACACACAATGTATAGTGTAACATACCTAACACATCACGATTTCGAAGTCATCTGCCACTTTCAGGACCATAGCATTGAGTTCAATGGATTTTTGTAAGCCCAAGACAAGTGCTTCATACTTTGCAGTGTTGTTTGTGCACTCGAATTCCAAGCGACTAGAGATTAAATTTTTCCTCTACAACGGGTCTATTATAAAAAAAACATCTCCAGAGCCCTCCTGTGCCTTAGATCCGTCAAAGTACATTGTCCACATATCATATGTACAAGGACTGCTTACTACACTACTGCTACTACTACTTCTGTTAACTGTACAAAGTTCATTATGTAGAAATTTTGAATAATATGACACATATTCACAGAGATTATCCTGATTATACACTTATAAGCGGAACATGCATAATACATAACCTCCTCTACGTTGATCATCAATTTACAGAAGCAGAAACATTCACAGGCGTACATAGAAGCATCAATCACACATATCAACACAGTATTTTCTCGGGGAAAGCATCTCGCTAAAAACCCCAACTATCTGTATATTATAGTGATTGAATCATGTAACAATACATAGTACAATACTCCTCACAAGTACTCAGTACTATCTCCACATGCTACACACAATACAGCTCAGATCTGATCTCCAAATCTCCCCCGCTGCTTGCCTGCCTCCACAGCTCAATACCTGCTCAAGAATGAATGAGAATGGTTTACCAAAATCGTATTTAACCTCCAAAGAATCACTCACACTGGGAAAGATGTGAGCAGAGGCTATAATACTTGGTATTGGCCAATTCATTGGCATACTCAATCCCTTTGATTGTGCAAATCATCATGCACAACTATAGTCACAACTGATAGCAATCTGATCCTCTAACACCTATCCATGCTGAACTGAACATGCACTGACATGCAACTGAGTTAACTGATGTATTCATAGTTGCATTATGAGTTAATAATTAGTTTAACAACTCATCATTTGTCTATTTGCAGTTAGACTAAATACAACTAGTTTAACCAAGTCAAACTGAACACAACTTCATTAACTCTACAATCAACTCCACCAAACTCAACTGATTGAGTTCTAACTGAAGTCATGCATGCAACAACTCAATTGACCCACAAAGAAAGCGTACTTCCTTCTGACAGCTGCATGTGCCACATCTGTAGCTCAAACTGAAGTGCTCCAAGAGAATAAGATCAAGTTTATAGTCCAAATATTATTATGAGACAATAATATTTGACTTTTCTATTTTTGACAGCCAGTCTAAAAATAGACTTTGATCACTCCTGCTGTGATCACTCCTGCTGTGATCACTCCTGCTGTGGTCACTCCTGTTGTGATCATCCCTGTTGTGGTCACTCCTGCTGTGATCATCCCTGCTGGGATCCAAAAATAGAACTTGCGCCATAATTTGCCTATGGGCCCACTTAGTGAAGGCGACTCTTTTCACTAAGCTCCATCATCTTGTTGCATTCTCAACAAGCATTTCTTGTTGCACACTTTTCAACACTCCCTCTCAACAAGAAAGGCTTCCTCTCAAACCCGATCCTGTAACTCTGGAATGTTCTCCATGCAACACATCTGGCCAGTCCACTTGCTCTGTCATCAAAGTCTCTGACTGCTATTGCCTCTGTCGACTTAAGACTTTGCATCTCTGTGCTCTTCAGTATCTGACTTCTCTATCCTATGTCACTTTGATCTCTGACTGCATCCGTGCTACTGCTGGTTCTATCTCCCAGCATTGCATCCACACTGCACCTCCCAACTGACCTCCCTGTTGGGCTAGAAACACCCTCTGATGCTGAAGCTCTACCTACTGCTAACAAGTGCTCCCTCTCTGACATCTGCGCTACTGCAACATCTCCGTGCACCTCGCACCATTGCACACCTATCTGTGCCACCTAGCACTGTGCAAAACACTTGTGCCTCTCGCATTGCTGCAGCCTGCTAGCTATGCGCTGTCTTGGGATTCCCTGCACTGTCGCTCTCTCTGCCACTCCATCCGCATCTGTCTCTACCCATTCAATCAGTTCCTGCTACTACACATTCCGGCTCCCGTAGCAAGGTCTCATCCAAGAGGTTGGGTACCTCAAGGATCCTACCCCTCCTCCTTGGGACAATCAATCCACATCACCCCACCTCCTACCTGGAGGTATGGCTGCATGCGATCCCTCAGCCCACCTAGCTCGAAGTTTCCCCCTACTGGAGGTCTCTGCATGAGTAGATATCTCTACTCGATCTCCTCTCAGCTTCCCTTGTTGTGGTTGCTCCACAACCTCCTGAAGCTGCAGCACCAATCGTGGCTCCTCCACAATCATCTGAGACTTCTTCTGGCTCTGCATGTTGAGAGGTAATATACGCTCCCTCTCAACCCCCAAGTCTCCATCAGTTGCCTCGCTGCTCAAGGCTTTGCATGCATCTTGAACCTCAAGAGCCTACAAGTTCTTGACCCATGAACCAATCTGCTTCACCTGTCTAGTGATGATGTGTCTAAGGAAAACCTTTCCCTTACTGAAGACTACATCATAGCCTCTATCTTCCAACATCGCGATCGACACCAAGTTTCTCTTCAGTCCTGGTACATACTTGACATCGGTCAAGGTAAGGCGAGCTCCATGCTCCCTCTGAAAAATAATCGTGCCTACACCTGAGACACTATACTTCTCATCATTACCCATCCCTATGAGTATCTGGAGATCTTTCTCCTCCAAAGTACTGAACAAACTTTTGTCACCGGTCATGTGGAAAGAAGCTACACTGTCAAGAAACCAACCACTTCCCACCATGGATGAAACCATGCATGCGAAGAGTGTGAAATCCAACTCAAATTGCGAAGCAAGTGCCTCACCTTCAGATCCTTCCCCGGATCCCTTCTTGGACTTCTTCTTTGGGCAATTAGTAGCATAATGGCCCAGCTCATGACAACGAAAGAATCTCACCTTCGACTTGTCAACCTTCTTCCCATCATTAGAAGAACTGGATTCGGAAAGAGAACCCTTCTCCTTCCCCTTCTTCACCTTACTCGCTAAGGCACAGTTCTCCTTATCATGCATAGATGAAGAACTATCTCTGGTGTGCCGTCTAATCTCCTCCTGCATCAAATCCGACCATAGTCGTTCCCAATTTGGCAGTTTCTCCCTTCCATTCACTGAGTCCTGGTAGCTATGCCAACTCTTAGGAAGGTCAAGGAGTGCTAGACTCACCATCCTCATCCGACAGTCACCCCCACACTTCCCAGCTCATCCCGGCATTGGGTGAACTTCGTGAAATACTAGGGCATACTGTCTCCATTCTCACACTTAATGTTTCTGTGTTTTATCTCTTGCTTTGGAATTAAATTCGAACTCCACCAGCTCAAAAACTCAACCGCTTCTGATCTAAAATTCGTGAGAACAAATTATTTCACGTACAGAGATCGATTGTATGAGCATTCACCGGATATCTCACCTTCCAAAAGAAGGATGAATCTAGAGGCTACCTGGCCCGATTACAGACTCTGCTTGGAGAAATAAAATGTAAACACTTTTTGAATAATAGATCCGATGATCAATCCTTGCTTGATATCCTGTAAAAATCTCTTCTACAAATCAAGCAGCTCTGATACCATGTAGAAATTTTGAATAATATGACACATATTCACAGAGATTATCCTGATTATACACTTATAAACAGAACATGCATAATACATAACCTCCTCTACATTGATCATCAATTTATAGAAGCAGAAACATTCACAGGTGTACACAGAAGCATCAATCACACATATCAACACAATATTTTCCCGGGGAAAGCATCTCGCTAAAAACCCCAACTATTTGTATATTATAGTGATTGAATCATGTAACAATACATAGTACAATACTCCTCACAAGTACTCAGTACTATCTCCTCATGCTACACACATTACAGCTCAGATCTGATCTCCAAATCTCCCCCGCTGCTTGCCTGCCTCCACAGCTCAATACCTGCTCAAGAATGAATGAGAATGGTTTACCAAAATCGTATTTAACCTCCAAAGAATCACTCACACTGGGATAGACGTGAGCAGAGGCTATAATACTTGGTATTGGCCAATTCATTGGCATACTCAATCCCTTTGATTGTGCAAATCATCATGCACAACTATAGTCACAACTGATAGCAATCTGATCCTCTAACACCTGTCCATGCTGAACTGAACATGCACTGACGTGCAACTGAGTTAACTGATGCATTCTATAGTTGCATTATGAGTTAATAATTAGTTTAACAACTAATCATTAGTATATTTGCAGTTAGACTAATTACAACTAGTTTAACCAAGTTAAACTGAACACAACTTCATTAACTCTACACTATCAACTCCACCAAACTCAAATGATTGAGTTCTAACTGAAGTCATGCATGCAACAACTCAACTGACCCACAAAGAAAGCGTACTTCCTTATGACAGCTGCATGTGCCACATCTGTAGCTCAAACTGAAGTGCTCCAAGAGAATAAGATCAAGTTTATAGTCCAAATCTTATTATGAGACAATAATATTTGACTTTTCTATTTTTGACAGCCAGTCTAAAAATAGACTTTGATCACTCCTGCTGTGATCACTCCTCCTGTGATCACTCCTACTGTGGTCACTCTTGCTATGATCATCCCTACTTTGGTCACTCCTGCTGTGATCATCCTTGCTGGGATCCAAAAATAGAACTTGCGCCATAATTTGCCTGGGGGCCCACTTAGTGAAGGCGACTCTTTTCACTAAGCTCCATCATCTTGTTGCATTCTCAACAAGCATTTCTTGTTGCACACTTTTCAACATCTATAGATAGACATGGAAGGAGGTTCAACTGTGTGTCTGGTGGAACTGGGGATGGCTCTACAAGATAACACCCCCACTGTGTTTCCAGAAAACAATTGCCAAAAACAAGTTATGTGAAATCCAACGACTCGTTATGTCCATTCAAGGGAGTCACCATGTGCTTCATGTATCTCGCTAACACTATCGGATTTGATTATTCCTTCCTCTATATGGAATCCATAAGTGTGACTAGTATGTGGAAAAGTATCCTTGCATCTTGCTTGACCAAACTCTGCTCAGTAATACCTCGTATGCTTCTATAATATCCACAATTACAGTGTTGATGCATTGATGAACTAATCCGTCAACTGATAACCAGATGATGACATCCTTGAGTTCACCAATTGCTATAACACAAGTTCTATCTAGTTGAATGATCTATGCATCTGTCCTATCCCATTGATCATTGATCTTCTTGGCCACAGATAGTTGCATGACATTTAGCTAAGCACCGAAATCAACCAAGCAATTGTGTACATTGAGGTTGAATATTTCAAACGTTAACAAGAATGGTAGGCAGAGTGTGTTTTCCTCCAGACGGAGTGCATTAAGCACATATGCGAGAGTGTCAGGAGACTTACTAGATCCCTTGTTTGAAGAAGCATAATTATCGGTACAAGTTTGTCCAATTTCTAGTAGAAGGATGTCTCGTTTCCTCGTGATCTTGGTAAGTTCAAACAGGTAGATGTTTGCACGAAACTTCTTCATATCTTCTACAATATTGTAATCTACAGCGGGAAGAGTGATCGAGGTTTCCGGGGATGGAATTGGGTTTATGGTTTCTGGTGGAATGGTTATGTCTTTGCTTCTGGTGAAAACACTTTTCATTGGAACTATTTTCCTGGACTTTCTTTGAGTGTTTTGCGATGCGTTAGCCAAAGAAATTAGTTTTCTTAAAAAAAATATTTGAATTTTTGTTTCAACACCTCAATCACAGTGGTCGACCCTTGAATTCTCAAATTTTATCGGTTACTCTACTTCTGGGCCAGACCATCATTCAGATGTTCCTTATCGGCAGTACTTTTCTAAGTTGAGAAAAGAATGATACATTTTTACTACATGCCTAGTACCTGGAGCTTCATTAGTTGCAACAACTTCTTCCTCCTCTTGATCAGGCTCAACCTGTTCCTCAACCATGACTGTGTACACAACCTGCGCATCTATTCTTCTTGCAAGTTGGTTCCATTGTGGGCACATTTTTTTCTGAATGATTCTCATTATGAAACGAGCAATATGAGTCTGTGCCAATTTTTTCAATGTTCAACATTACATTGGAACTCTTTGCAGATTTTTTCGGATGATTGTTGCTTCTACCAAAATTTGCATTCCTTCTAACCATGAACCCAGGGGGCTTGCTGCTCATGGTATTCTCACTTGTCCTTTGTTTAAGTTCAGCCATTTTGGTGGTCAGGGACTTGACGAGACGAGTAAGGATTTCAAGATCATTCAGTTCCTTTTCCTTAGCCTTTCTCACAGAGGCTTGAGACCTATTACCTATGTCTTTGGAGTCCATTGTGGGTTCATCATCTGTGATGACTCCAATAGCATGCAAGTCCTTCTCTACGGCAATAACCTCTTCATATTTTTCTGTTAAAGTTTGTCCTGTAGTTCTCTTTACAAATTGTGCAATACTTGTCAGCAGGGCAGAAGTGTAGTAGTCGATGGTGATGGAGTCATGAGGCTTTGTGTCATCCAAAAACTTGTTCAAGATGTGATTAAACCTCTGATTGAAATCTTTAACCTTTTCCTTCTGCTCCATCTTGAGACTACCAAACTCATTTAATAACATGGCAGGGGTCTTATCTTCATAAAATTTCTCAAGGAAGATTCTTTTGAATTCCATCCAATTCTGGATGGATTTTGGAGGAAGTTTATGGTACCATATAGTTGCTCTACCATCCAAGATACAGGGGACAATTCTGCATGCAACATCATCATAATGTACCTCAAGTGTTTTCAGGTGTAGGTTAAAGTTTTCTGAGTGATCTTCAACTTTCACTGTCTTGTCAAGGTGATATTTCGTCAAGAGCTTCTCCATGGGTCTCGGCATCTTGTGCAAGGCTCTCGGAAGTGCCAATGGGCCCTGATTCATCCAATCGAGATTATGCTCTGTCATGTCTTATTCTTCGTTGTCTTTCTCTTCCTCTTCTGAATCTGATGGTTCCTCCTCCTCTTCTTCTTCGTTTCCTTCCTCTCTGCCTCCCCCACCAGAATTTGAACCTGAGAGTAAAGGGTTGCTTCCTTCTCCTCCTTGAAAGAGTGGAGGTTCTTCTTCCCTTTCCACAACTTCTGCTAGTTATTAAAGAGTGATGAGAATTTCTTCTTCAACATATGATACTGCTACTCCTGCGGGGGTGGTTTTTTTCTTATTTTGAGAATATGGAAGAGAAATTACTCTCGAAATCAGTCCAACAACGTTTGAAAATTGACGGGTGATGGGGCGGACAACCCGAAGTTGATGGTACAATATTTCACGTTCGGGCCTGGATTTTAAAGACTTACCAACTTCAAAATTACAAGTAGGAGAGAGGGAGTGAACGTTACTTCCTTGACCAGAGGATGGATTAGTGGGGTCGGTGGGACAATTAGCCATAAAATATTAGTTTCCCTCCTTCTAGCACCAGAAATGTTCATAGTGCTAGACGCGCCAACATTTAAGGGATCTATCTAATATGAAGTCCCAATCCAACCTCACATCGTTTGGTGTAGGAGTCCCATCCAGTATAAAGACTCAGTTTCCAAATAATTAAATGTTTGCCTCGGCTCTAGCTATCACCACAAGAGAGTGATGCAATGGTATCTTCGAAAAGAAAGGTGAGTGTGCCTAGTTAGTGTGCAACGCAATTGTGTCTAGGTTCTTTTACTGCAAAAGGGGGGACAAAAGTGAGCCTCTAAGTGAGAGGTAATAGTACCACCTAGGAAGAGACACACATGAACCAGAAATACATGTCCAACATCCAGCAGAATAGTCCACAACGGATGTGACGGTTGTTATAAATAATAAGAAAGGAAAGGTTTATCTAGTATCTCGTGGAATAGTCCACAAAGATGAGACAACAAAATTTATAAAAAATATTAATAAAATATTAAATATAAAAATTAATATAATAACATATTATAATATATTTTTGTGTTTAGGTTTTTGTGATCTATAATGAATCAAGCAAAGTCTTTTGGTAAAAATCACATAAGAAAAATTTGTAGCCAAAAAATTTTAAAATGTGATTTCTAAAAAAAAAGTTGCTTAATATTATAATATATTTATTAGATTTTGATTATAAATTTATATAATTATGTTTATTTTAGATCTTATTATTAATTTTGAAAAATTATATTAAAATGATATTTTTTTATCATACCATTTAATTATATAAATAAATTCATATAGTTTATATTTTAAACTTGATTTGAAAAATATATTTATGTTTACAAATAATCATGATATAGTATTTGTTAATTTTATGTACACTAATGTCATTGTTTTTTTTTTTGTTGTGGTTCGCGGACACCTTGGTCAAGGGGTGGTGCTACGTCCACTGAAAAATCTGGGCTGATCGACCCTGAAGGGAATCTAGCCCCGCGGCCCACTAGCTAGGCCTAACCCCAAGGGCTTCGGGGAGAATGGACCCTGTGACCTCCTGATGGCAAGGCACTGATTTTGACAAACTAAGCTAACCCTTGGGACTATGTACATGACATTGTTGTTATGATATGTTTTTATGTTTGCTAACACTTATATCAATGAACGAAGATATTGAACCCCATTTTGCTAGGTTAATTATTCATATGTGTTAATATTTAAATAATATTAAATTATAATTAATTATGACAAATTAATAGTTAAAGATTATGGATATATGAAATTATTTCATTTTGTAAAAGAGTAAAGGGTTATTTGGAAAATATCAATGGATAAGATCATGGATAGTAATTAAATCAAAATAAAAGGTTTTTTTTTTTTTTCTTTTGAAAATAACAATGGATAAGATCATGGATAGTAATTGACTAACTCAAGAGGTTAGAGAATTTTAAAGTAAAAAAAATATTAGCTTTTATTGATGAGAAGATTTCTCACTTCTTCATGGATAAATTAGTATTTTCTTCTCATTTAATGAATATTAGTATGTGATATTTTCATAGAATATTAGTATGTGATATTTTCATAGTAGCTTATATTTTTAAGGAAAAAAGATTTCTTTTAAAAGTTAAATGATTGATTTTAATAAGATATTGTCATTTCAAGTTGGTTCACTTTTCGCATTTTTTTTGTTTATTTTTTTTCCAAAAAAAAAAAGCTGAATATATTAAAGATAATATATATCTATACTGTCATTTTGTCATAACTGCATTGCACATCAATGCTAGCATAATGTAAAAAATATAAATCTTACAAATTTATAGATCAAAACCCTCATCATCCTAAAAAAGAATAGCAAAAGTCTAACTCCACATTATAAGTCTAAACAACCAGACAACATAGTAAAAAAAAAACTAGAAAGAAACAAGGAGCTAGGAGACATTTATCTCCATGGTCTGAGACTCAACCAAAGTCATTGGGTTTGATGAAAAAAATTGATTAAATTTGAAGTTCCCTAAACTTCATTGTTGGGTGAATTTATTAAATGAAATTTGTAAATCTCAAGACGAATACTAAACAAGTCAAACACAATCACTAATAAATTTATGAAATTCATCTAAAATTGTATTGAAAAGTTCGTTATGAAATCATAGAAAATTCAAAGAGGTTCTTAATTAAAAAATAAAAGAAAAGAAATCATAAGAAATTTGAAGAGGTTCTTAATTAAAAAGTAAAAAAGAATAGTCTAACGAGGCTACAATTTTATAGGAAAATAGTGGAAATTTTCATAATATTTTATCAAACTCTTCCAAAATTTTGGAAAATCTAGATTAAATTTATCAAGCTTTAAAAATTTTGGTACCCCGTAGTTTTTGATGGTGCTGGAAAAATTCTTTTACCCAAAAAAAAAAATTGTGATCTTTATATACAACTTCAATTTTTATTTAAAATAAACAAACTTATTATCACTCACTCAAATCACCTACCATTAAGAATGGGTGGTCGCTCTTAAACCAGATACCTTTACGTTTTGAACTATTACCTGTTACCTAAAACCTTGATTACCAAATTCCTTTGACTCCTGAACTATTAACCTAACCCTATTTCTTTAGCCCTTTATGCCCTTTATTAATGTGAAAGGGTGACTCTTCATTTACTTTTCGGCGCATTAATACGTGAAATATTTTTCATACTGCTGTGAAAGAGTGGCCGTAAGTGCATTGAAAATTTGAGGAAATTTAAAGCTTGCGTCATCTTCCTGACGTTAGTTATTGCAAAATGAAAGCTTTTTCAGAGAGAAATGGTCCTTCCCTCTGCCTGGTTTGAAAAATCCTCTGTTTTAATAAAATTGATTGGACAGACGGTGGAGTAACTCACATGGCCATGTGCCTTTATACCCTGCGGTCCCATATTTTTCGTCATGATATGCTAAATTTTCTCGGCGGTCCCCTGCGTTGATATGCTAAATTTGGCCCATCTTCTACAAAAAAAATTGGGATTAAATGGACTTATACATGGAAAAGGTAATGACATGACGTACTTAAAAAAAAACGACGTTGAAAATGAAATTTTTTATCTTATTTTATTGGAGTTGTTTAAGAGGTGGAGGAATTGCTGCTTGGACGGTTGAAAGTGACTGGAATTCAGAGAAATTGCCTGGACAGTTAAAAGTGACTGGAATCCAGAGGAATTGTCTGGACCATTGAAAGTTACCTTAATCCTGGTAAAAGAAATTTCAAAAAGTTTTGTAAATGCAGTGTTTGAATCATGTTTTTGGTGGTGGAAATAGATTCACCACCATCAAAAATGACTAGACCACTTAAAATTATGAATTTTAATAGATTTTACTTGGATTTACAAAATTCCCAAATAAATTTTTTCAAAATATGACCAAAATTTGTATGACTTTTCCATAACTTTCAAAGAAAAAAACATAATTTTTACGCTACCTTATTTGGCATATCCGTTTTTCTCTTATTCGAGATAGGGTTAAAATTGAAAAAATTTATAATTTCAAATTGTTGAGTTTCTGTGCTTTTTGAAAAATATTGGATTTATTTAAGTAGTTAATAGTTTAGTACATATTTAATCTCAATTGATGTTTTTATAATAAATAAATAAAATTTAATTAACTAATCATTTTTTCATGATAGAAATTATTTTCACTTTTAGACCATTACTTTAATGAAAGTGATTAATTTATATGAACAAATTAGTTTAACACTAAAATATTTTTATAATAAAAAAAGATGATACGAAGTTGAAAATATAAATTACTTTCTTTTAGACCGTCACTGTGAGTGAACTTGATTAATTTGAACTTGAATAAATTAGTTTAAAACCAAAATATTATAACCCGGTAAAAAAATAAAAAGGATGATATGAAATTAAAAATCCCATACAAAAATCTCTCTATCCATATTTTTATATATATAAAAAAATTGCTTTATTTTTTCAGGATGATGAATAGATTGTCTTTTACATTTTTGGCATTAAGAATAAATGTCTTATTACATTTTTGGAATTAAGAATAGATATAATATCTTATTTTTTGGATTATATAAATATAAATTTTTTAAATAGTAGTAAAAATAGATTTTTTATCTTTTAATTTTGGTAAATAAATTTTTTATTTTATAAAAAAAAATAAAAAAAATTATTGTTGTTATTTTTATTTAAAGAGGAATTTACCCTGACACTTTACTAGTAAATCTTCCTTTTGATACAAATTAGTTTAAAACCAAAATATCATAAAAAAATCTTTATGTCTAACTTTTTGCAAGAAAAAATTGTACTTTATTTTTCAGGATTATGAATAGATTGTATTTTATTTTTTGGGATTAAGAATAAATGTTTTATTACATTTTTGGAATTAAGAATAGATATAATATCATATTTTCATAGACTATAGAAATATCTTTTTAAATAGTATCCTCTTCTCTATAAATTGGGTCACAACTAAGGGGATTTGAACTTTGGATAACTTTGGATCTCTTAGTTTTCACAAATTTCACATTACTTTGATCACCAATTGAGTTGCCTGTGTGTTAAGTCATTCTTAAAAAAGGTAAGTTGTTTATGTAGGTTTTACAGCCATTTTTTAATGTAATTAGGTTGTTCAAAGTCATATGAAATATTGAATGAAAACTAATTTTCCTTTTTGCATCTTTGGTAAATCTTCAATATAATTAAAGTTGTTCAAAGCTATATGAAATTTTGAATATATTATATTTTGCTTTTTTGCATCTATGTTAAATTGTTCATACATATTTAAGGTGTTACAATCAAGGTGGTTACAATAGCTCACATGTGGAGAGAAAGTGATAGCAATTATTACATAATCTCAACTCTTATTTACTACTTATCTCACTTGTGAGCAAGGAAGAAACACTTGGAGATAATGCTTCCATTAATGCAGTGTGCTAATTTTAGAGTTGGTTTCCGATTTTGTTGAGAGAGTGTCTCAACCCATATCCATGTTTGGAATTAATTGGATCTTAGACCAACTATATAAATGTGTTGTAATTGAGCGCAAAATGTGCAATAAAAATATTCTATGATGCAGAATTAGATTTCCTTTTCGGCATCAAAGCCCATTTGAGGGCATCAAAGCCCATTTGAGAATAACTCTCGTAAGGGAAGGTCCAAGAATAGGCAGATGCGTGAGTTTAGTGTGTTTGTGTGAGGCTTTGTATATGTTTTTGAGCTTCTCCTGTAAATTTTCTTCATTCTTTCTTCAGGTGAGTCTCTTAAAGTGGCGGGATTGAATCCATTTCAGTCCATACGTCAACCAGATGGCCTGAGGAGAAAAGTGAAAGGTCAATAACTCCATGTCAATTTAAAGCCAGAAATCAAGCAAAGTGAAAGCTATGCCGATCGTTGGGGTGGAAGAGACATTTGGGGTGGAAGAGACATTTGTCCATTGATGCTTGTTGTGGTGTTGGAAAACCATGTTAAGCCACCTATGGGAAACTACAACAAATAGTTGATCCCAAGAAGCATAATAATATGTGTCAACTAATATTTAATCTAATTTTCTTATGGATATGGATATGTACTTTTTCATGAAGTTTTTTAACGGAAGGATTGAAACTACCAGCACATATCCATTATATTTTCCAATCCCAATGCTTTCACTTCATGGGAAATTTTAGGGGCTAATATTCGTACGTGGGCTAATTTTCCATGATTTTTCCAAAAAAAGATTCGCCAATTTCCATCTTTTATAAAAATGATTCATTCAAATTTCACAATATAAAATTATTTTACCCTAAAAATTGCCAACATTATATAGAGAGTATATATAAAATCATTATAAATTTGAATGATTTTACAAATACATCAATAAACATTTTGTAGTTT
This sequence comes from Pinus tabuliformis, assembly GCA_031772625.1. Classification (NCBI taxonomy): domain Eukaryota; kingdom Viridiplantae; phylum Streptophyta; class Pinopsida; order Pinales; family Pinaceae; genus Pinus; species Pinus tabuliformis. The sequence goes on along the minus strand of CM062806.1, from coordinate 481,730,745 downwards.
GCATATTAGGGACTAGTGATATTTGCCAATGTTTTAAACTTCAAGATAATTTTCCATCCTTAAAAGTTTCCCTGTTTCACTCACTTTTTGCAATTCAAACCCACAACAAACCTCAATGACAATATCTCTCTTTTGTCATTGGTGATTTCACCGCAACCACATTGTTTCAGTCACAGGTTCCATTCTTGGCCGGAACAACTTTTTCATGAGAGAGATATATATAATAAGGATGCAACGCATTATTCACACCCTTGCCATAAAGATATTGGTTAGGGATCGACCCCAAGAGAGAAATTCATGTGAATGATCATCAAGAAGTTCAATTATGCAAAAGATGAGAGAAATTTTGCAAAAGTGTTCACAGGTGTGAAGCTCGATGTTGGACATATAAGAATATTTGGTTGCCCCATGTACTTACATGTGCCAAAGGATAAGAGGAACAAGCTGGGAACCACTGGAAAGAAGGGCCCGTTTTTTCGATATTGTGATAATTCTAAAGCTTTCAGAATATATGTGCCTTGTCAAAGGAATATTGAGTTTAGCAAGGATGTGACTTTCGATGAGGATGTTATCGTTGGAAAAGTAAGCGATATTCCTCCTCTGCCTCTTGTTGAAAAGAAGAATGATGACATGGATCTACTAGAAGGTCCTTTTGTGCCTAAAAATGAGAAATATGTTGTTGATGATCCCATGGAGCTTGTGGACCCTTTGGATCCTCCTCCATGTAATCCCCTTGCCATGAAGAGACCACTTTGGCTTCATGATACTTTACAAGACGTTAAAATACATGTTGTTTCTAGAAGAACTTTTCGGGAAAGTAAGAAGCCATGTCTTTACTAGGGTTATGTTGTGGTTATGAGCTCCATCATACAGGTTGAACCACACACCTTTGAATAAGGAGTGAAATAACATGTAACGCCTCCTCCCATATCTACCCACTTTCACCGGTCTGCCAGGGTAAACATGAGATGAGGGCTACTATGATATGACTCAACCTCCTAGATCACCTTCAGGAAATCGATACGACAAAATGAAACCTTATTGTCCTTCCTCAAGAACTACAAGACCCCCAAGATCTAAATAACCACTCAAGGTGCCCAAACCTTGAGCTACACTACTTTTTGGTTGACCTAAGCTACCAGTCACATGCATAAACCTGTAAGGTAGCGATTAAATTCCTAATTTCTCACTTCTATGCCTCTAACCATGAGATCTGTGCCACCTTTTCAGGGCTATACTCCATATCACTGCCCAAAACTTGATGAGACTTTCCAAAACAATAAATGACATAAAGGCAAAACCTTTAACACCAAACTTGATCAAGGACTTGACCTAACCACGCCCAACCATGATAGTCATTTCGTCAAGCACATTGAGAACATGTAATCTATAGGTCATGAATGCATATCTAAACATGGAGGTCTTATACTTACCTGAGAATCATCAAGAAGGTCTAATAACCTCTCACAATAGCTACAATAACATCTATTAGTTCATGCATTCAATAACCATTCATTTACCAATCAAAACATGATAAAAGCCATAACTGAAATTTGTTATAAAACTATGCTTATAACCAGAATAATAATAATAACAACCATCAAAGCCACATCATAAAAAGTAAATATACTCATAAAATAAAAGATGAAAATGGATCTTATTAACATATGCAAATCAACCAAGTCAGGGACTTCCATGTACCACCCAACTATAGATTGAGTTGAACCAAAATCTTTCTTTCAGCTAATACAACCTTGTGCCATATTCCAAGAATGAATGTGGAATCTCCTGGGATAAACCAATGCAGAAAAAACCAAGCGACACACTATTGTGATCTCACCTAAACTGGTACTGAGATCACAAAACCAAACCAAGCTTGGATGCCTCAGAATTCCTTTACCATCCCTTGAGAATTTTGCATGACTCCACCGACCTGTTGAGGGCTTTCTAGAGAAAACCATATCCACCCCCAACCCTTGGGGTTTTCTTGAGACCACCTCACCTAGATCCAAAACCTTCCAACAATCCAAAGCTCAATAAAGAGTGAATCCCATCACACCATGGCTATCTAGAAAAGCCAAAGCAAGTCTGAAACCACTGTCACACCTAGAAAAACCATGCCAATGATAGCAAGAGAACCAAATACACACATGCATATACCATGCATGCACAAACTAGCTAGGAAATCACACATGCAATTTGTTACCTACAAGTATTCCTGCTGAATATTCTTTATCCAACTTTTCCTTTTCTGATCCTTGCTTTCCTTCGCTTTTTTTGTCCTTCCTTCGCTTGTCCTTCCATTCTTTTGCTTTCTTACTTGCTTCCTCCTCTTGGTGCTCTTCTCCTCTCTTAAACCAATTCCAAAACTAAACTGACAAAATGCTCCCAACTGATGCTTTGATGCCTTTTTATTATTGATTTCTCTAATTTATTCATTTTTCCTCTATTTTCCTTCAATTTCCTCTTCACATGCAACCTATGACCTTTCATCTCCCTTTTCTCCTAATTTCCTTTATTTTCATAAATAAATTCCAATAATTGCTACTTTTCCTTTCCAAAGCCTTTGCCAATGTCTTTACCAATATCCTTAGCCATAATAAATAACAAGTGATGCCCACTAGGATGTTTTGCCCAACATTCAGCTTGGAATAAGTGTCCCATGTCCTTGGTTTTGTTTTTCCTTTATTAAATTTTTTACATGAATTTTTAACCCAGGGCTATTACAGACCCCTCCCCCTCAGGGGAACACCATCCTCTGTGTTCTATGACACCTATAACCAGAAAGACTGATAAAAACCAAAATATATTGCCCATGGAGCATTATAACTTAGCTCGATGAAGTATTTAGAATGAACAATCTTCTCAAACCAAAAACCATCATGACATACATGACAGCCATACCACTTATTGGAGCTTTATAACACAATTCATTGCGCTATTTACAATAAAAATCATACATAAATATGTACATATACAAAAACTTATTTGCCTCCACTAGAAATAATGAAGGATACATAGCCTGCATCTAATCATCCATCTCCCATGTAGATTCATTGGGCCCAAACTGCTTCCATTACACTTTAACTTGCTCGATTGCTCGGTTTCGTAGCATGAGTTGTTTTCACTGTAATATGCAATGAGGTTATGGTTGGAAATCATTTTTTGGTTCCACCTGCAATACAAACCAATCAATCACATGATCAACATCCTTTACATATCTTTTAAGCAACGAAATGTGCAAAACATCAGGGACTTTCACTATTGAAGACAGTGCAAGTCTGTATGCCACTGGTTCAATCCTCTCAAGGATCTCGAAAGGCCCACAATACCGAGGTGCCAACTTCGCACACAATCCAATCCTCAAGGAGATATTCTTGGGTTTGATGCATAAGTACACATGCTACCCAACCTTAAACTCCTTAAATGCCATGTGTTGATCTGCATAACTCTTATGTTTGTCCTGTGATGCCTTTAGTTTCTTCTTGATAACCTACATTTCCTGTTCAATCTCTACGAACATGTTTGGTCCTATCAGTACCTTGTTCACTGGATCATTCCAGTTGATGGGAGTATTACAACTCCGCCCATAGAGTGCCTCAAACAAAATCATCCTCAGTGACTCCTGATAACCATTATTGTAAGCAAACGCCACTCATGGAAGATACTCCTCCCATCTTTGTTGTTGATGCATGACATACGACTTCCACATATTTTCCAGTATCTTTTTGAGTCTCTCTGTCTTTCCATTTGTCTATGGATGATAAGTTGTACTAATGCAAGCTCTGTACCCAAACCTGCAGATAAATGCTCCCAAAACCTCGAAGTGAACTTAGCATATCTATCTGACACAATATTCTTCAAAACACCATGCATGTTACATGTCGTTTTGTCACATTAGGCAAATGACCATCAGTCTAGATCTTTTTCTATCCATCAAAGTGTTCCAAAGCATCCCACTACAAGGCTAGAACTCAAACCATCCCAAAGAGAATGAAATTACGGGATCTCAAGGTTCAAAAACCTATTTTTGGCTTCCTACGCGGTTCCCTAGTCTATTTTTGCGCATACGCAGAAGAGACCATTCGAAACTGTGCAAAAGTGCACTCTGTTTGACACTATGGCATGCACACATGACTTAACGCAAGTAAAAATTAAAAATTAAAGCCTAGAAGCTTGGTTAGTTGAATCTTTCCCAAATAACAACTTCGAATGGATGCCTATTTAAGCCTGATCCCTCCCATCATCAAGTTACTTCCCTATCTTTTTGGATCCCTTATCCCACCATTTTTGGATCTCATCCCTTAGGAAATGGATCCAAAAACTCCTCTTCTTGGCCTATAAATCAAACACAAGCTAGAGGATTCAGGGTGACCATTGAAGTTAGGATTATGCTGCAAAAATAAGGCTAGGAGGATTTTCATCCAAGGAGTGGGTTGGAGATTGTGAGAAGAGTCTTCTAACATCAAGGTTTTGAGGTTGTAATTTTTTTCTCTCTTTTATTTAATAAAAAGCAATTGTTCTTTCCTAATTATGTCTTTTCTGATATCATTTGTGGGATTTCTTGATCACTCACATAGGTTATGATTGGTTATTGATTCAATTTATGGTGTATTTTGAGTTAAGTAGTTCATATATCTTTCATTCTATATATTAGATGCCTTGATCCTTTGTTTGTTTTTTTCTATGAAGATCTCCTTCGAGACATCATGGAGAAGTTGTGGAAAGCATTGGAATGATATCTAAAGCATCAAGGGGAAGTTAACTATTGAAGGCACTGAAAGGGACTTCAACACACATTTCAATAAAATGATAAGTGATATCTCTCATATTGTTTGTTTCAATCAATCATAAGCTAAGGAAAGGTAGCAGTTCTTTTCTTGTTTGTTACTATATTTATTTGAGGTCTAGGGAGATCCATCTTGTCTGCAAGAGGGATTAGTCTGCCTAACAAATTGGTGACTCCACTAGGGAACGTCTCAATCTCCATCATTCTCTTTGTTTTGACCTTTGATCCTTTTGTTGTAGCCCTCTCTAAGTGTTTGGAAATATTGAAAATCTGGATTTTATGATTTATTTGACTTGTTTTTATTTTTTCTAAAAATTTCTCGCTGTGCGCACTTTATCTTTAGGCACAGAGTGTATTTCTACGCAGTTTTTTCTTTGCAACAATGTGTATGTTCACTGGCTTGATCTATTGCCTGTGTGCATACCTAGAATTTTTGAAAAAATTAGTTTTATCTTCATCAAGTCTAGAAATTTTTATTTTCCCTGTTTAATTACACTTGTTTAACTTCTAGAAATCTCCTCCTTATTTTGATTTGAATGTCTAGGTTTCCTTTTGAAGAATTATTTACTTTTGCAAATTAGGGTTCGAAGTTTCATCTGGTTAATTGCTAATTAATCAACGGAAGGACTAGTCATTGTTGAGATAGTTTGAGTTGGTCTTTTTTTATGTCAAACCATTAGATTAAGTACTTTGTTTTCTCAACACAAAGTGTCATTAACATTAGGAAAAATTAGGGTTTCTCAAGAGACCACTTGTGATTGGGAGTTTGTTTTTCTACCAAAGTGATTATTAATTATTTCTCTCTGTAAACAATACAATCTTCTTCTTACAGTGGTTTGCAACTAATTATGTCAAATTGAAATTATAGCTTGTGTATGTTGAAAGAAGAATTCATTGATTGTTTTTGGGTATGTAAGAAGTTGATAAGATCAAAATTTTGCTTCTTGTAACTTAGATTTTGAGGAACTTAGGTTGCATTTCTTGAGGAAGAACTAAGAATCGTGTATTTGCATTCTCTTTGATTTGTGTCTTGAAAATGTCATTGATTCTTGTATTTTTTAAAAGATAATGAAACCCCTTACCTTATTTTAGTTACAATTCATCAAAAAGAAAATATTACAATTTCATCTTCAATTGTATTAAGGTTTTGCGTCATGTCATAATACCATGAGTTTCACGTCCATTTACCTTTGAGTAAGTAACGACTCTTAAAATCAGTGCTAATAAAATCAATCTGTAAATTTTATTATTTTAGGGATCTTTTCCACCTACATCAGATCATATTGTAGGGCTTTAGAATAGGGAAGTGAGTTAAATTTCCAAAGCTGCAGACAAACATTAGCATCTTGCGATAGGGAGTAAATCAATTTACTGCAATTTGGCTCTGGGAATATCCCCTTAAAATGCGTTAAGCACAACATCATGTCGAATCCACTCGAGTGGCTGACCCACTTCATTGGTTACGGTAGAGCGATTTACACGTATTAAAAATGGTGTTGAAAGGTACTTAGGAGTCTCTTGGAAGTAAGCCTCAAATTAACCATGTTGAGGAAATTTTAAGGGGATTGAGCTTTGTTACTCTTCCCTTACGTGTACGTCCAATCTGCGACTGTCTCCCCAAGTTAAATTGTTTTACATGGTAACTTTAGAGACCATAATCTTAGGGCTATTACCCAAAACAATGTAAACTTTGAAACAGGAACTGATACTGTTACCCGTTTCGTAGAGATAGCAAAAAAATGACCCGATTTTCAAAAGTGGTGATGCAGAATACACATGTTTTTTTTAGAACATGGTTTTTGGAACTTTAATTTTTTTCATGTGCATTAAGTTTTAGAATGGTAGTGATTTTCATGCTGATTTTAAAAAGTGAGTATTCTGCATCACACCCTTTTTTTAAAAGACCTATTTTTTGACTTTAAATTTTCTAGTGTGTGAAATGTAAAAAATTATTTTCTAAATTTGATAGTTTTTGAAGTGGTCATTTTATTCATATTTTCTTGTTCTCTATCTTAATTTTTTTTGTTTTTTTAGTGGGGTTTTTATTGTTTTGCGTTTTTAAATTAGAAAGTCGATAGTTTGAATTTTAGATAATCTACATATTTATACATCCTTAATTAATTTTTCAATCCACATGAAATAATTGTTTCTAAAAAACAACATTTTTTAACAATGGACATAAAAATAACCATTTTTAACATAAATATAACAAAAAAACTAAACGTTTTGATAATTTTTTGCTAGAATTAACATGTCAAAATCACAATTTTATTCAAAAATATTAACTAAAAATGGTCAAATAATAGTTTTTTTTGTATGAATTTCATGTCAAAAAAATAATAATAACAACTTTTTTTCAAAAAATAATAATTAACTTAAAAATCAATGCGAAAATCACAAATTACAAATATTGAACACATAACAACTTTAATTCATTGATTATTCTTTTCATGAAATGTCAGAGTCAAAACATTGAAAGCTTGATTTCCAGGTATAACTTAAATTTAATCAACAATGTCACGTAACCCAAACTCTTCGTCCTCTAGAGTTTCATCATTGTCATCTTCCACAATATTTTCTGCTTCCTTTTGCGCAATTTCCTCTTCTAATGGGTCTTTGATGTCTACAAATCTCCCAATATATGTCTTTCCAAACATTCCATGTAATGGTGGTTGGGGTTCCTTTGCCTTTTTTGCCACACATGATTCACTAAAGTCCCCTTTCTTCAACCCAATTTCTTGCATTGCATCTGGAAGAAATTGAAGAGCATTAATTCTTTGCTGAATGAAATTGCATTGTAATGGATCTTTCTCAATTGCAATGCAATTTCTTCCTTTTTGAAGGCAGCATGCTAGTGTTGTACCTAATTATCAAGCACAAAAAAATAATGAAGTAAATTAGTACAATGACATATTAATTAAAAAAAAGAACATATTGAAATTCAATTCCATGTGGAAAAACCTACCTGAGCCAGAAAATAAATCCAGAACCCAATCTCCTTCATTTGAACATATGTCTATAAGATAGTTAATCAATAATTGTGGTTTCTGATAAATGTTAACTATCTCTCCTTTCGTTTCTTTGTCTTCATATGTTAGTTTTCTCACAACAACATCATAAGTCAGTATTTGGCTATGACTCTTTCTGTCCACCTGATTAAAAATCATAGACATATGGCTATCATATTTTTCCCATGTCATATCCCTCGCGTAACTCAACGTAAATAAGTTATGAATTAGTTACAAACTAATTCTTGATAACTGAACGAGGGGAATGCCATGTAACGGGATGCCTGGCCACTTTCTCGGTGTGGAAAAATGTATTTCAGTTGTGAACTTGCGGAGGGATGACACACCATATGGGTTTTCTCATAAATGTTTTAAGCTCGAGGCGGAGGGATTTTTAGTGCTGGGTTTTGATGCACGTATTCCTGGTGGAAAATGTCTTGACTGTCACTACATTTTTTTTGTTGGGATTTGCGTATCTGAAGTTGGCTACCTTAGCCTCGGGAAGTACAGAACATCTATGATCAACCTACAAGGTTCAGATTGGATAGTGGAAAGGAAAGCTTGCTGATCTATGTTGATCAGCGACAAGGTGTCTTTGGCATTTTCTCGTTTTCGACAAGGTGTCTTTGGCATTTTCTCGTTTTCGACAAGGTGTCTTTGGCATTTTCTCGTTTTCGACAAGGTAAACTCGTTCCAGACCAGAATGTCTGAATATTTTGCACAGAAGGTTTCTTCGCCTTCCCCTATCTGGACCGGATATAGGGTTCTGAAACTGGTGGACTTCCGTCAAGAGTGATTTTCAGTTGCAGCGGATGAATGAGAGAGTCTACTTTCTGAAATTGCTTCGGAACCAGAGGAGTATCAACTGTATGTAAGTTGAGAACTTGGAATACAAAGTGCAGATACGTTTTCTCAGTTGGATGCAAGAAGCTCTCACAATGCTGAAGTCGAACCTCATTGATCATGCGGTCTTGACTGTGATGTTTTCCATCGGATCTACATTGTGGGTTTTTGGGGATATCGATCTTTCCGCCTTTTGGATAGCTTCTTGGTGGTCAACTAAAGAGATAAGTATATGTTACTTTGCTCATAAAAATAGTTATTTTGGGTAAGGAGAATACATATTCAAACAATAGCTACTGCACTGTTTGAAAAGAGAATGTATATTAAGAAAATAGAAATAATGTTGCATTCTTGGCATATTAAAGAAATAGAAATTGTATTCTTGGAGAAGGGAATGCATATTAAAGAAATATGAATAAATATTACATTCTTGGCATATTAAAGAAATAGAAGTAAATATTGCATTCTTGGAGAAGAGAATCTATATTAAAGAAATAGAAGTAAATATTGCATCTTTGGAAAAGAGAATGCATATTAAAGAAATAGAAGTTAATATTGCATTTATGGAAAAGAAAGAATGCATATAAAAGAAGTAGAAGTTAAATTGGATTTTATTGGAAAGGGATATATGCTTTATTGCATTGGGATACTAGTTAATTTAGAAGTTTCTTGTGAGAAATTTATGCATTGCATGCATGTTAGAAATTGCGATATGATATGCTTCTTGGCACATCGATAATCATTCTAACCTTCTTAAAGAAAAATGTATGTTTTATATACACAAATATAGTGTCTTTTTAGGAAAAGAGAGAGCATTCTTCATGCACGGAAATAATAACTTTATAAGAGACCTTTTGAAAAACAAAGATAGAGATTCTTTCCTTAAAAGACACACATGAATAATGTTCATGCAAGAACCAGAATCCATACAAGAACATGGGTGGTGTGCTTAAGCATGGAAACAATAGTCGATTACATGTATGAAGATATAATGAATGTGTTATACATGTTAGTAGAACTAATGAGTTAGAACTCCTAAAGGGAATTATGCATTAGTGTAAATAAACATTGTGGAGGTCAAGCAATATTTATTTGAGTGCATGTACTAGTTAAATAGTATGTCATGCGTGCTCATGTATATGAGTAGATGTTAAAAGATCTCTTTTAGAAGTTGCTTATTGATTGATTAATATGATATCTAATCTTATTGCCAAGCTTGTTGACAACTACATTGACAGGAAACGATGGCAGATGATGGTGCCAAAGGAAAGTAATGTTTATTCGTCCATGCAGATGAGTTCAAGCTGCAGTATTGTCCATTGCTAGAACAATTATGCCACAAGGAATGTTGCATGTGGCGGTATGTAAATAAAAGATTACATGAAAATTGTATTAGTTTTTAGCTAGTTATGTGACAGCTTAATAATAATTCATTGTAAAGATTTTAATACAATGGTTAAGGGATGGAATCCCTTATAGGCCATTGAGTGAGGGGTGAAAACCCTCACGAGCGTTTAATAATAAGATTAAACGTTTGCTGGTTTTCACCCTACGGGGTTTCCAGGGTATATCAGTGTTCCATGGTGTGATTGATGTGATTGCCTTTTGTGTCAGTTGGATGACGTTGAATCCTTGATGTTGATGGTTCTTTATTTGATGGCATGATCATAATGTCCAAGTATGAGATTAGTTAATATGGTTATGGAAATCATGAAATAGATGCAAGGATTCATGAGATAGTTTATATTATTACACTACCACAGTGGTGGTTAATGGTTATGTAACTTACTGTCTTTGATGGCAATTTACTTGATGCACTAATGAATATTATATTTAATGGTTAATGATGAATTGTGGAGTTGTGAATTGGTTAATTACTTGTGGTAATTTGTATGAAAAATTCTAACTCCCTACTTTTACATGCGAGGTTACCGGGGTATGTGACAGCCCAACTATCAATATGAATGAACTCACAGTCATTTATAAATTGTTGATCTTCATTGTTAAGAAGATTTGACTTTTGCCTGTAACATAAAATAGTAAAAGTTCAATTAACTTGTACATAAATGAATTTTTCAACATTAATCAAATATACCTTTAAACATCTTACCATTTAAGCTCCATCCTTGAATTTGTTTTCCCCTTGAAGCTTGACAATACCATTGCCAATTGTGTGTCTGAATGAAATGTCACAAATCTCCATAATGGTGATGACGTCACTTCCATAAATCCCGCCACCACTTTATTAAAAGCTTGATAAGTATAAGGGTCACTATCATAGTAAATGTTTGGAATATTGAAACCATGGGGAATATCTGCAATAACCAGGGCATAATCCCTTTTTGGTACGAGTTTAGCAATGTCTTCACAGTTTCCTTGTATTACTTGATATTGAATAGTGTCTAGCCCATTCCAAATGAAATGATTAAGAGTTGGATCAAGTTCAACATTCTTAATACGTTGCTTTCTCAGTCTTTCAATCTTTATTTTTTCAATAAAAGTCTTGAAACTGTCTGGTGCTCCATTATCTTGTTTCCTCATCTTTTACCAAACAAACAAATGTATGTGTAAGTTTTAAATTAAAAATAGTACACAGATGATTAAAATTGAATGTATAAATCAAGTTACATTTTTAAATGCAAGATAAAAAGCTTTTAATGTTGATGTAGAACTTGAATCTGGATAGTTGCGTACAACATCATCCGAACTATCTTCATTCAACAATTTAACCATTTGTTCCTGAATTTTCATGTAAACTTTGTGACTGCATAGATAAAGTAAGAAAAAGTTAATATAATGATATGTATAACAAATACTACCAATAACAACATGTTTTATTTAAAAGATAACTATAATCCTGGAAATAAGTAAAAATAATTCAGCAAACTTACTTTTGAAATTCTTTAGACGTTTCTTCCAATGATAATTCCCCTGACCTCACACGAGATAATATTGTTTTGACAATTTTTTCATCTTTCACTCCTTGCATCGCCCTCCAAGGCGTGATGGTCATATCGTCTGGAAGTTGCTTCAGTTCAGGAGCTGATTTATTGTTGCTACATATCAATGGCTTAGACTTTTTGACCCTCTGGTTTTTAATGCCAATGTCTTCCCACATGCTAAAAATGTCATCAATCAAATTCCAAATATCTCCAGTTCTAAATGCCAATTGGAAAATGTTATCAACACATCTAAATAAATCACTATATCTGCTGTCTTTTCCACCTTTTGAATTGGTTTTCTCTTCAATTTGATAGCCTATTTCCATACAACATTCCTTTCGGAAATCTACAATAATATTTATCTTATCCCCACCACATTTTTCTAGGAATTCACTATGAATAAATCTAACCTTTTGGATCAAAGTCATAGACATCCTATATTCATTATCTGAATTATGATCCCATGCCACTAACTTTGCTTCTGTTTCATTTAAACCAGCATAAATGATACATTTCATTGTTTCAAAACGTGGGTTATTAGGATATTCCTCCATCAATTGTCTTTGAGCTTCAACAGAATGGTTCCCCCCAAGCACATAATAATTGTATTCAAAACATTTTGACTTATCAAATGCTTCTTTGTTGGGAAATTGAAGTGGATCAACAAGAAGCACATAACTAACCACATGAGCATATGGATTGTACCTCATCAATGTCTTCAAGTTGTGAACATGCAGATGATGTGGCTTTCTAACTTGATATTGGCATTGTCCTTCACTTGCCTTATAGGTTTGTCTGACATTTAACTGAAATGTACGACCACCATCAATTAAGTTTCTCTTTGTCAAATTCTGTCGAATGGCATTTTGTTTTGTTTTGATTATGCCATCATCTAAATCAGCTCCTGGTGTAATGATTTCTCTGCTTTCTTTTGAAGTTTCACTAGGTTCTTGACTGCTGGTAATGACTATTTCAAGATCTTCAACTCTACTTTTTTTCGTCATAACATTCTCAAGAGATATATTCTTGGGCATTGTTACTTTTGGTCTTTTACGACCTTCCTCAGTTCCAATGTCATCTTCAGTAATGGCAACATATGCTTCATTGTCAATTTCAACTTCATCGTCCTCAAAAGTAACTTGTTTACCCTTGCTAGATTTATCCACCAGAGGCCTTTTTTTTTCTGATTCTTTGGATGTATTTTGTAGCATCATCAATTACTACATTTTCCATGTTTTTATCTTCTTCTGACACTGAGTAAAAATGGCTGACAACTTTCATGATATCATGCTCTATGAAATGAATGCCTCCCAACCTAATTGAACAGCTTTCAACAAAATTCTGCCAAACAAAATATCATATGTTAATATAAACAAAGTTAAAAAAATATAGCGAGACACTTTCAAAACGCAAAATAAAAATACAAATAACAATACTTATGATTTTTTGTGTCATCTCATTTACGATTTGTTTACACAACTTTGTAGATACCTCTCTCGTGTCATATAATGAATATGATAGTCGGTATTTAATCCTTTCATGTGACTTGGGAGCTTTTGTAAGTACGTAAACAACTTCAGTGTTTGGTACCGAACACATATCTATGACTCTTCCCATCACCTCCAAATTTTCATTATTATGGGTATATCAATGTATAGATATATATTCACAGTTGTGCTCTCTCTTTCTTTCACATACCAGACTCTTGATGGAAATTTCACCTCTTTTGAACTTTTCCAATCTGAGATTAGCTTCTTATCACTTGAAGCACTTGAAATATTTGTAGGCATGAGCTCAGGTGGAGTTCATTCACCAATGTTTTTTGAAGATACACCTTTAAGACTCTTTGGTCCAGAAAGATTCACAAAAATTTTCCTTGATGCCATTTTCCTAAAAAAAACACATAAATTAGTAAATAAAAAAACATATTAACTTAAATTAATAACAAAAATATACCATAAGTTTTTTATTTGTATAATCAGAATTGCCCAGCCACCTCTAACGGGCAGGCGGGTCGATGGGCGAGCAGGAGGTCAGGTGAGGGATAATGAGGCTAAGTGGACATTTAGGCAAGTATGGGCGAGCCCCTACCCATGCGCCCCCCACAACCCCCTAAGCTTCCCCCTCTCCCCGCCCCCCCCCTTCCCTCACCCTACCCCCTACCATCCCCCCACACTCCCGCGCCCCATCCCCCCTCGCCCCCCGCCCCCAAAACCCCCTTGCCCCCCGCGCCCTAACCCCCCTCCCCCCCAAACCTCCGCCCCCCCATCCCCCCAAACCCCCTACACCACCCAACCCCTCCCCGCGGTCGCCCCTCCCCACTGCGCGCGCGCTCCCCCCCACCCCCCGCCCACCCCTACCCCCGTGCCCTACCCCTACCCCTACCCTTCCCCACCCCTACCCCCGTGCCCTACCCCATCCCCCCTCCCCCATCCCGCGCCCTACCCCTTCCCCTACCCCCTACCCACGCCCTACCCCCCTACCCTTCCCACCCCCTACCCTTACCCATCTCCACCCCCCACCCCCTACCCTTAACCCCCCCCCTACCCATACCCATCCCCACCCCCCAACCCCTACCCTTAACCCCCCCTACCCGCGTCGTACCCTTACCCCACCCCCCACCCTAACCCCCTACCCGCGCCGTACCCTTACCCCACCCCCCACCCTAACCCCTACCCGCGTCGTACCCTTACCCCCCCCCCCCACCCCCTACCCTTACCCCCCCCCCCACCCCCTACCCTTACCCCCTACCCGCAGCGTACCCTTACCCCACCTCCCACCCCCTACCCTTACCCCCCCCCTACCCGCGCCCTACCCTTACCCCCCCCCACCCCACTACACCCCCTCCTAACCTCCCCCCCCACCCCCTACCCTTACCCCCTACCCGTGCCCTACCCTTACCACCCCACCCCACTACCCCCCCCCACTATCCCCCTACCCCCTACCCACGCCCTACCCCCCCCCATTCCCCCCCCGCCCCCTCCCCACCCCGTACACCCTCCGCCCCCTACCCGGCCCCCTCCCCCTCCCCCGCCCCCTCCCCACCCCGTACACCCTCCGCCCCCTACCCGGCCCCCTCCCCCTCCCCCGCCCCCTACCCGCCCCCCTCCCCGGCCCACCCCGGCCACCCCTCCCCCTCCCCCACCCCTCCGCCCACCCCTCCCCCACCCCTCCGCCCACCCCTCCCCCTCCCCCGCCCCCTCCCCGGCCCCTCCGCCCACCCCACCCACCGCTCCCACCCCCCCCACCCCGCCCACCCCTCCCCGTCCCCCGCCCTCTCCCCCTCCGCCCACCCCGCCCCCTCCCCGGCCCCCTTCGCCCACCCCGCCCTCCCCCCGGCCTCCTCCGCATGCGCAGCGCCACCCCCGGGCCGCCCCGCCCCGCCCGACCGGCGGCGGGTCGATTCCCGGAATTGACCCGCCGCCGGTCGGGGGGGGGTGGGGGCGGCCCGGGGGTGGCGCTGCGCGGGCGGAGGGGGCGGGGTGGGCGGAGGGGGAGGGGGCGGGGAGGGGGAGGGGTGGGCGGGGGTGGGTGGAGGCGCCGGGGAGGGGGCGGGGGAGGGGGAGCAGTGGGCGGGGTGGGCGGAGGGGCCGGGGACGGGGAGCAGTGGGCGGAGGGGACGGGGGAGGGGGAGGGGTGGGCAGAGGGGCTGGGGAGGGGGAGGGGTGGGAGGGGCCGGGGAGGGGGAGGGGTGGGCGCAGTGGGGAGGGGGCAGGAGGGAATGGGGGGGGGGTAGGGGGTAGGGCGCGGGTAGGGGATGGGGGGGGGGTAGTAAGGGTAGGGCGCGGGTGGGGGGGGGGGTAGGGATGGGTAAGGGTAGGGGGTGGGGGGGGGGGGGTAAGGGTAGTGGGGTAGGGCGCGGTTAGGGTGTAGGGGGTGTAGGGAGAGGGGGCACGGGGATGGAAACAGAGGGGGAAGGAGTTAGGGGATGGGGCCCATGGGGCTGGTGCTAAGGAAGGGGGGGAGGAGTTGAGATTGGAGAGGAATGGGAGTTAGGGGGTGGGCTTATGGGTAGGAGAGTTGTGGGGTAGGGAAGGAAGAGTTGGGGAAAGGGTGCATGGGAGGGTGAGTTGGGGGTGGCAAGGGCTGGCGCATGGGTAGGGTAGAAGGGGGAAGAGGGCGTGGGTGAATGGGAAAGATCGGTAATGGGTTGGGGGAAGGGGGCACGACGACGGCCTACCCACGATTATTGGGTGATTGAGTTTGATTGGGCCCACCATGCTCACGATTGACATAATTGTTATTTTGGCTTGGAAAAATTATTAATTTAAAAAAAAAAATCTTCTTCGTTAAATTAATTTAATATGAAAATTTTGAAAAAAAAATTGAACTTACCTTTCAATTGCGATAATTCTTCGTTGAATATGTTGTTGATAGCAATATAGCTGCTCCACAAATTCACAAGTCTTTCAACGAACTTCAGAAAACCTGGATGTGAGGTAAGTAATAGTGATAACGAAATTTAATATATAAGTGAAATTACGAAGATGTTTTTCTGTACGATTAATGTGGGATAATTTGTTTTAAATTATTATAGAGTGAATATTGTAGAGTTATTTTTACAATGGATTGAATGTGGGATTAATTTGTTTTAGAATATATTATAAAAATAAAAAATAGTTGTTTAGTAAATATTATATAGTTTAACTATTAGAATAATTAATATAGAAGTTGTAGTTTACAATTTGAATTTCAGTGATTGATTTCATAAAAAAATTTAGTTTACGTTTTTCAATGAATTGTAGAATAAAATAATAAAGGTAAATAAATCTAACAAACTTTTGGAGGGAAATATTTTCGCGAAAATTTTTGGAGGGAATAATTTTGGAGGGAATATTTCATTCTTTAAGCTATATAATATTCTTAGGAGACTCCATTTGTATCATTCAACATCTTCTATTTGAAAGGGATGGATTGTTCTGATGGTGAAGTTTCGATTTATACACCATCAACATCTTCATCGCGTAACAACTCTATTCATATTGATGAATATAGCGGGAATTCTTCCACTATGAATAGAAAGTCAATTCTTCCACTTAGTCCCGATTCTAATGACTACGAGAGCAGCACTGATGAAAGAGGGGATGGAGAATTTCAAATTAATAAAGAGTCACAAATTCCACTTAGTCCAAATTCTAAGGACTATGAAAGCAGCGGTGATGAAGAGCATGATGGTGAAGTTCAAAAAAATGGAGTGACACGATGTCCACTTAATCCTAATTCTGAGGACTATGAGAGTAGCAGTTTTGAAGAGTGTGATGGTGAAGTTCAAAAGAATGGAGGGTCACGGTGTCCACTTAGTCCTAATTCTAAAGACTATGAGAGCAGCAGTTTTGGCGTGCATGATGGCGAATTTCAAAATAATAAAGTGTCACGATGTCCACTTAGTCCTAATTCTAAGGACTATGAGAGCAGTAGTGATGAAAAATGTGATAATGAATTTCAAAAAAATAGAGTGTCAAAGTGTCCACTTAGTCCTAATTCTAAGGACTATGAGAGCAGCAGTGATGATGAGTGTGATAATGAATTTCAAAAGAATGGAGTGTCAAAGTGTCCACTTAGTCCTAATTCTAAGGACTATGAGAGCAGCAGTGATAAAGAGCATGATGATGAATTTCAAAAGTATGGAGTGTCATAGTGTCCAGTTAGTCCTAATTCTAAGGACTATGAGAGCAACGGTGATGAAGTGCGGGATGATGATTTTCAAAAGATTGGAGTATCACAATGTCCTCTTAGTCCTGATTCTAAGGAATATGAGAGCAGCAGTGATGAAGTGCGGGATGATGATTTTCAAAATATTGGAGTATCACATTGTCCTCTTAGTCCTGATTCTAAGGACTATGAGAGCAGCAGTGATGAAGCGCGGGATGATGATTTTCAAAAGATTGGAGTATCACAATGTCCTCTTAGTCCTGATTCTAAGGACTATGAGAGAAGCAGTGATGAAGAACATGATGATGCAGTTAGTCCTAATTCTAATCAGTATAAAGGTAGCAGTGACAAAGGATAGGATGTAGCATCTTCAATAAGTAAACAACCACATTTTCAACGTAGTCCTAATTCTATGGACTATGAGAGTAGCACTGACAATGTACATGAGGAAGAATATCCATTAAACATCGAGTCAGATTTTCCATTTAGTTTAAATTCTAAGGACTATGACAGTAGCACTAAAGAAGGGGAAGATGAAGGGTATCCTCTCAGTCAAAATTTGAAAATCAGAGCTGATCATAGTGTGGATAACATTCCTCTTAATGATGATGAAAATCCTTATAAAAATGATGATCCAATGATGGAGATGTTGCCAAGAAATATTGTATCGAGGAGTAGGAGCAGACCTTTTCATATCAATGCAAACTATTCTAGTTATACAAGGGGTAGAGCAGAATATCTGACGAGAATAAGTTCTATCGGCGCTCTCATTTCAAGTGAATGTTGCCAAAAAAATTGCTTGAAATGTATGGATTTCACATTTGCATTAGAAAGCAGGAAGAGATATTTGTCAATGAATAAAAGCATGCAAACCTCATATTTAGTTGGCTGCATGCAATCTACATTGTTAGGTTATGATTATCATATTAGGAATTTATTATTGTGTAGAAAAGCTTTCAAAATGTTTCATTCAATTGGGAATTTTCGTCTCTCGAGAATTCAAGAAAATTTGGAAAAGGATCCCACATTTTATTCATAAGTACGTTATAAAAGACAGTTTGGGCCATTATCAAATACTGCAATGTCATGGATGAAAGATTTCTTTTCAAAGCATGGAGAGTGTATGCCAAATAGAGAGACAATACATATTCCAGATAAATTTTCAAGACGCGAAATCTACAACTTATACAAAGAATATGCAGAAAGTGCTGAGGGACAGGGCCAATTTATTACATATCAATATTTTGTGAAGATATGGAAGAAAGAATTCAATAATGTTCGTATTCCTAAGAAGACAAGGATGGGGATTTGCAGTACATGTGCTTCTCTTAAATAAAAAAGGGATAAATGTGAAGGCTCAGAAAGAGGTAAGTATTCATAACTTTTACTTTTAAAATTGTATAGTCATCAAATATGAAAACATATTTCTTAATGAATTTCTTTTATGTTGTGTAGATTTAATTGTCAAAGAACTTCAGGAGCATCGCGAACAACAAACAAATGAAAGGAAGAAGTTGTACAAGCATCGAAAGAAGTGTTATGATAATCCAAATAAATATTTGGGTTTGATAATTGATGGTATGGACCAGAAGAAAACACTTTTACCACATTTTGTTCGCACACCCAAAAATCTACAAGAGGAAAATTTTATTCAGTTTCACTTGGTCGGTTGTATGGTCTTCAATGGGAAAATGTTGCCAAGGGTGTACTTCACAGCTCCAAATATTCATAATGATGCAAATCTGACCATAACCATAATTCATGATGTGATTTTTCATTGGTCTGGTAATCTTCCTGAAGTTTTGTATCTACAATTGGACAACACTTGCCGTGAAAACAAAAATCAGGTTGTTTTTGGGTATCTGAACATGCTTGTTGAATTGAGAATTTTTCAAAAGGCAAAGGTTGGTTTCCTTCTTGTTGGGCACACTCATGACCATATTGATCAGATGTTCAGTCGTTTTTCAGTCACATTGAGGAGGAAGGAAGTTTGGAGCTTGCCATCACTAATTGAATGTATTAAGAAATCATACATGCCAGAGCCTACTTTTGAAGTGTTGGAAGAAACTGTTGACATGCGAAGGTTTATTCTAGGATCATATGGTGAGGGGAAATGCATTGAACAACTTAATGATATTAGCTTCCAACATCAATTTCGTATAAAAAAATTTGATGGGAAAACACTAATATGGGGCAAGAAGTTTTCAACTACTACAGAATGGGCACCGTCATTAGGTTTGCAATTTTTGAAGTTCATTCCAGATCGTCCAATATTTGCATCAAAAATATTGTTATTACAATCAGTTGGTGAAGTTCAGAATGCACGCAGACAGAATAGACATATAAATTATTCTGATTGCCTAGAAGAAATTAAAAAATGTATTAGATATACATATGAGTACTTTCACATTGCTGATTCAGTTTGGTGGGAGTCATTTTTCAATAATCAAAGTGATATCATTTCAACAACAACCAATGAAGATATACCTTTGAAAAATCCATTTATTTGGCCACAAAATGTGTCGAATGAACAAGAGGAAGTAAACATTGTTGAACAGCAACAAACTCAAGGTATTATTAATTCTTCACAGGCAATGGAAAGAGAGATGTATATTGGTTCCAAAAGATCTCGTGCACAACGTGAAGCCATGGAAGATCTTTATAGGGGTTCAGTACATGATATTAAGGAGGGTTGCATGATTGCAGTGCTAGCAGATGGAGATCCCAAAGGCTATCCATTTTGGGTTGCTAAAGTTATAAAGGTCTTTACAGAAAATGAGGATGTTACAAGTGTTGAAGTACATTGGTATGCCACAAATACACACCCATTCAATGGTGTGTATAAGCCAGAGATGGTAGATGACAAAAAAAATGGTGGAAAAAGAAAAAGAAAGGGTACAAATATAAATCACCGCCACACAGACATATTACAATTGGAGGATGTTGACATACTTGTTTATGACTTCAATTTAACAAAGAGAGGAACTCTTCGCTTCAAGACGACATAGATTCTTAAAAGGTTGTTACCAAAAGGAATAGTGTTGACATGGGAGTCTGCTGAAACCAGTCGTAGATCTAGAAGACTTTTGAAACCTGGAATGTTAAGCATGCATGTGGACTCAGATGGGGCACTAGTTGATGAAAGAGAAGAATATGGAACATCTTCGTCAGCATCCAGTCAGTCATCTGAAGATGTGAATTGTGATGGTGTGCAAGAAAATATGAGTGATTTTGAATAATTGTTTAAGACAGATTATATAACTGATGTATGCATCATATCTTCAAATAAAATTAATGTTTTCCATATGTTGTTAAATGAGAAGTTATGAAGCATTTTTATGTTGTTGGATTATGTCTTAAGTATGATAAATTTTATTGTTTAAATATCTACAATGCAATATCAAATTAGAGATATAATGTCTGTTTTATTCAGTATACAAATAAAGACTTTTGATTTCATTCAGTGATATAATTTGTTCATAATGTCATGGTTTTTTAATTTTATAGTTGAAAAAATTTCAATTTCTTTTGTATCTAGCATGGTGTGGTTGAAAACATGTTAAATTTATACTTAGGAAAGAAAAATGATATTCTACCAGAAACATTAATGTGTTTTTTCCTTAAAAATTAACTTTGTTTGAGACATAAAAAATTGGTTTTATTAGCATTTTTTAAAAAGTTTGAAAATTGACCCTAAAAAAAAAAATCATTATTCCAGTATCATCACTTTCGTTTTGAAGCTATATTTTGCACGAAAATTTCGTAGTCACTGCCATTTTTAAAACACGTTCAAAATTGACACCTAAAAAAAAAAAACATCGTTCCAGTATACACACTTTTCGTTTTTAGCACTGTTTTTGATGTTTTTTTGGGGTTTTTTGGCGAGAGTTCCCGTTTTGAGTTTATAGTTCCCGTTTCAAAGTTTACATTGTTCCAAGGTGAATGTGGAGGGGGAAGTCTCTTCTCTACCTAGAACAGACATTGGCTAGACTCACTTGGACCTTTTTAGAGGGTATTCTTCACTCGAGATGGCATAAGTGAAGTTACTTGCACCAAATCGTGTACATTAAGCAAGTTATCAATGTAACTAGTTCCACCTGCTCTATCGTTAGTGAATTTTCACATTGATCTCTACGAAGTTTGGTTTCATCACCAACTATTGATTTCGTTGTTAAAATATTGTTTGCATGGTTTCACTCCTTATATTTACTAGCGCATGTTATTTTCTTGCTTTTACATTTTACAGACCTTAGGTGTGGATTGTGATTTTCAATTGTTAATATTGATACTAAATTTATCTAATTTGAATCTAATGACAACAATTCTAGGAGTTACCGATAAAGAACCCCTTTTAATGGGAGTCCTAATCCTCTCCCTGATTTTTCAAATGTCGTTTCTCCTTATATGCCTTCATTGTCACTTCCTAGATTCACGATAGATCTATTGATGTGGTTGTTTTCAACTTATTTGATCCCAAATACCCAAACTATTCCACCTCAACCAAGTTTTTCACCTCAGCTAGGTTCATCATCTCAACATCACCAACCTCATGTTGACCCTTTACCTTCTTCACCCAACATGTCCTCCTCCTTTTCTTCTTCTTTGCTTGGTAAAAGCCTTGATGCTAGTAACCAAATTACTAAGAAGAAGAAGAAAGGGGAGAAGAAGAAGAAGCAATATAAGAAAGAATTCAACCAACCAACCATGGATGTAGGTATTGGTAGTGTCGAGGAAACTTCCAACATGCATCATAAGCCCATATACCCTTGCAAGCTTTGTAAGGGTGATCAATTCCTTATCAATTGTCCTGGTATTCCTAAGGTTTTGGAAGTATGGTCAGAAAACTATAATCAACTTACTGTTGATCCATAAATTAGTGATTGTCAAGTTCCCAGGAAAAAGGGTAAAGTTAGGTTTCCTTGTAGGTTATGAAAAGGGATTCATCGTAGTCACCTTTTCCCTCATATGGAAAAAGCCTCAAAATTGTTGGAAAAACTTACTGTTCCACAACAACAACTTCCAACTGTTTACTGTAAACTTTCTCCCAACCTACCGTCAATTGACAAAGTGATTGATCTAATTCCAAGTACAGTCAATCCCACTCTTCCATTGGAGAGTGAAACACATATCACTCAGGTTGATGAACCATTGGTTGATCAAGTGGTCGACTCAATTCCATCTTTGGTCGATCCCACTCTCCCCTTAGAGAGTGAAATTAATACCGCTCAGGTTCTTCTTGTTACTTCAAATTCTTCTACACATGGGGGCATTTCAACTATTTCCATTGAATCCCCTCCAAGTGCTGAGATCATTTCCTTTGATTGGAGTAGAATTACAGAGCCTCGTCTTCATTCTTCCACCCCTTTCCATATCATCGTGAAAGCATATGGTAAGAATGTGCATCGCGCAAACATCAACGAAGGTTCTTCTGTTAGTATCTTATCCTCAACCATTTAACAAGCTTTGGGTTCCCCTCAGCTTGTTCCAGTTACACAGGATCTGATAGCTTTTAACAACACCATTAGTGAACCTTTAGTGATCCTTCCTAAGTCACCTATTAGTTTGGAAGAAAAAAATGTCTGTATCAATCTTATGGTAGTTCAAGGCCTATTGGATTTCAATTTTCTCCTTGGGTGAGACTATGTTTATACCATGAAAGTTTTCGTATCGACACTCTTTCACATGATGTCTTTCCATCACAATGGAAACAATGTGACTATTGACCAACTTTCACTTGTTGGTATTGATTCAACTACTAGCCATCCAATGTTAGTTTTTGTAGCATCGGATGTGTTCTAGCTATGATATTTGTTAGAGAGGCTAGAATACATATATTCACCCATACCCATAAATCGTTTATGGAAATTCCACCTAGAGATGACTTAATTAGATTTATTGGTCAATTTTCAATATTTTCTAAGTCTAAACTTAGGAAATATGATTAATTAATAAGAATTAATTAAGTCATGGTGAGAATGTTCTAGAAAAGTACATGATCGATTTCTAGTTAATCCTAGCCGTTGCTTAAGATTTAATCATGGTTGTTGAAGTCCCAAAGAAGGATTATAAGAAGAAGTCAACGGGGCTTGGAGAAGACAAACCAGATCAGTTGAGCATTCGATTTTGTTGGGAAATTGATCTCCAGATTAGCAACATTCAGTTGCGGGAGGTGATTCAGTGAGATCGAAGCAGTGAGAGAGGGGCAGAGATAGTGAGGTCGAAGGAAGCTTTTCTAGTTTTGGTGAGTACGTTGTAGAGAGGCAGTGATTTCCATAAAGAGGCAATGCAAAGCTCTCTTGGGGAGATTTCTATTTTTCTGGGGAGAAGGAGAAATTCTAAGCCAGAAGCTGGGCAGAGGTTCTGGAGGCAAAGAGTATATGCTTCCTAAATAGTTGTTGACAGGACAGTGAGAGGAGATGCAGTTCTAAGCTTGTGGGAAGCAGTAAATGTGTAGGCTGATGTAGTGACTACGCAGAGGGAGAAAAGAGAAACTCAATTCAATCTGAGGTTAGTGTTGGATTGCTTGTGCAGTGAGAATTTTTTCTCACTAGTTATTATTGCCAATTATTTCTCTGTTTGGATTGCTAGTTTAAGAATCCATAGATTGTACTCAGTTTTCACTATCGCATAATATCAAAACCCTCAACTGTTGCACCAATTTTCCGAGTTGGGAACAACCAAGGAGATGTGGGATACATTGTCCATGCTATATCAACGAACTTTCGAGCATTGAAAGATGTACTTGGAGGAAAAATTGATATGCACCAAGATGCAGAAGGGGGAAGGCATAGACCCCTTCCTCACTAGGATTCAGGAGAGCGGGATTAGTTATCAGGTGTTGGGGCAATGCCTCAACCCACAAAGTTAGTACGATTGGAACTCAACAGTGTCTTAGAGGAGTGGAAGGTATTTTTCCAAAGCATCTCTACTAGAGAAACTTTGTCAGGTTGGGATAGGATGTGGGATTATTTGTAGCAGGAGGAGTTGAGACAAGCTCTTCTGAAGAGCTCCATCGGTGGTAGCAGTAGTGGGTCTAAATAGGTGAAGGAGGAGGAGAATTTGGCCCTCGCATCAAAGGGTTCTAGTCAAGGAAAAGGGGAGTAGCGAAAGGAGAAGAAGGACCAGTCGAAGGTCAAGTGCTTCAGATGTGGTGAGATTGGCCACTACAACACCTAGTTCCACTTCATGAAGAAGGACAAGGAGGAGAAGCAGGACCAGTAAGAAACATCAACAGAGATCGATAAGCTTTTCTTCCAGTTAGAGGAAGACAGTTCCATGTTTGTTGACACACCCCTAAGAGTGAAATGGGGTTTTTTGGTATTGTAGCCTCATAATGCCATAGACGGGTAGGATCCTTGAGCAGGTCCACCTCTTGAATTAGAACCTTGCAACGGGAGCCCACAATATTTTAGTATCATGATGGATCAATGGCAGTAGATGGAGTCAGATGCCAGAGTGGCAGATGCAAAGTCTAGTTGCATGTTAGATGCCAGGAGCGTAGTGCAGAGTTGGAAATAGTGCAGTGGGCACAATGCACAACTAGTATCAACACAAATGCCTCAGTGAAAGTGCAGATACTAGTAGCAGTCAGAGACTTGGGTGATAGATGCATCATACTGATCACATCTCATTCATTATTTTCAGTTGCAACAACAACAGATGGAGAGGGAGTTGTAGTGTAGATGCAGTGTTGGAAACAATTCAACATAGTCAACAATAGCACATATGCAACATATATCAGAGTTGTGCAGTGGTTGGTGGGCAGCAACAACTAGACATCAACAGTGTGACAAGAGATGATGTAGAGATAAATTGTTGTCACACAATGTGTTGTAGAGCATTGGAACACATTCCTCGCTAAGAGGAAGTGTTATTTTTTGTAGCATCGGATATGTTCTAGCCACGATATTTGGTAGAGAGGCTAGAATACATATATTCTCAAATACCCAGAAATTGTTTCTGGAAATTCCATCTAGAGACGAATTAATTAGATTTATTAGTGATTTTTTAATATTTCCTAAGTCTAAACTTAGGAAATTTTATTAATTAATCATAATCAATTAAGTCATGGTGAGAATGTTCTAGCAAAGTACATGGATTGATTTCTAGTTAATCCTAGCCATTGATTAAGATTTAATCATGGTCGTTGAAGTCTCAACGAAGGATTATAAGAAGAAGTCGATGGGGCATGGAGAAGACACACCAAATAAGTTGAGCATTTGATTTTTCTAGGAAATTGATCTCCATAGTAGCAACATTCAGTTGCCAGAGGTGATTCCGTGAGATCGAAGCAGTGAGAGAGAGGGAGAGATAGTGAGGACGGAGGAAGATTTTCAAGTTTTAGTGAGTACATTGTAGAGAGGTAGTGATTTCCACATAAAGACACCACAGAGGCAGTGCAAAGCCCTCTTGGGGATATTTTTGTTTTGCTAGGGAGAAGGATAAATTTTGAGCCAAAAGATGGGCAGAGGGTCCAGAGGCAAAGAGTATCAGTTTCCCAAATAGTTGTTGATGGGATAGTGATCAGAGACGCAGTTCTGAGCTTGTGGGACACAGTAATTGCGTAGGCTAATGCAGTGACTACGTAGATGGAGCAAGGAGAAGCTAAATTCGAGCTGAGGTTAGCATTAGATCGCCTGTGGAGTGAGAAATTTTTCTCACTAGTTATTATTGTCATTTATTTATTTGTTTGGATTTCTAGTTTAAGCATCCATAGATTGTACTCAATTTTCACTACTGCATAATATCAAAACCCTAAGATGTTGCACTAATTTTCCCGAGTTGGGTTTTTCCACGGACTTAGTCCAAAAATAATGGTGTCATATTGTGTGTGTGCATCTATTTCTTCTAGCATTTTTATTTCTTCTGCAATATTTTATTTGTGAAGGTTGTAGTGTATTTAATTCAATATTTTCCTTAGAACACAACAAGTAAATTGTTTAATTCAATTAAAAATTAGAAGAATTAACATCATTTGCTACAATAGGATTCAAGGTTAGCCAAATTTTTACATTTGACACCCCTGAATGTTCCTTATATGCAAATGGTATTTTCCCTGCCATGAGTTAATTATGTGGTGACCGGTCCCATTTTTTCAGTTACCGATGTAAGTGAGCCTCTCACTGTTTTCCTGACTTATTTTGACTCAGATCCGATAATTGACACGACGAACCTTTCAATGGGTACATTTGAACCCAATTTTCTTACCCCCATTGATTCCCTTGACATGTGTTCCTTCCAAAGAATTGTGCTTCCTTCTGATGAAGACCTCTTGGAATCCATTGTCAGGAAGTGTCCCTTGGCATGTGTTTCTTCCAAAGGGAATCCATGATCAAGGTTCGTATGAATATGGTTCTTTTACTGTGTCAACCTTGTTAAAAAAATGAAACAAGTCATTATGAGGATGGTTATTTACTGTTTCAACCTTGTTAAAAAATGAAAAATGTCATTATGAGGATGGTTTATTTACTGTGTCAACCTTGTTAAAAAATGAAACAAGCATTATGAGGATGGTTATTTTACTATGTCAACCTTGTTAAAAAATGAAATAGGTCATTATGATGATGGCTCTTTTACTGTGTCAACCTCGTTAAAAAATGAAATAGGTCATTATGAGGATGGTTCTTTTACTATGTCAACCTCGTTAAAAAATGAAACAGGTCATTATGAGGATAGTTCTTTTACTGTGTCAACATTGTTAGAAAATGAAACAAATCCTTATGAGGATGTTTCTTTTACTATGTCAACCTCATTAAAAAATGAAACAAATCCTTATGAGGATGTTTCTTTTACTATCTCCTAGTCATATCTAAGTTCTAGGTAATGATAGTTAATGTTCAAGAAATCATAATGGTAACTCTCCTCATCAAAAGGCCAAGGATACCCCTGAATATTCCTTTATGGTGACCACTTGTTATTGATGGTGTTAGATGCCCAAAAGTTTTCTTTGGCACATTATTGTAAAACCTACCTTGTGAATGCTTAGTGAAAAGGGAATTTGTGCATTTCTAGACCGTGCATGCTCTTTTCATTTCAATTTTTTAAGTGGGAGTGACAACTCTAGCATACATGTTTTTTTATTTTGATGTATTAGATTTAAGTTTGGAGTGAGAAACCTAGTGATTTGGTAGTTACATATAGAAAAACATTAAATCTTACATTTTTCTAAATACCTCTCAATAACTCCATTTTTCATGTTATTTTGTTATAAGTTGCACAAATCCATCATAGATGAAATAGAGTGGACTATGTAGATTCCATATATATAAATAAATAGTTTACTAGTTTCATTATCCTTTTTGTCTTAAAATATATAAAAATTTTAAAAAACATACCCCTTTTATCCTTCTATAATTTTTTATCACTTTAAATATTTTTAAAATAACTACAATATAAAAACATATTTAAAATATAAAAGAAATATTTCATAATGTTATGACTCTCATACCTTGCTAGAACACAAGGCTTTAAAATTAACATTATAAATTATGAAAAATTAACACACACTGAACACTGTGTTCTCTAAAATTTCACATTTTTTTTCTTCAATATCCCATGGTTAACTTAACATAGACATAAACTCAAACACATGTATTAAAATAACATATCGATTTTAGAAAATCTTAAATTTACATATGTATAAAATTAACATATTAATTTTAGAAGAGTGTTGAAGAATGCTGGAGGAAGCGGGTAGCACCAGATCGGTATGGCCTGAACATAATGGATTGAAACGGGGTTAGTGGGAACGGGGTTTTGTAGGCCGGCATCGGTCCTACAGCCACCCCTGACACACCTCGGTACCCGCACCTTAGGCCCGCTCTCGCTTTTACCATTACCATCTCTCGCTAAGAGGGTTTTTACTTACCCTTGTTTCCTTTTACCCTGTCGTTTTCACCGCTTAGATCACTGTATTGTTAAGTGAAGGGCAGCGTACAGGCATGCCTCAACGCCTCCCCGTCGATTTCCCACCTGCTCGACCTGGTTAGGTTTCTCTTCCTCCACATCTCTCGCCCTCGAATGAACCTGATCCTCCATCGCTGTCGGTGCCGGTTTTCGATGGTTAACTGGTTCCGAGGTTTTTACCCTGCTTAGCATCTGTCATGATGGACTTAGACGAGGTGGATTACTTGGACTCTCCGCTGGTGGAAGGCTCCATCTGGTGCTCCACGTTTGCAGCTTCGGGAGGCCTGTACAGTGAAAGCCTGACTGCCAGCTTCGAGGACCTCACTCAGTCATCTGACCCTGTTCTCTCCGCCTCTCTTCAGCCGGATGAACCCTCCTCCTGGACGCCCTTCACTGTGCCCTCCCCGGCCTCCCTAGGTTTTCTCTCGGACTACTTTCAATCCTCGTCGAACCACGCCGGCCCCTCGGAACCGCCAGGTCTCCACCCTCCGCCTCAGTCAGGAGCCTCCCCCGAAGTTCTCCCTCAGGCAGCTCCCCTCCCTCCCCTGGCTCCCCCTGTTCCCTCTGGCAGTTTTAATTCGATCCCCCCCCTTCCGGAAGCTATCCACGATCCCCTCCCAACCCCAAACCCTCCCCCCCGCTCGCTGCACCGGAAGAAGCAAGGGTTTCAGCAAACCCTAAGCGCATGTCCTCCCATCCCTCAAAGAAACAACGTTGCTTCAAATCCAGGCCAGCGGACATTATTCTGCGGCTCGAAGAAGATATCCAGTGGGGGGACGCGATGGATCTAGCGGACAGAGTGCTGGTGGGGCGCATCAGAGGCAGAAATTATTCTGTGGAAAGGCTGAAATTATGGGCATCGGAGATCTGGGGTCAGCATCTGGCGGAAATCCCCTTCGTCCAGACATTCGTGCGGGGATGGTTCGCGCTGAGGTTTGCCAGGGCCGACCACACGAGCTGGGTTCTCTCGTCCTTCTGGCACTTCGAAAAAGCACCTGTACTTCTCAAAAGATGGACGCCCCTCTTCGACCCGGAGACCGAACAAATTGGAGTTGGGCCGGTGTGGATCAGACTCCCGGGCCTGCCTCTCCAGTACTGGTCCGAGGACATATTTAGGAGAATTGGGAACTCTCTGGGTACATTCATGGAGTTTGATAAGTCATATCTGACAACGGGAATGATGGCATATGCCAGGATTCTAGTGCACCTGGACACAAGAGGGGGCCTGCAGGAATATATCATAATACAATGGAAATCCTTTTTGAGGAAACAGATGCTGGATTACGAAGGTATCCCCTATCACTGTAGGAGGTGCCACCAAGTGGGTCATCTCTACAAAGACTGTCCCCTCCTCAAGAAGAATCATCAGGATACCCGAGAGCAGGAACATGATCCAGAGATCGAGCATCCCACTCCTCAGGCTGCAACAACTCAAAAGGCGGAGCAAATCAAAACTTCGGACACAGTGGAGGCGCCGCTTGCACCTTCGCAGAAGAAGAGGGGCAAGAACCCGATCAGGCCTCCTTCACCGCCACTGACGCGCTCCAAGGCAGCAAAAGGCGATGTCTTCTCATCGGGTATGTCTCTAACCCCTGCTGCCTCTGTTACTCATCTTTCTTCATCATTTTTATCGCTCTCCTCCCACCTGCCCCCCCCCCCCGATCTTGATTCCCACCCCCCCTCCCCGTCGACACTCGACCTTGTAGCGGATTCCCGGCCCCCTCCCCCCCCATTAGGACAGGTCACTTATATATGACTTGTTCCCTCCCGAAGCCATCGCCCACCTTCACCTCGTGCTCCCTCTCGTCCACCCCAATCCCCTCCCTTCTGACTCCTTCCCCCTCGGTGAACTCCACGCCGAGGTACACCACTCGTTCGACTTCCAAGCAGAAAGAGCCGGATGCCATAGGGCTGGATGTTGCCCCCCCTTTCCTCTCGCCCAGACAAGGTAGAGGTAGACCATCCAAGCTATACAAAGCAAAAGAAAAAGCAGGTGACGAAGTGGTCCAGGGCAAACAACATACCATTGAAAGGGTTCTTAGAGCAAAGGACACCCTTCCCCACCCCCCTCCATGAAGATTCTGTCTTTCAACTGCAGAGGGTTGGCTAGCCCCGATAAAAAGCTGGCCTTGAAGCGACTCCTTCTATCTGAATTGGTTGATGCTATCCTATTACAAGAAACCCTTTGTAAGGCGGAATCGGTCATCCCTATCCTAAGCTCATGGCTGCCGGGATGGACATTCCATGCCCTAGATGTCTCGGGTCGCTCTGGGGGGATCGCAGTTGGGTTCAAGAACAACTCCATTATCCTGAAGAACATTTGGGGAGGTGGGGGTTTTCTGGGAGCGGATATCTATTCCAAGGACCTGGAGGAAGAGCTGAGAATAATCAATGTCTATGGACCTTGCCACAATAGGGAACCTTTTTGGCGAAGGCTTCTCAGCTCCTCCCTCCTTCTAGCTGATAATGTGATCCTAGGCGGGGACCTGAATTTCTCACTGGGCTTCATGGAATCTTGGGGACACATGGCGCAGACAGATCCACTATCCGATTTCTTCGAGTAGCTGCTAGAGAATTACCTCTGGATAGATATCCCCTCCACAAAGATACAACATACATGGAGAAACAACCGAACTGGTAGCCAAAGCCTGGCCAGGAGATTGGACTGCTTTATTATTAAGGAGGCTTTCCACAACAGCCACCCCCGATCAAGGCAATGGGTCGGTAGCGGAGGAATCTCAGATCATAGGCCCATCTTTCTGGAAGTAGGGGATAGGCGACACAAGATCTCAGCCCCCTTCAAATTCAACTCTACATGGCTTCGGGACCCCTCCTACATTAAGCTAGTATCTGATTTCTGGAAATCTCATCCAATCACTGAGGAGGAGGATTTAGCAAAAAGTTTTGTCAAAAACCTCTCTGAAATTAAGGGATTATCCAGAGCTTGGGCACACAAGAAAAGGGAACAGGAAGACCTAATATTAACCCAAGCTGAGCAGGCTATTGCAGATCTTGAAACTCAGTTGGAGGGTACCTTCACAACCATGGAACAGAAAGACCATTATGAAACTTTAACCAAGCAGAGGGCTCAAGTTCTAAAGGACAGAGAAGCAAGCTGGCGACTAAGAAGCAGAGCGATTTGGCTCAAGGAGGGGGATGAAAACACAAAGTTCTACCACCGCTTTGCAAATGGACGGAAAGCCATCAACACCATCTGGGAGCTGCAAAATGAACAGGGGCATCAGGTCCGCACCTCCAGAGAGCTCGCCTCTTTGGCCACCTCACATTTCAGGAACATATATGCGGCCCCGAGGGAAGCCAACCTGCTTGAGATCATGAGAGTGGCTGAGCACTTCCCCAGGTTTGTGGAAGAAGGGGAAGATGAGGAGCTTACCAAGGAGGTTTCGCTGGGGGAGCTTGAGGCCACCATCCGAGGCTTTCAAAGAGACAAAAGCCCGGGACCTGACGGCTGGTCCATTGAATTCTACCTAGCCTTCTTTGATATTCTGGGTCAGGACCTTCTCAAAGTGATCGAACAATGTCGCCTCTCTGGAAAAATCCCCCCGGCCATTAAATCCACTTTCATTGCCCTCATCCCCAAATCTGACAAGCCAGCCTCTTTCAATGACTTTCGGCCCATCTCGCTGTGCAACTGCCTCTACAAGATCATAGCCAAAATCCTAGCCAACAGACTCAAGCCCATCCTCTCGGCACACATATCCCCTGAACAGTTTGCTTTCCTTCAGCACCGCCAGATTCACGAAGCCATTGGAACCGCACAAGAACTCCTTCATTCGGTGCAGAGTAAGAATCTGAAAGGGATGATCTTAAAAGTGGACCTCTCCAAAGCTTTCGACAGAGCAAGCCTGCTCTACATCCGCATGCTCCTTACCCATCTGGGCTTCCCTTATATGTTCATCAAATGGATTATGAGCTGTATTACTGATGTGCCTTACAGTGTCCTCCTTAATGGAACTCCCACTCCTTTCTTCTCAGCCGAAAGGGGACTTAGGCAGGGATGCCCCCTCTCACCACTACTTTTTCTGCTCATCATGGAGGGGCTAAGCAGATTGATAGGGGCAGAACACAGAAGGGGCAGGATAACGGGGATAAAAATAATGGAAAATTGCTTTCTCACCCACCTTCTGTTTGTAGACGATGTGCTCATCTTCTTAAATGGCAGCATGGCCGACACCTCTGCCTTACAGTATGTTTTCGACCTTTTCCAGAAGGCAACAGGCATGATCATAAATGTACACAAATCCACCCTCACGGCTGTAGGTTGCTCGCAGCTTGAAGTACATTTCACACTCTGCCGTTTCCCCTTCACCTCACATCCCATGGAGGAAGGGCTGAAATATCTAGGTTTCCGGCTGAAACCTGCGGGCTACAAAATTGCAGATTGGATCTGGCTCATCGTAAAGGTGGAAAAGAGGTTGAATGTGTGGCACAATAGGTACCTATCTCGGGCAGGAAGACTCACCCTCATAAAAGCCGTGCTGGAAGCAACACCGGTATACTGGATGTCTCTAGCTTAGATTCCAAGGGGAATTCTAGCCAGGTTGCAAAAAATCTGTAGCAGATTCCTATGGAAGGGCAACAAGCAGGGGAATCTATTTGCATGGGTAAAATGGGACACAATTGCAAGGCCCAAGAAATGGGGAGGATGGGGTATAAAAAGGTTGGATCTATTTGCCAAAGCACTGGCGGCAAAGCTAGGATGGCAGCTCATTACCTCACACAGCCTCTGGACAAGAGTAGTATATGATAAGTACATCGCCCCGGAAAACACTATGGACTGGATCCGCAGGGATCATAGGGTAAGCGGCAGCCTATCCATCATCTGGAAAGCAGTTCTAACCTCCCTCCCCCTCATTCGGGAGGGCTTAACATGGCGGATACATCAGGGGAGTGCCGTTCGTATAGGAGTGGATCCATGGATTGGATGTGGAAATGCCCACAGGCTCCCAGCAGAGTTGATAGCTTTTCTAGTGGATCAGGGCCTTACTCATCTATCCAACATTGCAGACCAGGCAAATTCCACTCTTTTCCAGCAAGCCTGGAAGTCAGCCCAAGATCTCCACATCCCGGGACACTGGCGGCAAGACTGGGAGGTTTTCACGGAAGCTCTCACACAAGCACACATCAGGATAACGGAAGGGGAAGACGAAGTAGTGTGGGCATATGCAAAAAATGGAAGATACTCTCCCAAGGAAGGCTACCTAAAACTCATGGAGCACGTCAAGCCAGAAAATGTTCAGCACTGGTGGAAAGCACTATGGAAGCTCAAAGCAGCACCCAGAACGCGAATGCTTATGTGGACCATCCTCTTCAACAAAATCCCCACGGGCTCAAATTTGATGAAGCGATCTTTCCATGGGCCGTTCTGGTGTCACCTTTGCAGAAACAATGAGGAAAACACCGATCACTTATTCCTGCACTGTCCTATTGTCTCTGAGCAATGGACCCTCATTACTACATCCTCCCCTTCCCTACATCGGTGGCAAGGGAGATCCATCATGGAGGCCTGGCTGGACTGGCTAGAGAGGCACAAGGGTAGAGACAGGAATCTACCCCTCCTAATGTGCTGGGCTATTTGGATGGTGAGGAATCGGGCCATTTTTGACCGAAAGGATCCCCTCTGGCCTGCCATCAGATCTCATATCCTTGCCGATTTCGGCCATCTCCCTGAAGACCCCTCACAGACTCCTCCCAGAACCATACAACCTGAACTCATTGATAAAGCATACCCTTGGGCCTATTTTGACGGTTCAGCCCAAGAAGAGGGCTGCGGGGGGGGGGCATTCTCTACCTAAGGGACGACCACTGCTTTAAGATCCAAATGCACCTGGGAAGGGGCACAAATAATTTTGCAGAGCTCTCCATGGCCAAACATCTCATCCACTTTGCTCTTGAGAAACGCTGTACAAAACTCCAACTGTTTGGGGACTCAAAACTTGTTTGCAATTGGCTCAATAGAACATCTCACTGCTCTGCTTTTACATTGAGACACATATTGGATGAGGCTCACAGGCTTTCAACATCTTTTGATAAATTTGTTTGTCAACACATTTACAGGGAGCACAACTCACGGGCAGACTACTTATCAAAGGAGGCAGCGTGCAGGTAGGAAGAGGATTGGTTGATTCAGGAAGAAGTGGATGGAACTTTCCATCAATATTACCACAGGCCGTTTATAGATCTGCATTTTCACCGGGAGACATAACCTCACTGTCTCTTTCACTCTCCGGGTTTTTTGGCTCATTGCGGTTCTTGAAAATCGCTGTTTATATCTACAGTTTTGTATGATTTTACTACAACTTTCTCAGAAATTTTTTGACAGTCAAACAGTATGGGCTGTTTCAAAGACTGGTTTTTCGACTTGCGGTTTTCTTGAGATCTACGCGGCCTCCCTGCGTGGAGTATACAAGAAATCTCTTTGCAAAACAACTACCTATTATGGTTTTTTGTTTTTTTGTTATTTTTGAGACTTTATGAACTCCCTGCGTGGAGACAGATGACACAATGCTTTTACATGGTCGTTGCTGTTCAACAACCGTTATTTTGCTATATTCGGGAGGCTACCAGCCTCAATATGCATATGCCTAGGCATCTACAGAATGTAATTTCTCACTATTAATAGAAATTACGACTTTTTCCAAAAAAAAAAAAAACAACATATTAATTTTAGAAAATCTTAAATTTCACAGTCTTTTACAAATTAAATAAATATAAATTATATATTCAAAAACTAATTCAATTTCCTATATTTCATCATTTTACTTCATACTCAAGTTCTTTACAAATTAGATAGATACAATTATATATTCAAAAGCTAATTCAATTTCCTACATTTCATCATTTTACTCTGTATTCAAATTCATTACTTAAATATCATTAATCATGTCTCTATGTTAACATATAATTGTTTTTCAATGTATACATGATCAATAACATCATTAATTTAAATACCTCCCTATATTGTATGTCATTTAATAATATAATAAATGATTAATTAATTAAATTATGATTATATTGGATTGCTTTTGAAAATTATATTTTTTAATTAAAAAGATATAAGAGATTTTTTTTTTTATATATTTAATATAGAATTTATATATAATTAAAAAAAAATTAATAATAAAAATAAAAATTTAATATCAACCTTGAATAAAAATATATAAAATTTGTAAATAATATTTAAAAATAACAAAATAATAATAAAAATTTAATGTCAATTCTCAATAAAATATTTTAATATTATTTTATATATATATATATATAAAACCTTAATTTTTTTTTAAATAATTGGAAGTGATTTTTTATTTTATTTCTTTTTATAATATTTGTTAAGTGATTTTTTTTAATAATAAAATATATAAATAATATATTGTATAAAAGAAAATTTAATTCCTTTCCATACATCCAAATTCAGAATTAAACTAAATTTACACTGATTTAAATTTAATCTGGAACTGTACTAAATTTACATTAATTTAAATTTAAGACAACATTTGATGGGATGAAATTTTTTACTCCAAATGACTGTATTGTATTCTTCCTTCACAGGACTATCATACAAAGGTTTAAAGATTCGAGCAGCTGACGTAAGCAGGGACGTCATGGAGCTTTGGCTTGGTTTGAAAAATCCCGTGTTTTAATAATATTGATTGGACAAACAGTGGAGTGCATTCATACCCTACTTTCCATAGGAGTCTGGACAGCTGCACTATTGATGTATGCTGACAAGGATGTTGTATATGATTTACGGAAATCTAGATTTTGTTGTCACTGTGGAGTTATAGTTTTATTAATAGTTTAATTATTTTTTCAAAAAGGGAGGGGCTAGTTTCCAAAGGAAGTCATATAGGCCTTTTTTTATACATTATACATATCAGTCTAGCTAACATCCATCACATCTAAGCTGTCACATCATTCACAATGGAACAGTAAAAGCTGCTGCGCAGCGACACCATGGAGGATCCAACCTGGGCGGGGTGCGAAGGTACGAAGGAATCTACTGCCCCGACCGCTCTACCATCCTCTTGCGTGCATTAATAATCTAAATATTTAACATACTAGAGTATTATTATTAATTGAGTGAGTGGTTGAGCAGCTGTTGTATATGCTTACAGTTCTATATTATTATTAATTGAGTGGTTATTGTATATGCTCACCGTTCTATTTTACCAAGGCCAAAATCTAAAAATAGACATATACAGCCACTCACTTAAGACTTTATAGCAAATTGTTTATTTCCTTTGCCTTTAGATTGCTGCGTCATTTTAATAAAATCTAAAAATTTAGATAAAAATAATTTTCCAATATAATTTATTATAATAAAAACAGTTTAATTATTAAAAAATTTTATTTTAAAATTTAATAATATAACTCAAATTTTAAATATATAAATAAATTTAACATCTTTAAAAATCTTAAGATAATTACACTCTACACAGATCACACCAAAAATCTTGCTGCCGAATTTTTCAAAAAAGCTATACCTATAGCTAGAACACGGTTTGTTCACCACGTACTTCAGGGTCAATGTAAAATGATCTGTGAAGAACTTGAAGCACTCAGGCGCTAAAGTAGTGGTTGGACTTTAAAGAGTAGACCATACGGAGCGCGATGTGTCTTCTGTCCATAGACCTGCTTTACAGAAGCAGGTATACCAGGGGCAGGAGTAAAGACTGTGGTACAGGTTAAGCGCATGAAGGCTGTGGGACAGGTTTGGACCGTTTGGTGCATGGGCCTAGGTGAAAGTAACCTCAGTAGCAGGTGTAAACAAAACCAAAGTAGTCATTTTCACATTTAGTAGGACCACTCCCAGTGAACTTAAATAATTCAATTAGTACTTTAATAAGCCACTTTAGAAATAAGATGTCATGATGCAGCGTGGGTCCAGCTTTTTGTCAGTAAATTTTGAACTTCAATTTCTAGGGATGAAGAATAGATGTAATATTATATTGTAGATTTTGAACTTAAATTTTTAGGGATGAAGAATAGATGTAGTACTATATTGGTCTAAGATATATTTATTTTGGATGAAAAATAGAGGCAATATTATATTTGTCTATAGATTATAGTATAGGATAATCATAGATTATAAGATAATCTCTTTTAAATGGTAGTAAGGAAGGATTTTTTATTTTTAGAAAAATACAATTATTATGGTTGAATATATTTTGCTTTCAATCAAATTTGAAAACAACTTTTATTTATATGAGTTATTATATTCCTTAAAAGTGGATGTTTATATAAATTATAAAACCTCAGTAGCAGGTGTAAACATAACCAAAGTAGTCAATTAGTACTTGAATAAGCCACTTTAGAAATAAGATGTCATGATGCAGCCTGGGTCCAGCTTTTTGTAAGTAAATTTTGAACTTAATTTTTTAGAGATGAAGAATAGATGTAATATTATATTGGTCTAGATAATTTTTTTGGATAAAAAATAGATGTAATATTATATTTGTCTATATATTATAGTATAGGATAATCATATATTATAAAATAATCTTCGTAAATAGTAGTAAGGAAGGATTTTTTTTTCTTAATTTTTATTAATAAATTTTTATATGAATTATTATAATTTTTAAAAATAAGATATTTATATAGATTATAAAAATATTTATTAATGTAACAAAGATGGTTCAAAATTATATGAAATATGGAATAAATGCTAATTTATTATTTTGTATCAATATTAAATTATTCATGTTTATTTAATGCTTTAAGTGGAGAGAAGGTGAAAGTGGTTTCCCGTAGCAATTATAAAAGGATCATGAGTCTTATTTACTATTTGAAAATTTCAAGGTTAATGGGTTAATGATACCGTGGTTTCATTTGTTAATGATATCGCGGTTTCATTTGTTTCACAATTACAAAATACTTTATTGAATATTTGTGATAAAAATGTTTAAATATTTAATATTACTTTTAAATAAAATATTTTACCTTGATGTGTGAGAAAAGAATGATTAAAAAATATAAATAAAAATAAAAAATTATTATAATTAAAACATTGTTATAACCCATTGCTTTAAGAGAAATGTAATTCTCCCTTATATATTGAAATACGAAATTAAAATAAATTTATACTTTACAGGAAATATGATAGAGGAAGAATTTTTGCTTTGATTATAAACTCTGGTTTTCTCAAAACTGTATTCTTGTGTGATGAAATTCTAGTCTTCTCAAAACCAAATTGAAAAAAAAAAAAAAATTGCTATCATATCTATACAAGATGAATGTTTTAAAATATAATTCAAGGTTGTGGTTTAATTAGAATTCAAATTTGTTTGGTAGATAATGGAAATTCCTATAAGAATATGATAAAATCTAATAAGATTTCTTTGTAAATCTAGGTTACAAGTGTCAAACTTCAATATTTTGGGTGCCTTGGAGGTTTTTAATGGTACTAAATCTATTTCCACCATTAAAAATAAGATTTAAAAGCTCCTATTGCCATATTTTTTGAGTTTTTTTTTTGCCAAATTCTAATATTTTTAATCATCCTATAAACAATGCCTAATTCAAGAGTTCTTATCCTAAAAGAGCTACCTAGAAATAAAATTTGACATACAAATTATCTATCAAAGAATAATTTGTTAATTTAATACAGTTAAAAAAATTTAGGAAACTTTAGTTTGTTGAAATTGTGAAATTAAAAAATGTAAAAAACAAAAAATTTAATAAATAAATATGTTTTGAAATTCCAATCCTAAAACTGGAAAAAAACTATTACCCAGGGTGAAAAAACTCTAACAGCTGACGTAAACACTAATGTCATGGAACTTTGGCTTTATTATTTTTTTCTTTGAAATGGACGAAGTTATTATCATTTAGTTGTCAGATCACCTGAAATTACTTGAGGTGGTCTATAAAGGCAGGCTTTCACTCTTGTAACCAAACAAACATATTTCAGGCGCTTTATTAATGTGAAAGAGTGACTAAGTACATTTTCTATACTGTTCGGCCTATTACTAATGTGAAAGAGTGACTCAGTACATTTTCAATACTGCTCAAGGAAATTTGATGAAATTTAAAGCTTGCGTCATGAATGAAAGCTTTTTCCAGAGGTCAAGGACTAGAGAAATGGTCCTTCCCTCTCCCTGGCTTTAAAAATCCTATGTTTTAATAATATTGATTGGACAAACAGTGGGGTGACTCGCATGGCCATGTGCCTTCATTCACTGCGGTCCCATAAATTTTCGTCTAAGGTGTGCTAAATTTTCTCTGCGGTCCCCTGCGTTGATATGCTCAATTTTCTCTCGAACAAACTGTGTCTCACCGAATCCATTCGTTCTATATAAACGTTGTTTCTTATCAAGTTTTCCAGAGCAGTTAAGAGTTCGTTCTATATATATTGTTTCTTATCAAGTTTTCCAGAGCAGTTAAGAGTTCGTTCTATATATATACATTGTTTCTTATCAAGTTTTCCAGAGCAGTTAAGAGTTGTTCTACCGGTGAAATGTGTTGGGTTATGGTGGCAGAAGCAACAGGAAAGGTTAGTCACCCTGCGATTTCCTTATTCTCGACCCTTTGTTACTTTCATGCGTGTATTTTACCAGTTTCTCCCGAATTTCTTCCTCTCATAATTTTTTTATACACCGTTAATAGATAAATAGATTGTTCGCTATTAAGTTTTCCATGTGATTTGAGTGGGTTAGGTGCTGCTCCGCCTCTGAAGATTATTAGGTCATGCCTGCTGCAACAAGGACAAGGACAAGGTTATTTACCTTCTGAGATTTCGTTATTTTCGTCTGTAGATATCAGTGTTACTTTCAGTTGTGCGATTGAAGTTTGAGTAAGCATTTGTATTGGAACCATGTCCTTCTGCAAGGGACCCAAACGAGTGTTCGAGTTGGTGCAACTGCAAAGTGCTTCCGATCAACAGGGGCCCTCGAAAAGTGAAACAGATAAAGTGGAGGCCAAAAGCCAACGCCAGCGGACCGGATTAGGGAGTTCTGGAGACGATTTCGAAGAATTTGTGGGTGTGTTAGATAGAATCCAATATATGAAAACCAGGCACGCGGACTGGCATATTTGGAACCCTGAACCCTGGCATACTGATGTTAAAGTTCTGAAAACTAAATCGCCATGGATACCCTCCTTCGAATGGGAGGACTTCTGTAAATGTGGAGGTAAGCATACAACATCTGCACAAAAGGATATATACAGTCTTCCCAGGAAGGAGAATGGGAGCAGCAGTTGTGAGGAAAAGGGAAAGCAAAGTATTAAACCTGCTAACCATCTTGCAACACCTTCTTTTTCAAGGGATGCATATGATAATCGCCCCGCTGAAACTTTCGATCTGAACGTAGAGGCTTCGTCATGATCTGCGAGGTTTCTCGATCGGTGTCTGCACAGCTTTGCCAATGATTTACGCTGAAAAGGATGTTGTATATGACGTACGTCATCTTCCTCAGAGGCTTCAATAATTAACGAATGTAGGGATCTAGGCGTTCTGTTTGATATAACTAGTACCATATAAAAACAATGTTTGGCCCATGTCTACATAGATTTAGAGGATTAAATGGACTTTGTACATTGAAAAGGACCATCCACTGACTTCAACTATAATTTTATAAGATTTGTGATTCAGAAGAGTGATGCATATTTGGTTTTGCCGTTCATTTTCTTCCCTTTTTTTTTATCATGAGAGTTGATATTATGATAAACATGTGTATAAAGTTGATGGTTTGGAAAAGAAAAATGGCTAGATGCACTTTCCTATCCAGATTATACATGAAATTTGCTGTCATATTTTGGATCTCTATAATTAGACTAAAGGGTTTGTTTACCAGGTACTTCAAAGTCAAAGTAAAATAATCCGTCAAGAACTTGAGCGCTCACCCGCTAAGTAGTGGTTGGACTTTAGACCATACGGAGCGCGATGGGTTTGTTGAGCATCTCTTATTTTTCATAATAAAACTCTGGTTTTCTGAAAACTGTATTCTCTTGTGATGAAACTATGGTTTTCTCAAAAACCCACTTGAAAAAGGAAAAAATTGATAAAAGCATGTGCTCTCTTTCATGTCATTCCAACATAATCATTGTAAATATGCCATGCCCCGAATCAAACGCTCTGTTTTATTGTACACAAGATAACTGTTTAAAAATATAATTCAAGGGTTCTTCACGTGAAAGAGCGGTGTAGAAAGCATGAACGTCATGGAGCTTTGGCTTTATTAAATTATTATTGTTTTTTTCGAGCTAAGTTATTATCACTTAGTTGTGAGGGTAAGTCAAAGTCTATTAATGCGTCTGATGGTATATATTCATTGTTAAATTTAAATAAATATTAAATTTAATAGTGAATTTATACAACCCAACACTGAAAAATATATATGGTTAGTTATGAAAATTTTAAAATTATTTGTGTGGTTCAAAAGAGACAGGTTTTCCTTTTAGTTACATGTTTTGGTAACTCTTATTTACTATCCTATGTGCTAGGCTATAAAAGCCAAGGCAGTATATGCCTACAACTAGATAATACACTGGTTTGGATCAAAATACAAAAACATATGACAAACCTTATGCTAGGTTATAAAGCCCAGGCAGTATATGCCTACAACCAGATAATATATTGGTTTTATCAAAAACACAAAAACATATGACAAACCTTATTTATCATGCTATTGAACCATAAATACATGAAACAGTATATGCTCAAACCAGTACTTGATAGTGGGCATACAAACACAAAAACATATGACAAACCTTATTTATCATGCTATTGAACGATAAATACATGAAACAGTATATGCTCAAACCAGTACTTGATAGTGGGCATACACTGCCCTGCTCATTTATGAACATATACTGCTCATATACTGCTCGGCTTATTTAGGGCATCCTTATGTCGGTTGATGATTTCGCAAATATTCGGGAATTGGACGGACATGGAGACTTTACCACACCCATATCCGTCCGATTCTCGAATAGGACTTATCCAAGGTAAATAAAGCTTGCCACATGCTTCTGTGTTTTGATCTGAACGTCATGATCGGCAGGGTTTTCCGCGTCTGCTTGCAGTTTTTCCATCGGAGTGTGCGCCAGTAATGTACGTTGACAAGGATGTTGTATATGACGTATAGGATCTCCATTGCAGGGATCCAGGGTTTCTGTTTGATATAACCAGGACCCAAAAACAATGTTTGGCGCATGGAAAAGGGCGATTCACTAATTTCAAGTATATTGTATAAGATTCGTGACTCAGAAAAGTGATGTATATATGGATTTGTTGTTGGTTTTCTTCAGTTTTAATCATGAA
The DNA here is from genome assembly GCA_031772625.1 of Pinus tabuliformis. NCBI lineage: Eukaryota > Viridiplantae > Streptophyta > Pinopsida > Pinales > Pinaceae > Pinus > Pinus tabuliformis. The sequence goes on along the minus strand of CM062806.1, from coordinate 481,688,325 downwards.
TGTTAATATCATAATAGTAATAATGATGATAGTGGAGAAAAGAAAACGAAAATGTGAGATGCACTTTTCTGTAGATTTCGGCAACACGCATGCTTCATTAGTCCTTAATTCAAAATGCGTCGGCCTTGGTAAAATTAACCGTGTTCTCACGCATACATGATTGTAAATATTAGAAGGTAATGGCTTGGCGTTATTAAAAAATAATGTAGGTCGAGTAGTGACTTAACAATTAGAGTTTTTATTTTATTTTATTGGTGTTTTATTAAAAATTTGTGTAGTTTAATGGTTGATAATAGTATATTATGGTTGATTATGGTTGACAATAGTTAAATATTAATGAAAATAATTGAATTTGGTTAAATATCATTCTTAATTGTTAAATATGGTTGATTGTAGATTAAGTATAGATATCTCTCATTGCCTTTGATTGATTATAATTTAATATAGTTAATAGTGTTAGTGTTGGGAGTGTTATATTCTCTCCACAACTAGTTGCACATGTGGGAGGTGAAGGCCCCTCTTGTTTGTTGCACTGGGTGCAACCCCCCTTGCTGGGGGGTTTTAGGGAGGTGGTAGCCCCCCTATACGGAGCCTGAGAATTTTTTTGGACCCTATATTAGGTGGGAGGACCTACCTATGGTTTTTTGCATGGGTTTTGCACATGGTTTCGGGCATGATGGTTTTCTGCCCATGATATTTTGTAGATTCGATCAAGGGAAATATGGTTATGTTCTAATCGAGGGTTAATGGATTGGGGTTTATGAATGCTTTGACATGAATATATATGTATTGTAACATTGAAAGGAATATAATGAAAAATCAATCTGGTAGTCCAAGTTTTGGGATTAAGGGAAAATGTATTTGTATTTGTTATGTGTTTCTCACCATTGTATAATTTCGTTTTTTAAGAATTAGTTTGTAGGTAATTTATATACAAGGTTAAAACCTATATTTGGTATCAGAGTTGTTTCATCTTCAAGGGGATGCCTTTGTTGCTGGGGGGTTTTTTTCGGGCCTGTGGTAGGCCCAGTTTAATGGGAGATCTGTGGGATTGATTCTTGCGGTGAAAGAATATGGCGAGTAGTGAAAAGATAGAGATTGAGAAATTTAATAGTTAGAGTTTTGAGTTGTGGAAAATCAAGATGGAAGATTTGCAGGTGGATAAAGATCAGTGAGTTGTGGTAAATCTGGGTACTAAACCAATGGTAATGTCAGTTGAAGACTAGGTGATGTTGGATCAGAAAGCAAAGAGAACAATACGATTGTGTATCTCAGATTCAATATTGTTGAATGTATGAGGGGAAATTACGATGAAGGCTTTGTGGGACAAGTAAGGGACTCTATACCAATCTAAGTCTCTGGTGAACAAGTTATTCTTACGGAAAAAGTTATATAATCTAGTGATGAAGGACGTAGATTCGGTTACAGAACATATGAGAACCTTTAATAATGTGCTAAGCCAGTTGTTATCTGTTGATATGAAAATTTCAAATGAAAATAAGTGCATTAGTTTGCTGTGTTCTCTACCAGATTCGTGGGATATTCTGGTTGTTGCAATAGATAGCAATACAACTACCTTGAAGTTTGATGAAATAGTCTCATCCTTGCTGTCAGAAGAGATGAGATGGAAAAATATCGAAGGTCAAAATGGAGATGCCTTGTCTATACGAGAGCGACCCCAGAGCATAAACAAAAAAAATTCCTCGAGCGGGAGATCTAAATCTAGAGAGAGATCTAAATGTCCAAGAAAACTAGTAAAGATATGTTGGAAATGCAGAAAGGAATGGAATTACAAAAAGGAATGTAGATCTAACCATCCTTATAAAGGAAACGGATATGATGTTGCTCCTTCTACAGCTGTGAAAACCACCTTAGATAAAGGTGGAGATGTGTATTTGGCTTCTTCTTTAAGTACACATGTAGATCATGAGGCATGGTTGATTAACTCAGGTTCATCCTTTCATTTCACTCACCATAGGGAGTGGTTATTTGAGTATGAGAAATATGATGGTGGTGATGTCTTCTTAGGGGATGACAAGAAGGTCAAAATCGTTGGACACAAAAAAATCAAGATGACGTTGCAAGGTGGAAGGATTAGAACACTTCTAGGTGTTTTGAATATTCTTGCATTGGCCAAAGATCTAATTTTTGTAAGCAAGATGGATGATGCATGTGAAAAAAAAATGTTCGAGAAATATACCTGCAAGATGGTTCAGGGGGCACTGGTATTTATGTGGGGGGTTCAGATTGCAACTTTGTACAAGCTCTTGGGTAGTATTGTTATTGATGGGTGTAACAGTTCTGTGGTTGTTGAAAGTGGAGTAGAAAATCTAATGGTCACAGGAGAAAAGACCATGTCATGGCATCAAAGGCTTGGACATATTGGAGAGAAGTTCCTTCGAATACTTCATGGTAATGGTCTAAGTTATTTCTGGATTTTGATTTTTGTGAACATTGTGTATATGGAAAGCAAAATCTGGTGAGTTTCCCCTCTATTGCTAAGAGGGAAAAACGGATATTAGAGCTTGTGCACAATGATGTGTTTGGACTTGTGTTGGTTCCATCACTGGGTAAGTCTGTATACTATGTATGTAACACCCTCCTCCCACATCTACCCAAGTAACCATGCCAACCGGGATGAACTTACGATGATAGGCTACTATGATTGGATTCAACCTCCAATGTGACCTCAAGGAAGTGGAATTGATGGAAACATAACACATAAACATTGAACATCAGCTTAAGGACCCTCAAGAACCAATCCAACACTTCAAACAACGTGCCCTTGGGTCTTACTTAAGCTTTGACCAACTTAAGACTCAGTCGCTCTCATGTTATAGGAATGAAAACATCCAAAAACCCAGAGTATCTCTCACAAGATTGCTTGCCAGTGTCCACAGAGTCATTTTGGCAATTTTGTGCCAGCGTCCTTAGGATTTGAGCCACTTTTTCAGGCCTAGAGACCATGTCACTACCGAAAATGGAATGATAACTTAGGATATGTAAAAGAACAGAGAACAATGATGCAAAATCAATAATTTAAACAAGACCTTAATCTAACCCCTACTAGCCATGACAGGTGTTTCGTCAAACATGTCGCAAGCATGTAATCTATAGGTGTAACCAATAGAATTAAACATAGGGATATTACAATTATCTAAGAATAACTAAGAACCATAATTTCCTCATGTCATTTTCTGCATTACCATTTATTAGACCATAGATACATTATCCATTAATTTACAAGTAACAACATGTAGAGAGCCATACATAGTTGTTTCCATAAAACACACATATAACTAGCATAATAACAACAAAAATACTCATGAAAGTACAACCATATAGACCACATATAATCCATCAAAATGCTCATAGAAATACAAGAAGAAATAACCTTTTATTCATGATGCAAAGCCAAACTCGGGATGAGACTTTCATGTTACACTCGACCATAGAATGGTTGAGCCATATCTCTCTTCAGCCATTCATCCCCATGCCATATTCCAAGCATAAATGTGGGAATCAAACCAAAAGAAACAACCAGGGCATACTGAGGCTAAACCACCTCACCCTCATCAATAGAAATCGAGTTTTACTATAATCCATCTCGGATCACTAGGCCAACATAATGAACACATCATAATAGGATTTACCGTGATCTTCACTCGATCACTAGGTCAAACAAGCATGGATGCCACTGGATTTCTCCACCTACACAGTGAGGAATTTTCTTACCTCCTAGTCTCTCAGGCTTTACCACAATCTGAGCCTAGATCACTAGGTCCTAAACTAAGACCCATTCTCCAGGCTTTACCACATATCCTTAACCCGTGATTACTAGGTCCAACAAAGAGAAAACCACCTCTTGGCTTTACTGTATATCTTGCCATTTACTGACAAGGATTCCTAGGCCATCCAAGGCAACACAAAATATGGCTTTAATGCAACCCACAGTCCAGTTCAGGGGTTACTTGACCATGTTTTCTATCATTTCGGAGATCCACCTCACTCAGCTTCGAATCCATCTGGAAATCTAGCTCAACCATAACATGAGAACCCCATCACACCATGATTATCTGGAAATGGCAATGCTAGGCTGAAAACACAGTTACACCTAGAAAAACCCATGCCACAACAACAAAAAAACCACATGCAATACCATGCATGCAAAATCTAGCAAGGAAAATACACATGCAAATCAATACCTACAATGAATCTCGTTGTCGCTACTTGATCCTCCCTTTAACTACTTGATCTTTGCTTCCTCTTGCCTTCTTTTGTCTTTCTTGATCCAATGCCAAAAATGCTCCAAGAAAACTATAATTGTCCAATAGTAAGAGAGAAAGAGAGAGAGAATAATGAGAGAGCTTCAAAAGTCAACTGGAAAATGGTTACCAATAGATCCTCAGAAGCGTTTTTATTAATGAGGCCTCTATTTTCTTCATTTTCCATTTTTTTCTTCAATTTCCTCCTCACGTGCAACCTGTGATCTTTCACCTCATTTTTCTCCCAATTTCCATTATTTTCATAAATAATTGTGTGAAAAATGTCATTTTTCCTTTCCAAAGCCTTAGCCCTTAGCTTTGCCAATTTCCTTACCCATAAACAACCAAATGAACACCCCCTAGGATGTCTTGCCCAACATTTAACTTGGAATAAATGTTCCATCAACCATGGTTATTATTTTTTCCTTTATTAACTTTTATTACATGGAATTTTCATGAGGGTTGTTTCAGAACCCTCCCCCTTGGGGAATACCATTCTCAGTGTTAAACCACACCAAAACCTCAAAAAAACCTCTGAAAAATAAACATATATCTCAATGTAGTATTTAGAATGATCACCCCACTGAAAAGAAACCCAACGTCATAAAAACATGACAAAATAATTACATGACACCGATACTGCTTATTGGAGCTTTATAACTTAGCTCATAGCAGTATTTACATCCATATACATATTTACATATACCAACATCACCAAAATATATACTAAAACATATACCAAGACATACACCAAAACATATGCCAAGACATATACCAAAACACCATACCAGAATTGCTTTGCCTCAATCGGCACACAAGGAAGGATACATAGCCCGCATTTGATCCACCATCTCCTATGTAGCTTCATCAGGATGAAATTTCTTCCACTGCATTTTAACTTGCTCGATTTATCGATTTCAAAGCATGACCACCTTTTTCTATAATATACATTAAGAATCCGACTGGAATTCTCCATCTAGTTCTGCCTGCAATACAGACCATTCAATCACATGATCAACATCCTTAACATACTTCTTAAGGAAATATACATGGAAAACATTATGGAATTTCACTGTTGGAGGTAGTGCAAGTCGATATGATATTGGCCCAATGCTCTCAATGATATTGAAGGGTCCGAAAAACCGTGGTGCCATCTTGGAAGATGATCTAATCCATAAGGATATATTCTTTGGTTTGATGTGGGAGTACACATGTTCCCCAACCTGTAACTCCTTGAACAATTTGTTCCAATCTACATAAATCTTCTACCTATAATGTGTTGCTTTTAGATTTTTCCTTATCACTTGCATTTCCTATTCCATTTATGCTAACATGTCTGGTCCAATCAATACCCTATTAATAGGATCACTCCAACTGATGGGAATGTTACAACTCCGCCCATTGAATGCCTCTAAAGGACTCATCCTTAATGAATCTTGATAACCATTTTTGTATGAAAACCCTACCAGTGGAAGATACTCTTCCCACTTCCGCTGTTAATGCATCACATACATCCTCAACATGTCCTCCAATATACTGTTGAACCTCTTTTTCTGTATGTAGATGATAATTTGTACTAAAGGCCAACTCTATGCCCAAACCTGCAAAAAAACTCCTTCCAAAAATTGGAAGTGAACTTTGCATCCCTGTCTCACACAATATTCTTTAGAACATCACACAATCCAACTATATCATGGATGAATACATGTGCTACATCGCTAGCTGAGAATGTAGACTTCGCTAGAATGAAGTGTGCAACCTTTTTAATCTTGTCCACAACAACCATGATGGAATCATGTTCTCTCACTATCCTCAGAAACCTTGTGATGAATTCCATGGAAAATACCTCTCATTTTCACTCTGAAATCACAATCGATTGTAGCAATCCACTTGGGTGTTTACACTCTCCCTTCACACGATGAAAATCAAAACATCTAACCACAAACTCTGTTATATCCCTCTTCAGATTCAGCCAATAATAAAATTTATTCAATGCAGTCAATGTCTTTTGATAACCTGGGTGACTTGAATAAGGTTTTGCATGTCTCAAGGTCACCTTCTTAAGCTTGCTGCTATTTGGTACATATATCTTGTCTCTGAATCTAACTAATCCATTCACTGTAAGACAATAATCCACACTCTATGCACCTACACCTGTTCATGTACCATCCCATGTACAATTACTTTGCTTCAACCTTTGCATAATATCCATGTATCTAATATCATGTTGACCAGTTTATAAGATCCTATCCTTTAAATATGTCCAAATAGGAGCTCATAACTACTAATCAGTTTACCTGTATCCACCTACTAAGATCATTTGCCACTCTATTATCTTTTCCTTTGACATACCTGATCTCAAAAAACTCACTGATTACGGCCTACCATCTAGCCTGCCTAGTGTTCATATTCGGCTAATCAAGCAAATAATTCAACCCAATACGAGGTATGCATGTATAATCTTTGCCAGCTCAAGATCATGCATGGGGTATTTTTGTTCATGCTCATTCAGTTTCCATGACTCATAACATACCACCTGTCCATCCTACACAAGGACTCCACCAAGTCCTCTCTTGCAAGCATATGTGCATAATACAAATTCTTTGTCTTGATCTGCAATCTGTAGCACTAATGCATGTGTCAATAACTTCTTAAGTTGCTCAAAACTAGCCTCACACTCCTTTGTCCATTCAAAATTCTTACCTTTCCTCTGCAATGATGTGATAGGATAAGAAATGTGTGAGAAGTTCCTAATGAACCTCCTATAATAGCCTACCAAAATCCATGAAAGATATCACCTCATCCACATTCGTAGGAGCTACCCATTCCATGATGACTCTTATCTTTTCTGATCTACTGCAATGCCCTCCTTGGAGACAACATGTCCCAAGTAATGTACCTCAGTATGAAAGAAACTACACTTGTTGAGCTTAGCATACAACTGATTCTCCCTCAAAATTCTCAACAATTCTGCTAAATGTCGACATTCTCTTTCTCGTTTTTAGAATATACCAATATATCATCAATGAACACAATAACAAACTTATCCAAATATGGATGCAACACACTGTTTATCAAGCACATAAATGTAGCTGGAGAATTAGTTAAGCCAAATGGAACAACAACAAACTCATAATGCCCATACATGGTCCTAAATGCAGACTTGAAGATATCCTCTTCCTTGATGAGTACCTGATGGTATCCCGATCTCATGTTGATCTTGGAGAACATTGTTGCTTACTTCAACTGATCAAACAAATCATCAATCCTCGATAATGGGTACCTATTCTTGATCGTTACTTTGTTCAACTACTTGCAGTCAATGCACAATCTAAGAGTGCCATATTTCTTCTTTACAAACAACATCGGTGCACCCCAAGGCGATACACTTGGCCTAATGTATCCCTTTTCCAACATTTCCTTCAACTGTAGCTTTAACTGAATCAACTCAGGTGTGATAATCTTTTAAGGTGCTTTTGATGTTGGAGCTGCCCCTGACACTAACTCAATAGGAAATTCTACCTCCCTTTGGGGTGGAGAATCTATAATGTTCTTAGGAAATACATCCTGAAACTACTGCAAAAATGGGTACCTTCTCAATACATCAACATCCTCAACCTCCTTACCTTTGTCACTAGAAATGTGTACTGCAAATAACATACACCCTTTCTTGCGACTACGCTTTTCTTGCATAGTTGTCACCATCCTAAGTGATGTAGCTTTATTCTTACCTTGCAAGACTCTTGGTTCCTCATTGTCATCAACACATTCAATGGCTTTGGCATAACATTCTACCTTGTTTCTATGAAGATACAAACAATCCATGTCCAAAAACATACTATATGATCCCAACAATAATACATTTAGATGTGCTGCGGTAGGCATACCATTTAAATCAAATGCGCAAGATCTTACTCAATGATGAACTTGTTTCTGTGTACATGTAGTGAACTACACTAACCAAGACTCTACATGAAACTCTTTACTCAAACCACACTTATCCACCAAGTGAGGACTAACATAGCTATAATTCGATCTAGGGTCAATCAAAATAGAAATAACCAGATCACAAATCTTACCATCCATCTCAATGATAAATGCCTAGTGTTTTTCCTGCCTATTGTTCACAATAGCATAAATACGAGGAATGATCAAGCCTACATCCCCAATAGTCTATGCCTCCCGCGCACTATATATCTTAGGCATACCACCCTGATTCTGTGGACAATTTCTCTGAAGGTGCTCCTTGTTGCATGTTGAACACTCCAACCGACCAGTACCAACACCTCTATGCTGCTTCTGCGACTCATGTCCCTATCTAGCTACATTAAACCTCTTTTGTGGTGCCACATTTTATTTCTCATCTACATTTTGAGGCTTTGTCCTCTTAGGCTACCATTTACCTTTATCTTTGTCTTTTCCCTTCCATCCTTGTTGAGGTTCATTCTTACACTTTGAATGTTCGTAGCAATGCTTCAATTTCCCAATAACTTCCTCAAGTGACTGAGGCTCATCATACTCAATATGATCTCTAAATTCTGATGGAAAACCACTAACAAACAATTCAAATTAATCCTTTTCATCAGTAAGATACGATGCATACCTCAATAGCACCAAAAACTTGGTCATGTACTCTTCATCTATCATTGATCCCATCTTTAGCTCATTGAACTCTTTGGCCTTACTGTCATAGTACCTTTCTGACAAGTATTTCTTCCTGAAAATCCTCTTGAACTCATGCGAACTCAAATCATCCATCCTATTGTCTCTGACTCGCTTCACATCTTCCCACCAAATATTTACTTTACCTTTCAAGTTGAAGATTGTTACTCTGGCCTTCATGTTATCTGTGTAATTATGAAACTCAAATAAATTTTTCATCCTAAGTATCCAAGCCTTTGCATCTTCCAGCTTCTTCATATCTCCATTAAAAGCAAGTGGCTTCACTTTCTTAAACTCATATGGAAAGTATCCTCTATAATTCCTCCTGTACGGATGATAATGATGAATATCGTGATGTCTACCATAACCAAAAATAGAATAGTGCATGTACTCATCACCTCGACTATCCGGAGTGTCCAACAACCTGCCATATCTCCTCGTATCAGATCTATTTGACCTGTGTCTACTAGGAGACCCACTGCCATATGCCCCATTAGTTATATCCTCCTTTCCATGGCTGATCCAAAGTGACCCGTGTCGCTGCAATTATGACAAACTTTAAATAAGTATAACATTAACCTTTGCTTGTTTCTCTTGTGCCTGTATGATCCTGTCATTGTCAGCCTTAAAAATCCTTATTTCTTCCTTCAGTCTCCTTAATGTGTCTACGAAATTAGAAGAGTTCCCTAGACCATGCTACTCATCTGATTCATAGGGAGAGTCTTTTTAGTCTACCATCTTGCTAGATGTTTGATCTCTTTCTTGCAAGGCATACTATGTAAGCTAAACCAAATCACAATAAATCAATGTACCTTACCATAGCTCAGGGAGGATACCTTGTCTGCAAGATGAACAAATCAACATGATACATTTATAACATAAACATAACATCATATAGACATAAGCAAATAAATGCATCAACACATATACATCGTTCTAGTTAGGTTCCAATCATCAATGCAAGGCCATATCAACATTGCATGCTATGACCTCATGCAAGAAAATAACCATTATTCCATGGTACACATTTCCACATGAAACCATCCATCATCCATAAGCAATTCCTAATCAACTACACATATGCATAAATGCAAGTAGTCGAGCATAAGTGATCAATTCTTGTAACCAAACCAAGACTGATACATTTAGCCAAACATACAAGAAGGTAATAAATCGACATATAATAACATGTAAGTGACATATAACAATATGTAAGTGACATATAACAATATGTAACCAATCGTACACTCGTGATGATGCATTCCACAAAATCAACATCAAATTCCACATGACAACATCACTACAACCATGATCAACATTATGAAAATGTAACAAGCACATGGAATGAAAGTGTAAGAGACACACATGCAACTAACATGCATGCATGACCAACACATAGTCCATCCAGTCTGAGGGGTGAACCATACTCTGATACTACAAAGTAACAAACATAATACACATAGATTTAACATCAGCGTGAGGACCCTGAGGAACTAATCCAACACTTCAGATAGCTTTCCCTTGGGTCCTACTGAAGTTTTAACCAACTTAAGACTCAGTCGCTCTCATGCTATAAGCATGACAACATCCAAAAACCCAGAGTTTCTCCCACAAGTTTTCCTTCCAGTGTCCAAAGACTCATTTTCCCAGTTCTGTGCCAACGTCCCTGAGATTTGAGCCACTTTTTCAGGCCCAAAGCCTAGGTCACTGCCCAGAATGGAATGATAACTTAGGAGCAGTAAAAGAACAGGGAAACAATTATGAAAAATAAATAAGTTAAACAATACCTTAATCAGACCCATACTAACCATGACAGGCATTTCGTCAAACATGTTTCAAGCATGTAATCTACAGGCGTAACCAAAAAAATTAAACATAGGGATCTTGTACTTATCTGAGAATCGATAAGAACCATTATTCCCTCATGTCATTTTTTGCATTACCATCTATTAGATCATATATACATTATCCATTCATTTACAAGTAAAAACATGTTAAGACCCATACATAGTTGTTGTTATAAAACACACATATAACCAACATAGTAACAACAAAAATACTCATGAAAGTACACCCATATAGACCACATATAATCCATCAAAATTATAACAAAAATACAAGGAGAAATAACCTTTCATTCATGATGCAAAACCAAACTTGGGATGGGACTTACACATTCCACCCGACCATAGAATGGTTGAGCCAGATCTCTCTTCTGCCATTCACCCCCATGCCATATTCCAAGCATGAATGTGGGACTCAAACCAAAAGAACCAACCAGGGCATACCGTGGTGAAACCACCTCACCCTCATCAATAGAAATCAGGCTTTACCGTAATCCATCCCGGATCACTAGGCCAACACAATGAACCCATCATAACAGGCTTTACCATAATCTTCACCCAATCACTAGGCCAACCAAGCATGGATGCCATCGAATTTCTCCACCTACATGATGAGGAATTTTCCTTCCTCCTAGTTTCCCAGGTGTTACTTCCATTCGAACCTGGATCACTAGGCCCTAAACCGAGACCCACTCTTTAGGATTTACTGTATATCCAAAACCTGGGATTACTAGGCCCAGCAGAGAGAAAAGCACCTCTTGGCTTTACCATATATCCTTCCATTCATCGACAAGGATTCCTGGGCCATCTGAGGAAACAAAAAATATGGCTTTACCACAACTCACAGTTCTGTTCAAGGGTTACTAGGTCATCTGTTATATTATTTTAGAGATCCACCTCACTCAGCTTCGAATCCATCCGGCAATAAAACTCAACCAAAACATGAGAACCCCATCACACCATGACTATCTGGAAATGGAAAGGCTGGGCTAAAAACACGGTTACACCTTGAAAAAGCCATGCCACAATAGAAAAAGAACCACATGCAATACCATGCATGCCAAATCTAGCAAGGAAAATACACATGCAAATCGATACCTGCAATGAATCCCATTGTAGCTTCTTAATATTTCCTTTCACTGCTTGATATTTGCTTCGTCTTCCCTTCTTTTTCTTCTCTTGATCTAATGCCAAAAATGCTCTGAAGAAAAATAACACACATAAAATAAACTCAACAAAATAAACACTCATAAATATAGAAACCAGACATGGAGGTAAAGGCCTCAGCCTTACAGCATTCCTCACATTCTCATTATTAAGCAATCCAATGTACAAAGAATGATAATAGTACAAATAGATACATGAGGGAGTTGGTCTCAAGATAGTACATCTATCTTGGACACTATGGTTGAGATATTTTCTCAACAAAACACTAATATAGGAGAACTAGTTGGAGAGAATCTCTCATCCCAACTAAACTCCCTAGTTTGAGGAACTAACTCCTAATTCTCAAGATTTTATTTATTTAATTATGATATTTGGATTTATAATTGTTTTATTATGAGTGAGGCTAACATTCTCCCCCCAATGATAAATCCAAAATAAGAACAAGGAACCCTCTTCCAAGTTCTCAATTTGATCCTCAAAAAACATTTGCTTGAAAAACTGTCAAAGCCGGATGTTGAAGAAACTGCAATATGAAGAGACCATGAGTCAACTGCATGTCTGATTCATCTCTAAATGTCGCTTGACAAATCCATCATGTGCCAAGCTGAAAAAGGATCCAACTGTCCTTTGCTTGAAATCAACATCCTTTGTCCACTGACAAAATATAGAGAATGCCCACTGGTTGATGACGTTGAAAAACAACTCACTGTTGCTTTTGTTGTGTTTGAAAACTGCTCACTACTAACTTTGTTGTCGATTGCCCACTGGCGAATTTGTTGATCCCCACTCGCTGATGAAAATGCCCACTAGTTGCTTTTCTGATGTTGCCGAGACTTTTAGTTTGACAACCACTATCAATTTCATTGACACTTCCCCCTTTTGTCAACTGAAAGGAGAGACAATATTCTTCAAATTATTTCTAAACTCCCCCCTTCAAGTGTAGGAGTGTTTCACTAGTGTACTCCCCCATTCAACTGCACGAGAGAACCATCTTCATTTTGGCTGCAATATGTGTCAGTGAATTCGATTGTAAAACTTATACAATCTTTTGACTGTGGATGACCATTCCCAGGGATCAATCCATGAATAATCGATCTTCAATCTAGTTGATTGTTGTTGTTTGCTGCATTGTGCTGATGAATAATTTGACTTGCCATAATGGTGACAAGGAGGGAGATCAAAACATTCAAATTCCAAATGACCAGTTCTTTGACAATGAAGGTAGTTTGGTTTGACTGCAACTTCAGTTTGCGCACATGTCTATTTGTCTGCAACTTTCTCATGGCTTGTTGATGTTATTTGATCAAGAAACCCTGCACTGATGAACTTTATCGGCTTAGAATAGTTAGGGATATGCAAGTTGTTTTTATCTTTGTCATATCCTAATTCTCGACAATTTTTGTTACTTTGAAGTTCTTCCCATGGCTTGATGATTGGTTTGGAAGAAAGTTGAACTGGATTAGGGGCCGCTTCGTCACTTGAAGTTGGTTGGGTCATTGACTTGGAATCAACATATTTATCTTCATCTGTACGGATGAAAGAATTGGAAACATCATTCTTCTCTAGCAACCCATCTCTTTGAATTTGCGACTCCAGTTGAAGGAACTCAATTTTTCCATGTGCTTGTTGTAGATTCATTGAAATATCAACAAGAGTTTCTTTGCTGATTTGCACCATGCCTTCATTAGTTGAGAGGATCAAATTGTTAAGAATATTTAACAACTGAATGCTTGTCGCCATGTGAACTTGTTGGAACTCATGCTCGCTTGCTTTTAATACTTGCTGGATTTTTAGAACTCGCTCGCTTGATGTTTGGTTGATTGTTGCACGCTCGCTTGAACTTGTTTTAACAATTGATTGTTTGAACTCACACTTGCTTGCTTTCATGCTCACTTGCTTTGTTGTTTGAATAAATAATACTAGAATTCACACTTGTTTGATGATGATTGCTTGCTAGATGGCTTGCTTGACACTTTGTGCTTTCTTGAATGTACTCACTGAATATGTTGATTTTAAAAAAGGAAGGGTGTCGAACACTGTCGAAAATGCACCCAAGAGACAAATGACAAGTTCAATCATGATGAATCAATTGAAGACTTACTTGACTTAATGTATTCACCTTAACAATTCAAATTATGGCATCGGTTACAACTGAGAATGAACCAGTACAATTCAGTTAAATTTTTTTTATCTGCAAGTGATACAAAAGCTGTTGATGATGTTGATGTCATCTTGGCTTGAAATGCTTGATTTTGTAGCATCCTTAACTTGATTGCTTTGATTACATGATGTGAAATGTTCTTGCTTGGAAGATCATCTTATCAAGTTGATGATGTGACGCTTTGTGCTTGTGTACTTAAGCTTGATTACAGGAGCTTGAATGGAATTGACTATGTGCATGCAATGCGCTAATTTGTTGTGTGTACCATATTGGAAAGATACCACAGGAAGGTTAGTCTCAAAACTAGACACAAAACAAAAACAATATTAAGAATCATGTGCCATCACAAACATACACATGGGGTACCTAAGATCCCCTTATTTAATTTCAATCGGATCTAGGACACTTCAACACCACAAAAAATTATGTCTTTATTAAGTATTAAAGTACATCAACCTTTCATCTTTGAGGCAAATTGTCTTCAAAATATGGATGTTCACTTATGCAATCTCTCTCAAAGTAAAATATTACTTTGAATTACAACAGTGACTTTCTCTCAAACAAATTCATTTGTCGCTCCAAATACTGAATATGCATCTTATGACTTCACAAAATCACTTGTGACTCCATTACATAAAGAATTATAAATACTCCTTATCCCTCCAAAATGTACAAAAATCACCTCTTACTTCTCACTGCAAAAAACTTAGCACTCCAAAATAATATTTGGCTGAGGCGAAATGTGAAGATTACACCCTTAATGTCAACTATAATGAATATGAAGATAACACAACTCTGAAGAAAAGCAATGGCCCCTTGCAAACAAATTGGCCTCCAATCAAAGATTTATCACAACTCATGAGAAGCAAGGCTTTGAAAGGCAGTAAATGGGACTTAAACAATCATCTATCAATGAGAGAGAGATGAAAATGGGTCGGTCAATCTTGTAAATGCATTCTTGATCTGCAATACAGAAACTGAAGATTCTTCAACTTCATTCAGATCAGACTGCCCATTTCTATAGAGAAGCTCACCATCCTCCTTTGCAAGATTCATTTGCAAAAAAAAACTTAGTCCTATCCACCACTATCAAGAAAAAATAGTTGAAAATGCAATCTTACTCGTTTGACGGTCTGCCACACATGTACTCTTGTCCATGCATTGCATAGGTTACACTCCTTGCAGATTGTCACCTCTACAAACAACAACTTCAACACAGGATCCACGTAGATGCACACAGGCTCATCTTACTTCTCGACATAATATCAGAAGACCGGATCCTCCAACAATGCCTTATCGCAAATGCACTCACGTCAACAGAGGAATCTCCTCATCACTAAGTGCAACGCTTTGATTCTTAAGAAGAGTGGGTCTTAAATGACTTGGTCCCTAAAAAGGCTTGCACTTAAATCCCGGAAAATGCAAATTCTTCTGCGCTACCTGGGTTCAAAACATCGTGCTAGTGTTGCAAAATTTAGTGATGGGACAACACTATTTTTGGTGCCTCCTGCTGACTTTTCAGAGCATGTTCAGAAGGCCCCTCGTGCAAATCATCGTTTTGGGGTTGTTCTCAAGTTTCTACAGCAATCAAGCAGTGTTATGCAGCCAAATCCATCGCAGACAAATTTACATGATCCTCTGCAGCAACTTTATGTTCAAAGCAAGTAGTTTCCTATATCACATGTGGGCTACACTCAAATGCCCATAAAATGGGATCCAACAATATGTGTAACAGGCATGCCAATGTCACTTTCACCTCCAGAGGATATGCACAGTGGACAAACTGTTGTTCCAGAAAGGACAAATCAGATACCAGGCACACAATCAGCTGCCATTTCTTTAACACCTGAGTTGATTTCTCATTAACATCTTCACACCTTTACAGTTCACACTGCCAGCCTTTCGCTGCAGGGATACCACCTCACTGCAAATCGAAGATTCCCAACGGAGTTAACGTTATTTTTTGGAATGGGCTGAAAGTGAGATACGTGTGTACATTACTATGGATGATATACATAGACCTTTCAAGGTATGGTGACACCATATGTGTTCAGATCAGTACGATGATACTTGCCTATATCACGAAAAGGATGAAGAACTATCTTTAAATCTTCGCAAATCTGAAAGCAAAAAGTACCATTTTGTTGAATCTGGAAGTCGAACCACACAATTTTTCCTCTACCTAAATATTTCTGATCCATAGAAAGAACTGAAATACTTAACTCAATGCGTTAATGGAGTTGACACGGAAGTAAGCCATCGAGGAAACCACTTTTTTTAGCAAAAGGAGGAGCGAAGAGATCTTCAACTTTGAATTACTTGTTTGTCCCATAGATGATTTAATTGCTACAACTATGCTACTTCCTAACAGACCAAGTATAAAATTGCAGGAGTTGCAGGTATTCAAGGATCATCTTGTTGTGCCTTGCTGGTCAAATCCAGTATTGTCGCACCCACATACGGCTTCGTCACTCCCAGGGAAAACGCACAAACAGGACCAGAAACTCACAGACGATGGCAATATTTGAGTCGATAATCAAGAGGGTTGTCCGATCCCTAGTTCTAATCCGGGATGGACACACGAAAACTTCTCTCAACAGTCACAAATGCACCGAACGAAGATCCAACACTCTGCGGATTTGCCTCTAAACCTTCCACCGAATCGAGCTCACTGTTGATTATGTGCTTTCATGGGGACCTCTCCTCAAGGATGTTTCACGACTGGATGTTGCTGATGAGGACAATGCCACCAGAGTTGTTGTCCACCAAGAAGAACTCCAGAGGATAAAAAACACAGCCATTTGACTTTGTAGCATTCATGAATGGTGTGATCCGTAAAAAACTGAAAGATTAATTTTAGCATCAACTTCCGAACAACAAGCTAACGCTTCTTTCCAATGTAGCTCAGGTCCTCACGTTGTTGTGTCAACTTCAGGGGCAGGTGAAAATGGTCCTCTGGCTCATGCTGGTTTCTATTGGATCTAGCTTTCTTCCATTCCACAAGCATCATGACACTTACGCTACACCATCACAACACTGTGCCATATCCATCGTTGCACCAATCGAATCACCATGCCCTGGTGCTCGATTTCTTCAATTCAACTCAGATCTACAAGAAAGTAACATCTGGGAAAAAACTAGTAGCTCTGATACCACATGAAGAAAACTAACACACATAAAATAAACTCAATAAAATAGCACTCAGAAATATAGAAACCAGACATGGCGGAAAAGGCCTCAGCGTTACATCATTCCTCACATTCTCATTATTAATCAATCCAATGTACAAAGAATGATAATAGTACA
Organism: Pinus tabuliformis; assembly: GCA_031772625.1. Lineage (NCBI taxonomy): Eukaryota > Viridiplantae > Streptophyta > Pinopsida > Pinales > Pinaceae > Pinus > Pinus tabuliformis. Next base: position 481,670,920 of record CM062806.1, on the reverse strand, counting down.
AATAAATACATGAGGAAGTTGGTCTTAAGGTAGTATGTCTATCTTGGACATTATGGTTGAGATATTTTCTCAACAAAACACTAATATAGGAGAACTAGTTGGAGAGAATCTCTCATCCAAACTAAACTCCCTAGTTTGAGGAACTAACTCCTAATTCTAAAGATTTGATTTATTTAATTATGATTTGGATTTATAATTGTTTTATTATGAGAGCGAGGCTAACATGCTTGAAGAAATCTCTAAGTTTCCAGGAGTGAGAGAGAGAGAATAATGAGAAAGCTCCAAAACTCAACTGGAAAAAGGTTACCAACTAATTCTCAGAAGCCTTTTTATTAATGAGGCCTCTATTTTCTTCATTTGCCATTATTTTCCTTCAATTTTCACCTGACATGCAACCTGTGACCTTTCACCTCCTTTTTCTCCCAATTTCCATAATTTTCATAAATAAATGTGCCAAAAATGCCATTTCTTCTTTCTAAAGCCTTAGCCATAAAAAACCAAATGAACACCCCCTAGTATGTCTTGTTGAACATTCATCTTGGAATAAGTGTCCCATCAACTGTGGTTATTATTTTTTCCTTTATTAACTTTTATTACATGGAATTTTTACCAGGGTTATTGTATCCTTTATAGATGACCTCTCAAGGAATACATGGATATATTTCGTTAGGAAGAAATATGAAGTCTTTGACAGGTTTAGATAATTTAAGGCTCTGTTGCAAAACCAGGTAGAGAAGAAGATAAAGGTGTTCAGGAAAAATAATGGTGGAGAGTTCTACAATAAGGAATTTAGTTCTATAAGAAGTGTGGTATAGCATGATAAAAGACTACTCCATACACACCTCAACAAAATGGAGTTGCAGAAGAATGAATAGGATGTTGATTGAAAAGGAAAGAAACATGCTCAGTGGTGGCAGGTTAGGACATGAATTCTAGGAAGAGGCGGTGGAGAATTGACGTTGCCTAGTCAATAGATCACCTTCATCAATGTGGGAGGATAAGACCCGACACGAGGTATGGACTAGTAAGAAACCTTCTCTTTCACATCCAAAGGTATTTGGATGTGATGCATATGTACATGTTCCAAAGGAGAAAATAACCAAGTTGGATAGTAACTCTGAAAGGTGTACCTTTATTGGGTATAAGGATGGTTTAAAAGGTTATAAGCTTTGGAACCCAGAAACAAGGAATATTGTGTACAACCGAGATGTGATGTTTAAGAGGCGAACGATGTTATTAAACATGAAGTGTTACCAAAGGAACCTGAGAAGATAGATTTTGAATTAAAGGACAAAGAATCAGACTCTACAACGGAACAAGAATTAGAAGATGAAGAGCCACAGGCTCTAGCTGTGAGAAGATCAGTTTGAGAAAGAAGGCAACCAAAAAGTTATATTCCATCAACTTTTTGTCAGGGAGACAATAGATTTAGAGGATGGAAAACTCTAAAAGGAGGCCATGGTTGATGAAGTGGCATCTTTGGACAAAAATAAGGCTTCGGATCTGGTGGAGTTGACGGCTGGAAGGAAACCCATTGGAAGAAAATGGGTGAAGATGAATGAAAAAGGAAGGGAGGAGAAATACAAAGCTTGGTTGGTAGACAAAGATTATTCCTAGGTGATGGGAATTTATTTTGGTGATATTTTCTCTCTTATTTCCAAGGAAGCTTCTATTAGATTACTTTTATCTGTTGTTGTTGCTTTTGATTTTCAAATAGAACAGATGGATGTGAAGAAAGAAATCTTCATGAGGATCTGGAAGAAGAGATGTACATGAAGCAACCTGAAGGCTTTGCATTGAAGGGAAACAAAGAACTGGCATGCAAGTTAAAAAAAGTCTTTGTATGGGTTAAACTAGTCACTAAGGATGTAGTATCAGAAGTTTGGTACATATATACGGGGACATGGTTTCACCAGAAGCAAAGCGGATCACTATGTGTATTTTAAATTAATTGGTGATTGTGTTATTTATCCAGTCTTGTATGTGGATGATATGTTACTAATTGGTAATGACAAATAAAATATCTAGGATTTATAAACCTAATTGTCCTCCAAATTCGACATGAAGGATATTTGTGTTGCAAACTATATCTTGGGCATGGAAATTAAATGAGATCAGGCAAAGAGAAAGCTCTGGTTAAAATAGAGGAAGAATTTCAAGACAATACTGCAAAGTTTTAATATGCAGGATAGTAAACCAGTGAAGGTTCTTATTCTTGTAGGTGCAAATTTATTTTCTGAACAGTGTTCCAAGACACAAGAAGAGGAAGAGGACATTTCCTATGTTCCATATGCCAGCGCAACTGGTAGTCTATTGTATAACATGGTCTGTACTAGACCAGACATTACACATGCAGTGGGAGTATTGAGTAGGTATATGTCAAAACTAGGGAGGGATCATTGGACAAAAATGAAACGAGTTTTTAGGTATTTGTGTGGCACTAGTGATTATGGTCTATGCTACCAAGGAAGACCATGATTGCACATATTTTTGGACATCTGTAGCTTTGTTGATCTAGACTGGGGTGGAATTCTGGATTAGAGAATATATACAAGTGGGTATGTGTTTAACCTATTTTTAGGTGCATTCAGTTGGATGAGCAAGAGACAAGCTGTTGCGACACTTCCAGCTATAGAGGCAGAATACATGGAAGCCACTCATGCAAGCAAGGAAGCAGTTTGGTTGCAGAGATTGTGTTCAAATATGGGGTTAGTATAGCGAGATATAAGGATATAATGTGACACCCAAAGTGAAATATTCTTGGCAAAGAACCCTACTTATCATTCAAATACAAAGCACATTGATATTTTGTATCACTTTGTGAGGAATATGGTTGAGGAAAAAAAGGTGTTGCTGGTAAAGGTAGACACTTTGAAGAATGTTGTAGATGCATTGATGAAGCCTGTGAGCACTGAGAAGTTTTCTTGGTGTAGAGAAATAATGGGTGTTGTAGGACTTGACCAATGAATAAGCTCTCCTATGACCATTTGTGTGGAAAAAAATACAAGTGCGAGAATGTTGAGTGTGTGTTATATTATCTCCACGACTAGTTTCATGCATGGGGGGGGAGCGGGTGTGAAATCCCCCCCATTCATTACATCGAGAACAAAATGGAGGTCTCAAGAGGAGCGCAACCCCCATTTTGGGGGGTTTCAGGGGCACAGTTGCCCCCCTATACAGGGTCCGGGGAGCACCCCAAGAATTTTTTTTTTTGACCCTATATTATGTGGGTAGACCTACCTATGGTTCTATGCATGGGTTTTGCACATGGTTTTGGGCATTATGGTTTTCTTCCCATGGTATTTTGTAGATCTGGTCAAGGGAACTACATCTATGTTCTAATTTAGGGTTAATGGATTGGGTTTATGAATGCTTTGACATGTATATATATGCATTGTAACATTGAAAGGAATATAATGAAAAATCAATCTGGTAGTCCCGGTTTTGGGATTCAAGGAAAATATCTTTGTATTTTTCATGTGTTTCTCTCCATTGTATGTTTTCTATTTTTAAGAATTCGTTTGCATGTAATTTATGTATAGGGTTAAAACCTATAGTTGGATTGTGGCTAAATGTGTTTCAGTGTGTCAAAGATTAACTTTTGTCAATTAAAAGTGACTATGGTTGAGTATGATAGTTGAAATTGATCAAGTAGGAATATAATGGTTAACTATGGTTGATTTTAGTTTGCCTTTGGTTAACAATGGTTGATTATAGTTGACTATATTATACCATGTTGATAGGGTTGATCATTATCGACTACGGGTAATTTTTTTTTTTTCAAGTTTTTGTGATCCTCCAAGCTTGACCTGCGACTTAAGGAGCCATGACCTAGGGGCATATACGCTGTCAAAGTCACCTAGGTATTGCACCCGTCCTCGGTCACACCAACCCTTAGTTTATTGGAATTTTTAGCATGTATCCTCCCCCTAGCAAGGGGCACAACCACCCCCCGTGAAGTTTGATCCTAGGTCGCCTTGCTGACGAGGTGCATCCTCAACCAGTTGTGTTAGTGGGACTTGACGAGTATGGGTAATTATTATTAACAATAGTTAGCTCTAGATCATTACGGTTCTTAATGGTTCATTATGGTTGCTTGTAAATTGAGTATGGTTATCTTTAGTTATATATGGTTGATTATAATTGGTTATGGTTAATAGTTCTTGACTATGGTTACACATGTTTGATTATCATCACAAATTAATTATTGTTATGTAAAAGTAACTACGCTAGAGTGTGATACTTGAATTTCATTGAGTAGAGGCCACAAGGGCTAAGTATGGTTTATTGTAAGTTGAATTTTGTTAACAATGATTGACTATTGTGTGTGGTTAACTTTGGCTCAATTTTGTTTACATAACTTTTGATGAATGCCACAATGCTTAAGGTAAATTTTTTAATAATTTAATTCAATGTCATATATTAAATATTTCATAGTAAATAATAATAATGCATTACACCGTTGTAAATTTGCCTCTTCTCGATCATGCTTAATAGATAAGAGTTTAAAATGGGCTTACATTGGTTAATTCTTTAGACTTTGGCATTTTCTCTAGTGCAATAAATAAAATCCTACACATATACAAAAAAAACATAGAAATAATAAGATATGCAAAAATGATTGTAATGAGATTTATAATTATAATAACTAATATACTAATTAAAAATATGTCTTTATTTATAATATATACATATTAGTTTTATATTATGATATATTACCTCATGTCAATAAGTGAATAATATTAATATTAGTCCTTAAGATTAATATTAAGAATTATTATTATTTACTACAATAATAATCAAAGTATGGTAGTGTTATGTACCACATGCAAATACATCCTAATTAAATTATCAATTCATTTTATGGGCATTATTTAATGGAACCAATGCTACAGATTCAAAGATTCACAACTCCAAGGGTTAGCTCAATTGTTCGAGTTCCTGTCATTAAATTTGTGAATGACTAATTTAGTTTAGGAACAAAAATACAACTACTTAAAAAGTACTACAATAATAAAAATTAGTCATTTATGTTAGTTATTTAATTGTGTCACTTCAACAATCTGAACTTACATGCTGTGATAAGGGATTCAAAGTTTGTTTTAAATTGGATGAAAGGTTATATTTCCTTAAAAATTTATTTATTGGGTCAATATATGATTAGAGTTATGGAGTGGATTAGAACCTTCAAGGTTATATCCTTTGATCACATTCACAAGGAATTAAATTCAAAGGCTTACAACTGAGTCAAATACATTATGAAGAATACCTACAAAGAGAAGAATATATTATGGAGAATAGTAAAACAAACCATCTTCCTCAATATTATATTAACACCTAATTTAATATTGCAAAAAAAAGCAACAACAACAACACCACCTATAAATATATTTATACCTTATTTACTCTTTAATAATTATGAAAAATTTAAAATAAATATATAAATTTATCTATAATTTCTTCCCCACATTAATTGTGAATCTTTTTTATCTCCATGTACACTTATCAATATTTTTTTTGCTACACATCCCAATGTTATTACACATATGGTATTTTTCTAATCACTGTATCCTTCTTTTTATTCTAGTTTGATTGTTACAACCGTGTTTTTGGATTGTGATTCCTTTCTCTTACATGTTGTGATAGCTTGTGATGTTATAAATATAGATGATATTGATGTAACCTTTGACTCAATTGGAGGGTTAGAATAGGTTAAATAAGAACTTTATGAGCTGGTTATTATTCCATTACAGAGGCCTAATTTGTTTGGGTAGTGCAAGTTCCTCAGTCCTCCAAAAGGTGTTTTGGTGTATAGCCCTTCTGGAACTAGGAAAACATGATTACTTAAAAAGGCAATAGTGAGAGAATCAGGGGTTGTTTTCATCAATGTAAGGCTAGAAAATCTAATGAGAAAATGTTTTGGGAATTCTTAGAATCTTGGTATGTTAACATCCATTTCTTACTTTTGTTTGAAGTCCTACAAGCACTTTCTTGCAATTGAAATATAGTTTTCTATTACTTTTCTCTTTCATAATGATAATTTGATACCAACCGGGTTATTTTTGGCTTGTTCTAATAACTTTTGTTTAGTAGATATTATTAGGATAGTATACTATATGCCCTAATTTATGATATATATGGCTTTACTTGAATTCTCATACATGATGGAAAATAGATGTCTTCGGGCACTAGAATTTAAGGATGTGAAAGGATATCACTATAGATTTATTAAAATGTTCGAGCTAAACACAATGATTTATGACATGGAACCAATCACCTTAGCAACAAATCCTCTCATTTTTTATTACTTATTGAATCCTGGGGGTATTCCAAAGCACAAATTTATAAGGTCTTTTATGTGACTAAATCACTAGCATTGAAAACCATATTTACATTGGATGGTTCAACATCTTGATGATCCATATCCTATTGAGTGAAAATTTTGTATACATTATTGATTTCATTGTATCACCTCGAATATATATTGATGGTGTTCATGAGCCTATATTTGGTTCTCTTATTTATGGAAACAATATTACCTTTGATGCCATTATTCCTACCTTTACAACTATCAATTTTCACTTCTATCCCATCGAGGAAGAAGATTTTGTCGATGAATGGCTACACAACAAGGAACCTATGAGCCGATTGTTCATGCAGTTGATGTCGTTCCCATACAACACAAACATTTGATGGTCTATCATAGCTAGACACTCTATGATGGTTTTCATAGATGCCCAACCTATAACAATGAGTTGCATTCTATTGCTAAAGCCTATAAGCAATAAAAGGATTATATTCAAGCCTACTATGGCATGTTGCACTCACATGCTTATTTGAGTGTTGAGAATCATACTCTATTCACACTTTCTTTGATCCTCTCCTTAAATTATCACCTTAAAGGAATGCTTTAGTTATATATGTGAGGTGTGAGATTGATATCCTTCTACAAAATGCCAAAGACATCTTTTATATCCTAGTTAGATTTATATTTCCCTCATTTTTCTCATTTCCTTTTGTTATATGTATGTGTGAAGATGTGAATACCTTTGTTATATTTTATAGGAGGATCATGACATTGTAGGTGAGTAAGGAGGCCTAACCTTTTGATTTGTTTGCATATTATTTGATCTCTTTTGGCATATTCTAATAACATTGCTCATCATTGATGTCACGTAATCATGGCCTCTTATGCTCCTACAAGGTTAATCATTCTTCATTTTATTACATTAACTTGAACGCTAATCGCAATTGACAATATCCTTCAAATGGATGAATATTAACTAATATTAGCAATACACTCCATCTAAGGTCCACTTTGTTTTTCTTGATAGATATTAAAAATACTTTTAATTTGAAAACATAAACTAAAATAATTTTTAATTGATTAAATGTTAAAAATTTTTAATATAAAAATGGATTAATTATTTAAAATCCAAATATCCTAAAACAAATTGAAAATTAAATTCCCACCAAGAAACTTTTAACTAATTGGTTGTGGTTGGCACAAGAAAGCGACAATATGGATGAATGTTTAGATTGGTTCTCATGATGGCTATGCAAGTAGTTGAAGTGTAATCAAGATGGGTGGAATATGCAGGGTAATGAGGGATTGGTGTGACAGGAATAGTGGGCATCCATTTTTACTGATAATATTGCGGGAGGAAATCTTGAAGAAATCCATGAGGGCTGCAATGGATTTTCCATTTCGAACTGATTAGAACCATGTGTGATCTAGCTTGTGTCGTGGAGTGCTTGTCTTGGATCGAGAAGTCCATGTGTTCAGGGTTCGAATCCACCTCAGGCTCAACATCTTTAAAAACTTGTGGCAGCATTGTCGGATCGAGGTATGCAACTTTGTTCTTCGTGTCCATTTTGGTTTCCATGGTGATACCTACAATATTTTCTTCTAGGGTCTATGAGTTTCCTGCAATGCGGTTTGAGTTCGACTGCTTTGTGGTTCAAATCCCACGACGGATCCTTTATGTGTTGATAGTGGAAGGGGAACAACCTTTTTGTTGCACAATAGACAAATATTATGTTAATTTATAGTAGTTCTACAAGGGATACAATGGAGTTTATAAAAGTAGACATTAAGTTTAATTTTAACCAACTTTTATTCCTTATTTTCCATAAACTTTGTGCGAATATTTCCTTTCTTGTCTTTCCTAAAAAAAATTTTAAACATAAAAAAAGCTTTGATTTTCAAATATTCTATGTTCTAAATTGTCTCCATGGGAGTAATAACAAGCATTAAAAATACTTTATACCACACAATATGGCTTGAGTGATCCTATATATACAAATTTTCTATGAGAGTCGATGCATCTTAAACATAGGACATTAGTAACACACTCTGGAGAGTTTTGTCAGAACAGATATAGACTATAGAATATGGAAAATGATTCATCCAAGCTACACAGTACACTATGTAGTAGAGACATGGGCAAACCTTAGCTCCACAAGCTCCAAATTTCATTTAAATCATTGCTTGAAATACCAATCGACCATGCCTTAGAGGAGCATAAGTACTCAGTAGAATTATGGATTGGTTCTTTGATGTGCATTACCACTTTGACCAAATATTAAGGTCCTAAGAGAAGGAATTGATATAATTGCAAATAGAGAGGTAAAGTTTGTGCATGCCTTGAAACGTTCCAGCCCCTTTTCAACTTATAAACTTGAAATTATCTTGCCAATATAATCTTTTTCTCTACTTTATTATATTCATTGATTTTTGAAGTTGTATGCAATAGGAGCATGATCACAAGCAGTCTAGGTTGGGATTTAAAATACAAATAAAAAAGCATCATTAATAATATTGTACTACACCACATATTTATTATATCCAACATTTACATATCAAGTTTCATGGATGCTTCATTTTGTGTAACTTTCAGAGATCCCAATGAATTGTTTGATTCCCAAACAAATGCATGAATATCCATTAGCTTGCTTAGAACTGGTTAAGTGAAAGAGCAGCGATCAGGATCAATTTGTTCTTTCATTTTATCATCACGGATATTTCTTCCTTCCAATTCATCTAGTCTACTAATTAGATCTTAAAGACCCTCCTTGTTACTCTTCAATTCTTCCTCTTTGCTTTTAACTTCAAACTCAAGAGATTGAAGCTCTAATATCAAAGCATCCATTTCTCAACTTGCTTCTTCATGGGAATCAATTAGAGCTTATTTTTCATTGAGAATCCGCTATAAGGAAAGCTCTGCTTCCTTTAAAGCATCAAAGCCTTCCTCTATCTAAGACTCAAACTATTGAATTGAAGATTCTGTTAGCTTCAAATGTGCCTCCAGCTTCTTAATCTTTGCTCTATGATCCTTTACTTGATCTGAGGATTTTTTCAAGGCAATAGAAAGCTTATTTCTTTCTTCTTCACCTTTCAAATAGGATGCATCCTTGCAAAAATGTGTAGAAACTTGTTCTGAAGATGATCTTAAATCTGGTGATGAAAGAACCTGCTTTTCTAACTGGCCTACCACTATCTTCTCAGCATCAATTCTCAGCTACTCAATAAGTTGGACCTTCTTTGTCAAATCACATACCTCAGCTTGTGTTATTGCCTCAATCTCCATAGTCTACTTTAACGTAGTTTCTAGGGCCTTCTTATCAACTTGCAGTAGAGACATTTCCTCCATATTTTCCCTCACAAGATATCCAAATGTTTCTACTTTTGCATTTTCCCTTGATTCCCAAGATTTCCAGTACTCTTCAAATGCAGAAAAATCAGACAACCATTAGAGGAAATTTCAGCCTAGAAGTGGCCTCCTAAGGAAAAATAATAAAATAAGAATTATAAATTTTGGAGGGGAAAGAAGAAAACGACTTTTTTTAATTGTATTTTTGGCTTACCTCCTTATAGGTTTACTTAAATTTGAAGTGTAGACACTCGTTGGATGCATAATTAAAATTTTCATCGAACGAGTACCCATAATTCATACTTTTAAAAAGAATCACATTGACAAAAAAAGAAGATACATTTAAAAATGTGTTGAACACACTTTTTAAATGTATCTTCTTTTTTTATCAATGTGGGTCATCTCAAAAGTATGCATGATGGGGCTCGTTGGATGCGGGATTTATTTCCTTATCCAATGAGTGTCTACACTTGAAATTTGAGTAAACCTATAAGGAGATAAGCCAAAAATACAATTAAAAAAATGACTTATTCTTCTTTTCCCTCTAAAATATTTACATGCACCTATTTTTAAATTTAAATGATTTTGATTGGTTTACATACTGTGATATGGAAATTAAGTGAAATTTTCATGGGAACTTTTAGGCCAAAATCTCCTCTAATGAGTATCTCAAGAGCACTAAATTTGTTATAGACCCGAACTTTCTTTGCCTGCATTTGATTGGCACATTTTTGCATTTTGTCAATCTTTTGTTTTTTATGAGCAATTTCTTATTTCAAAGACTGTGATTCCTTTCTAAAAAACTCCATCTCATTGTGAGATATCTCTATCAAGCCCAAGCTGTCAACTACTTAAGTAATCTTTGTTATCCTCTCTTGTGCAAAATCCAGCTTCTATCTTGCCAAAGTTATTTCCTGTTGAAGAATTTTCTCCTGATTGACAATTAGATCTTTATCCCCCGACAGTTTAGAACCATTTTCATCCCATTTGCATCTTTCATCACTTGAGAGATGACTTAAATCTTCTTTACTGTGTTCAGATTCTTGAAGTCTCATTTCTAGATGTTCATGCTCTAACTGCATAGCCTAAAGCTTTTTCTCATTTATTGTAATGCTAAAGGGAAGTTTTGTAACCTATCCCTGAATTAAATCCATATCAATTCCAAAATTATTTCTAATAATTTCAAGGTTATCCATTTATATTCCACATTTTCCAAGCTTGACATCCATCTCTTCAAACAATTTTTGCACCTGATGTTCATATTATTTCAAGGCTTTAAGCTTCTCTCCAATCCATGCATGAAAGTTAGGAACAAGTGCATCAAAATTCCCTATATTTGCTGCAGAAACTGCCACTATGATTGCTTCCCTTGAGTTCCCCACATCTTTTCATGACTCTTTTTTAGTTGTTAATCACTGACGTTCATCAGCTTGGTTTATTACAAATGAACGTCAACATTATTTGATGAGTCCTTTATTATTTTTAATTCATCCACTTGTTGAATAACTTTCTCATTCCCCTTGACCATATCTTCATTACTGTCTATCAGGTTCTTTAGCTTGGACTTGAGATCCTCTATCTCCCTAGAGAAAAGTGTCCTCTCTTGTGTGGAATTTTCCAGTTCTTGACTAGTTTTCTACAATATTTTCCTTATCTTATCATTATCATTTGCAGTTTCCTCATACATTACTAGTAGTTTCTCATATTCATCTGCTATTTCCTTCATTTTCAATTGGAGTTCATCTACCTCTTTTGTCAACAAGCTAAAGATTCTATCAGAGTCTAAATTGTCATCCATGTTTTTCCCACAGTCAAACTGCTCTTGAACACCCATTCTACCTCCCTTTTCTAAAAATATTCCATGAAGACTTTAAGAAATCTGAATATCCTTTTCTTCTCCTTGTTGCTTCATTTCCTCAAGACCTTCAGTTTCTTTTGTGATAGAAGAAAAAAGGGGGCTCCTCGATACAATATGAAGACTTCTGGAAATGTTATGGCATCTATCTCCTTTCAAAAGATCTATATTCTCAGCATGCTTTAGAGTATTTGTTGCCTTGTGCAACAACTTCACTAATACATTTCTCTCAAATATAGCTTTCTCATGCATCTTAACTAATTTTCCATTCTCTTGAGACATCCTCCTAAGCTTTGTTTGAAGATTTTGAATCTCATCAATCATTTCCTATTGCCACAATTCTAATTTATGCTCTGGATGCTCTGATTTAACATCATAGGATGCAAACACAAATTTTGTTTGTGGCATATTTCCATTATTTGGTGCTCCTAGTGCTCCTCTTCTCTCCTCTTGATGTCCATCATCTTTCATGCCAAATTTTAGATATATTTTACCATCTTCCAACTCTATCCTCAGTTCATCGGAAGCCTTTTCAGGCACAATCCCCATTTCTAGTTGTTCAGTCTCATTTCTCAATTCTTGAGATTCTATAATGCCCCTTATAGTTGCATTTAATTTAGTGGAAGCCCTATTTTGTACAATGTCTTGCCATAGTTTCCTAATGTCATCCTTTTCTTGCATTTCCTTCTCATACATGTCAATTAATCTTTCATTCTCTTCAATTATCTCCTTTAATTTCATTTGACACTCCTCAACCTCCATTCTCATATGGATCACCTCCAGTTTTTCTTTTCCATCCCCGTTGATACTAGCATGTTCCTGCAATAATGTAGTTTCAACACTGCCTTGAATTTCTTCTTCATGCCCTTGAATTAAGGTTTCACGACCTCTTGCATTTACCCCCGTTCCATCCTCCATGTCTGGCACATGCTCTCCACAAATGCGCTTGCTTCCAAAATTACACCACATTCTTCTTGGATCATATCTTTATCGCATTGCTTTTTCATAGAGATCTAGCCATCTTTCATTCTCTTTTGATGTATCCTACAATTTCACTAGAGGTTCCACAATCTCTTTTCGAAGATGAAGAACTATATGTTCTACTTCAGCATTCATAGTGCTTGTTCCATTTGGCCAAATATTTGGGAAATCATCCTTTACATCAATGTCCCCCTTGCTTAAAAATTTATGATTCCTTTCTTTAATTTCTTTCTCAAGTTCCTCAACTTGATTCCTGAAAAAATGAACTAGTTCTTGGGATTTTTCATTCATTTCATATGCATCTTCCTTAGCTTTCCTTATTTCATCCATTTCTTGCATGGATTTCTCATACATGATAATCAATCTTTCATTATCTACTGACTCCTTTATTTTTTTGTGTAAATCATCAACTTCCCTAGCCAGAAAAATGGCAGTTCCTTGAGCTTCTCCTTCACGTTGACTGACTGCACTAATTTCTTCAACTAAATATTTAAGCTCCCTTTCCACTGATAAACCATCTCTAAATGATGTCTCCTCTTTCAACTCTGGAGCATGCATTGCAGAGTTCAACTATACTGCTCCATCAACATCCAAAACCTTCATCTTATCAAAATGGATCATCAAATCATCAACACACTTTTCCAACTTTTCTTTGGCTTCTAGGCAAAATCACAAGTTATTACGAAGAACTTCTGCTTCCCTCATGTACAGACCAACTTGTCGACGAAGCAATTCATTCTCCTCATTAATGGCAGAAATCTCTGCTCTCAATGATTCCTTCTTATTCACAAGGTTCAGGCCCTTCTCATGCATAAGCTTCTAGTCCAAAGCTTCGAGCAACTGATCTCGTAATACCACTATTTGTTCCAACATTTTCTCTAGATCTCCACCCTCATAATATTTTTGGTACCTTCTCAGTTGTTCCATCAACCTTATATTTTCCATTACAAACCTCGTCATCTCAGGATTGTGATTGAGAGAGTTCCGTAGAATTTGCAGCTCCTCCATTAACACATTCTTCTCTTCTAAAAGGTGTTCTTCTGTAGACATATTGTCAGAAGAAACAACCTTGAGTCTCTTAATTTTTTCTTCTCGAAAACAGAGCATCATCTTTCCACATTGTGCATCTTCCTCACATTGTTTAACCAAAATTTTTAGTTGTTCATTTTCAACAACCATTGCCTTCATTGTTGTTTCTAAATATTCCTCTCTTTTCAAGGCTCCTACAAGTGCAGATTCTAAATATATTTTATGAAGATCCTTCTTATGACCAAGAAGTGGGCTTGCTAGAGCTTTCATATCCCATGCATATGGTCCTAGAGAGCTCAGCAGGGCCATGCTTCCATAGTCATCTTCTTGAGTGGGCAACACTCCTTTGAGCTGACCAAGCAGGTGACTAACTTCTTCCTTCAACTGTTGAATTTGCATCTTCAAAGTTATAACATCTCCTGTAGCATCTTCATTTACAAATGCATTATTCTGAATAAACTTTGCTCGCTATGAAATTTTAAAGTGCTAAGTGTCTCCATTGTACAACAATTAGAAGGGCTGACATTGGCAATGATAGTAGTTTTAGAGTTTCCACCAAGAGAATCCTAGAGAAGAAATGTAAGTTTGGAGTCACGATATGGTACATGTTGTGCTTTCCCATTGGAAATATTTACAAGATTCATGATTACAATCCCGAGAGTTGAGAGTGATTTGTTGATGTTTGAGGCCTCTTTCAAGCACTCACCTTCAACACCTGAACTCTTTTGTCTCTCTGAACCTGCCAGATCAACTAAATTTAGGCATCCAAATCTATGATGAGTCACCAACTGACTCCCACTTGCTTTCAATTATACAAGTAAATACACTATGCGAGCGACTACTAGCATGGTTCATATTAGTTGTTGCAAATTTCTTGTTGGCCACTCCCTGCAGTAGTCTTTCCTGCAGTTTTACAAATCTTTTCAAACATTTTAATGGATGTACCTAACATTCCAAAGGTAAATGTTGTTGATATTTACTGCTGCTCAAGTTTCTTATTTGAACTCTTCATTATGTTAATGATACAGAAATTTGTAACCAAAACACTTGATGCAATCCCCGTCTCTCTTATATTTCCATTACTCCATGTTCTAAAAATTGTGTTATTGGATTGGAAACAAGATTTTATATGGAGTAGAGGTACCCTACAAACACTATAATACAAGTTTTACATGAAGTTACTTATGTAATGAAACTTATGTACTAAACTATTCAACAAGTGGAAGCAGTAGTTAGTAATGAAAGTGTTTTAATTGTAGATTGTGCAACTTGACAGTCCAATATCTAAAGAAGATCACCATTTAACTTCTTCTTTTAAAGTCTTGCTTCATGGTTCATGAAGTCTCTATAATCCTTCTCTTTTCAATCGCTTAATTTTATGCCCTGTCTTCTCAATTCCTCTCTTTCAGGCCTTATAGTGACATTTACTTTTTTTGACCTTCTAATTTTTGCAGTGGCAGAGAACCTTGCAACACAGTTTTAAGGAGTAAGGAAACTACTTTCCATATGAAATAACTTTCCAGAAGATAAATATGCCAATTAACCTAGCATTTATAGAAAACCTGATTAACAGTGGTTGATAGCATATACCATATCATTGTCATTGGGGTTTTGGTTAGACAGTTAAGCAAGGATGTTGTTATTCATCCAAGGTTCAAAGTCCCCAAAGACATCTTTGTCCCTTGTGGGCCAAGTGGACTGTTCCATCTGCTTGGGATCAAGTGCGAGTACTAAGTGACTTTAGTGAAATAAAGATCCTCCACTCACAACTACTTAGCTAAAGGATTTTTCTGTTATAAGTTGGATACACTTCATTGAGATGAGAGGCTCATTCTACAACGCATTATGGTGTGTAATTGGATTGGATCCCTCTCGTCTCATGTTAGATCCGTATTTAAGAAGGATCTATGCTAGTACTAAGAAAATTTGGTAAAAATATTCCTAATCTAAGCATCGGAACTACCCTAGTTTTAAGAAAAACCAAAAAAGTTATAAAGAATCACTACCATCTGAACTGTCTAGTTATTGAAAGCTTATGTTTGCTAATTTCCAAAGTGGCAATGATTATATTTCCATTTTGATAGAACGCTGAAGTATTACAACAATATAATTTTTTTCAATGTTTGTTAATTTCCAGAGTGACAATTATTATAGTGTCATTTTGAAATAACACTATGAGGTATACAACAATAGAATTTCTTCAACCCAGTAGATAGTTAGGTTGATCATTAAAGTAAAAGCAAACCTATCCCATTCATTCATAACATTGTGCATGTAGAGGGGAAGCACACCAATCTGGATTGTATAACATGACAATTTAAAGCCAAACTTTAAAGCTTTACCTTGTGAATTCATAATCTCGGTTTAAAAGTGACTAAAAAGAATATTTAACTTTTCCAAAACCAAAGTACTCCCTCCTTGGAATTTATTAAGATGAATGTTCTTCTGAATGTTGTGAATATTTAGCAATACTCCCTTTCTAGAATTTATTAAGGTAATTTTTCTTCTAAATGTTTTTATAATTTAGCAGGTTCAATTCGGTGTATGTGTATTTAATTTGTCTATTCGTGCCTCAAGATAACACTATATATGTGTGTTAAGCTTAAGCGTCAGATTATTATAACACTATATTTATGTGTTAAGCTTAAGCTTAAAGATTTAAGTTACATCTTTTGTTACGGTAAGTTGGGGAATTACTTTCACATAAACACAAGTATTCCCTTTCTACAATTTATTAAATTTTATTAATACCTTTCTTCTTTAATTTATTAAGGTCTTTCTTCATCTGAATGTTATTTAGCAGGTTCAACTTCAATTCTCTGTATGTATATTTAATTTTCCCATTCATGTCTCAGATTACTATAACACTATAGTTGTGTGTTAAGCTTAAATGTTAAGTTACATCCTTCCATAAAATAGTTTTCCCAAAAACACTAGCATTCCCTTCCCATAATATATTAATGTCCTTTTGAATTTTATTATTATTTAGCAAGTTCAATTATGTGTATATGTAATTAATTTTCCCATTCAAAATACTTTTCCCAAAAGCACTAGTATTCCCTTCCCATAATATATTAATGTCCTTTTGAATGTTATTATTATTTAGCAAGTTCACTTGTGTATATGTAATTAATTTTTTGATTCATGCTTCAAATTATCGAGTTGAGAGGCTCATTCTACATCCTAGTATGATGTGTAAGGATGTCTTTCCATCATAAAAGTTGAAATTTTGTTCATGTCGGCCAAAATAAAATATTAAATAACTATACAAAACATTTAAATAATGTTAGATCATAAAAAAATTTGCACGTGAATAAATTGGATCCCTCTTGGCTCATGTTAGATTCATATTTAAGATGGATCTATGCTGGTTGTAATTATTTTCAGTTTAGGGTTGGGCATGTTGAGCATCAAAAATGTATTTGATATTGTGAATGCCCCTTTTGAAAAATGAAAGGACCAAGAACCATGACGTCTTGAATTTTATTTCATAAAGTAGGATGAGGAAACCATAAAGAGTGATCATTCAAAATAAACCAAATTCAAAGCCTTGGCATTTCCAGTTCAATCTTCTAGGCAACCTTCAAGGCCCTCCAAATGATCCAAGCAGTAAAAGTCCCTTTAACATTCACAATGGTTGTGTTAACAGTCAAAGTCTATAAATTTATACTGTGGGTATGACCTTTGTGTTTTTCATCTGTAGCAATTTGCAAGAATGGAAGCAACCAGATACCAACTTCCTGTAAGGGTTATGGTAATAGAGGTACTCTTATTATAGGCTCACCAAATGAAGGGCCTTCAAAGCTCAAATAAAGAAGAAAAAAATTGAATCTGCATCAAATATGTCAAGCGTTCACACAACTAGGACTCCAAAGCCGTACATGTTTCCTTCTTGACAAATCTTCTGCAAATATTTATGACTAAGATCCACTGTATTTATGGATACATTTGCAGAAACAATTTTTGTACCCTGCAATTAGCCTACTTGACAAATCCCCAATTTCTTTTTACAAAAATACAAAATATTTCAATGTTATTATCTACAAAGATTTATGAATATATGTACCATGTAATTAACATGCTTGACAAATATCCATTTTTTTCTACAAAAATATAAAATATTTCATTTGAATGTTACCGTACTCTGTTGTGGGCGGATTACAAGAAATGGGATTGGAAAAAGGATGGGGAGACAATGTAGAGAATATCTTGGATATGATTCATTTGTTGATGTAAATCCTTTAGGCGCTTGAACATCAACTTTGGAAATGTTTCTAGGAAGGATTTCTCTGTTTTTAATTTTTGTGATTATTTCACCTCGTGGTTATTTTGGGCAAGCAATTTTAGGAATGCCAGACACTGGTGGATAGGTAAACAAACTTTTTATAATTACAATGCCCATTCCATGTTATATTATCTTTATTGTTTGATTGTATTTTTAACTTTTAATTTGATTTAATTTTGTCTTTTAACTATAAAATTGAACATACTTGGTATCATATCCATTTAAACAACATCCAAAACTTGAAGATAATATTAGTATTATAGTTGTTTTTTGTTAAAAGAATTTTAGATTCAAAGTTTATAGATATAAAAGATAAAAACAAATGTGAATGCCTTCGTTTGATTGTTACTTGACTCTGGTATGGGTAGGTTATAGGAAATGTGATTGGAAAAAGGATGGGGATACAATGTAAAGCATGACTTGGATACGATTCATTTGTTCTTGCAGATCCTTCAATCACTTGAGCCATTGACTTTGGAAATGTTTATAGTAGGGATTCCTATGGTTTTTAATGTTTTGATTCTCTTACCTCATTGGTTATTTTGGGCAAGCAAATGTTTTAGGAATGTCAGACAAGACAACGGTGGACAGGTAAATTTTTTTTTTTATAATTGCAATATCCATTCCATGATATCTTCTCTTTATTGTTTGATTATATTTTGAACATTTCTTTTTATTTTTTTGTCTTTTGACTATAAAATTGAAAATCATTTGAGTTGTTTTGTGTTAAAAGATTTTCATGACTATTAGAAAAGTTTAGTTTCATGTTGTTATTTGAGCACATGTTGTTTATATACTTGACCAAGTTCATGCATTATAGAATGAAATGTTTTTGCAAATAAAATGACACAGATTAGACTTTATATCTTAGATTATTTGTTTTCACAAGTTATCTACAACTTGACTTTTTTAGCATATAACTTGGTTGACATGATTGTGCCTAAGCTTTCCCTGAAGGTTGAATATTGAGTTACTAAGGTGTTATTTTCTATGGTGACAATTTATTTGCTTTGTTTATACAATTCATCTGGCCACATAGGTCATCTGGCCACATAGTGGCCACTATCGCCCAGTTGAAGAAAACTTGTTCAACTTTCTTTCTTTTATGGGGAAAAATGGCTTTGACATTCCAAATGTTGAGGTATATGTTTTATTATTCGTTTATAGTCTATTTTAGTTTATATTCTAGTGTTTGTTATCTTTCATGGCTTACACTCTACACTGTATCTTCTTTTGCTTTTAGAAAAAGAACTCAATATTGATGGTAAGAAGTAAGAATTGAAGAAAGAGGAGAGAAATAACAATGGAGCGAAGAACACAAAGAGAGAGAGAGAGAGAGAGAAGAGAATCGGTCTAGTGATACCCTTAGAGCCAATATAACACATAAGACATACACATAGAGACTGATGGTCAAGTCTTCAGGAGTTGGTGAATTCACCTGCAATGCCTTGGAAACATAATGATAATGTTTTGAAGTAATGAGACAATATTTTAAGTGTAAATTTTAGTCCAACCAATATTAAGTTGGAAACTCGTATTGTAATACTTGACATTTCATATAATATAATTTATGTGGTTAAAATTATTTACTGTTGCACTTGATATTGTTTAGTATGGTAATTAACATATGTAACTTTGCATTTTTATATTAGATAAACATGGACATTGTATGAATTTTTTTTAATTTAGTTGCAAAATCATACTAATTAATTTATGTTGATTAATAATGAACACATAAAATCAATCTAAAACTACTAAATTAATATTTTATATTGACTAATGTTGAACATGAACAAAATGAATACGACTAAATTAGTTGTTTATAATGATTATTAATGAAAGTAAATGAAATGAATATAAATTATTAAATTAGTCATTTATATAATGAATATGAAACTACCAAAAACAGATAAACGATTACTGCAAATGGTAAATTTGTGATTACAAATGACGACTAAATTTTGCATATATATGATTATTAGTAGCTAATTCACAGTATCTTATAACACTACCAAAATTTAGTCATATTTCTTTGGTCAGTAATTGGTTTCAAACGATGACTAAAATTTGCATATATATGACTATTGGTAGCTAATTTACAATATCTTATAACACGACCAACATTTTGGTCATATTTCTTTGGTCATTAGCCGGTTTTCCCAAGAGATCATATAATAATATATTTTGTTGTATATTTGTCATTATTTGTGGCAATTAATGGCTAAAATAATGAAAAAAATTATGATTAAATATACTACTAGACGATGAAATTGAGACAACAAATTAATAACTAAGCTAAAAATGACTAAAAGTTTGTTGCGTTATAAGATACTGTAAATTAGCTACTATTGGTCACCAACTGAAAAATGGTCCTTTATATGCAAATTTTAGTAACTCATTAGCCATTTTGTACTAGTGAAAACACCTCGCTAGTGAGAGGTCATAGGGAAAATTATCCTCGACACTCTCAAGGTTGGGATTTGGTAATAATTCAACGGGATGTGATCCCTTTGGGTGGATCTACCTTGATATTTCCTCGGAGAAAAAAAATCAGAATTCCATGTGTAATTCACAGAGAGAGTCTCACCTCTCAAGTACCTTCCTTGTATCAAAGTCGAGTGTTATCTATTAAAGACCTACCAAACCATGAAATGAAGCTTTGACATAACATAAAGACTATTCATAAATGGAGTGACTATGTTTCAGTGAAGTCCCCTAGCATTTTCCTATTAGGGTTTAAAGTTCAAGAAGATTCATGGATTATAGATTAAGCTAACCTTAAGCCAATCGATGACTATGTATGGATCAAAATACGCATGCCCTTCTTCACTTCCCTATTACACTATGACAT
Organism: Pinus tabuliformis; assembly: GCA_031772625.1. Taxonomy (NCBI): domain Eukaryota; kingdom Viridiplantae; phylum Streptophyta; class Pinopsida; order Pinales; family Pinaceae; genus Pinus; species Pinus tabuliformis. The sequence continues at coordinate 481,650,266 of CM062806.1, read as the reverse complement.
TATATCATCTTATGCCTGATATGATGTGTATAGAAATCTTGGATATTCAAATATGTTATACAACCATTGATGTAATAGTGGTTGTTGGTTCTTGTTTGTTGAATGGTTTGTTTCTTTATAAGAAACCATTGATGTTTGGAAAGAGATATGATGTGTATATGGATGACATACATGTCATATACAAGTGATTCCATTAAATGAAATGGATGTGAAACCAGGTAAGACTATATCACATTGACATAGAAATAAACAAAGACAACTTGAGGTGAGTTTAACATATAGGTTGAAAAATTCCAAGGCTCCAAGATGTTACCAACCAAATGAATGATCTAAATGAGAAAAGCATAAAAACCATAGAAGAGTCTAGAACAAATCTATATCTCAAAACTTGAAACCATATTTATCGACCATCCTTTATTCCTTCTTATATATATCAATTCACATGTGCGAGAGTGTGGAGAAAAAAATTATGCGTCATTGCTTCATAAATATTACAAAGGGGGACCTCACTATGACACTACATAAAATTCCCGTGCATAATGTGGTCATAATTTGTAGAAGGGGATATGGAATAATGTCCCCCATTTACTATATATTTCCCTAGATAGCTATAACACATGGTCCTCCCATGGTATTATTCTCAAGTAGTATAAATATAGTTAGTGCCTACAACTTACAAATCCCGTCTAATTTTAAATAGATAACCTTAAAAGAGGAAACCACATGTTTTTATCATTAGTTTAATTCAATATATATATATGAATATCTTGAATTATAAAGTGTTTATAAGTTTTAGAAAGGCAACAATTAAATACCAAATCCTCTTAGCTTATTCAAGGTTCTAGAAAATCAATCCACAAAAAAATTAGTGAAAATATAAAAATAACATTTACTTTTAAAAATATTTTATATTTCCATTAAAATATAGCAAAAAATTATTTATACATTTCCTATAATGATAAGATGTAAAATAATAATAATAATAATAATAATAATATAATATATTTTAAAAAATACTCTACATTACCATTGAAGTATAGCAAAAAAATTAATTTTTATCCTTTTTTTTTTATTCTACCCATCACTCGCTAGAATTTAAAATACACAACCTATATTGCCTTGAAAGTGTAAGGAAATAATTTCATGGAAGCCATGGAGGAACCTCAAATATTAAGATGTTTAGACATCACAATATTGATTATTGACATTTTAAAAGGTTTTAAAATGTAAAGGAAACATCTTATGAATATTGGTATTCAAAGAAGAATGTTAAAAGATCAATTTATAATTAATTAGTAAATTTGAAATATTTTTATTTTTTTTCCCATGGAAAAAGTCGTAATTTTCTTTATTAAAAGAGAAAATTACATTTTGTAGATGCTGAGCATATGCATATGGTAAGGCATAGCCTGTCCAAAAAGGTAAAAGTAGTGTTGTAGTACTCCATGCAGGGAGCAAGCTGATCAAAAAGCAAAATAAAACATTTTGATCTCTTCACAGGGAGACATAGTTCTGTGATAAACAAGTGAAAGTATATATAAATATTTACATATGATCAAAATAAATTTTTTCTAACTCATATTGAGTCTTCAGTTATGCTTCTGGATCTATGAACGACCTATGATAGTGCTGATAGGTAACACCATCCTTGTCCTCTTGTATCATCCAAGTATCATCATCCCTGAGCGCTGCTTCCTTGGATAGGTGGTCGACAGCTGAGTTGCGCTCCTTGTAAATGTGTTGACAAGTAAAAGAGTCAAAAGTTGAGATGAGTCTGTGAGTATCATCCAATATATTCCTTAATGAGTATGCATTGCAATGAGATTTTTTGTTTATCTAGTTGCATACTATTTTTGAGTCACCAAAGAGTTGTAGATTCAATCACTATTTGTTCAAGGCAAAATGTATGAGGTATTTGGCAGCTAAAAGCTCAGCATAGTTATTGGTTCCTCTACCCAAACCCATTTGAATTTTGAAGGAATGGGTTTTTGATAAGTGTAATATGGCTCCCCCCACCACATCCTATCTCCTGTGTCGACCCATCGAAGTAAGCCCATGGCATGGAGGTATTGATGTTTTCCAACTTGATGATCTTGTGACACTGTTGTGTGCATTCGTCTGGGATAGAGTGATAATCAGCTAAAATTCTAGACAAAATAGAGGGCCAGTATGGTTCCTTCTGTTGAAAAATAATTCGATTCTTGGCTATCCATATGGCCCAACAGGTGAGTAGAAGTATATTCCTCTCCTCGACAGTGGCTTCCTTCCACCAGTTGTTCCAAGCGTCTTTTATATTGTTGTCGTGCCACCGACATGTTAAGGGGAGTGATGTAAGTAGGCTGTTCCATAGCTCTTGTGTGATGGGGCACTTTAGAAAGAGGTGGTCGGAGTCTTCGCTGCAATTCTTATAGAGGTAGCACCAGAAAGGACCTAAGTAAGAACGCTTCATCAAGTTTGCACCAGTCAGGATTTTGTTATGTTGTATAGACCACATAAGAAGCCTCGTTCTAGGGGCCGCCTTTAACTTCCACATAAGGTTCCACCAAGGCTCAGTGACTTGTGGCTTAAAGGGTTCCATCAACACCAGATATCCTATCTTTGGTGCATATGAGCCGTGTTTGGTAGAAGCCCATATAAGTTCGTCATCCCCTTCTGTGATTCTGATGTGGGCCTCGGTTAAAGCATTTAGGTAGTCTCGCCACTCCTGATGCCAGCACAAAGGGATGTTTAGTAAGGGTCATATTTTCCAGGCCTATTGAGTCAAAGTGGTATGAGCATTGTCGGTAATGTGGCAGATGTGTGTGATGCCTTGTTCAATAAGATGTGATTTCAACTTCGCAGACAACCTATGTGCATTGCCACAACCAACCCAAGGGTCTTCCCCTATGCTTACCTAAGTTCCAAACCGGATTCTCCATGTTAGTTCATTTCGTATAAGGCCATGGAATTTATAACAACCTTCTATATGACAGATATGTTAACTATAGTCCTTTATGCTTGTCTAATCTATTCAAGAGGGTTGGAAGGGGTTATATATTTAGAGACAACCACCTTCGTCCATAAGCTGTGATTATTGAGCAATTGCCAACCTAATTTCGCTGCCAAGGCTTTGGAGAAGACATCCAATCTCTTGATCGCATAGCCTCCCCACCGCTTGGAAAGTGCAAGAGATTCTCATCTGGCCCAAGCGAAGAGTCTCTCGGGTTGTTTCCCCTTCCATAAGAACCGACAACAAATTTTTTGTAATCGAGCCAAAATTCATCTAGGAATCCAGGCCAGCGTCATCCAGTATATAGGCGTTACTTCCAAGATGGCCTTGATTAGAACTAGCCTACCTACTCTGGACAAGTATTTGTGGTACCATATGTTCAGTCATTTTTCTACCTTGGTGATTAGCCATGTCCAATCGGCTATTTTGTACCCGTGTGGCTTTAATCGATAGCCAAGGTACCTCAATCCTTCCTCAAGTGGCAGAATAGTGAAGGCGAATCTCCTGAGCGCATATTGGATTTCATATTGGGAGCATCCTGTGACTGTGATAGTGGATTTTGCTTCATTCAACACCATTCCCGTGGCCTTTTGGAATGTACCAAATGCATTATGGAGAGATGTGAGATCACCTATACCTCCATTAAGAAATATGAGGACATCATCAACAAAGAGAAAATGGGTCAATATGCAAGTATCAGTAATTTTGATTCCCATGATTCGCCCTTGCCTGTGGTCCTCTCCAATGATTCTACTAAGACCCTCCATTATGAGTAGAAATAGAAGAGGGGATAGAGGGCATCCCTGCCTTAGCCCTCGTTCCGCATGGAAAAAGGAGGATGCCGAGCCATTGATGAGTACACTATAAGAAACATTGGTAATACAACACATGATCCACTTGATGAAGGTATAGGGAAAGCCCAAATGAGTTAACAAGATTTGGATGTATAGCTAGCTAACTCTATCAAAAGCTTTGGATAGGTCTATTTTCAAAATCATACCTTTTAATTTTTTGATCTGTACAGAGTGAAGGAGTTCCTGAGCAGTGCCTACCACCTCGTGTATCTGTCTGTTCTGTAGGAAGGCAAACTGTTCAGGGGAAATGTGCGAGGACAGGACAGGCCTTCGGCAATTGGCGATGATTTTAGCAATGATCTTGTAGATACAGTTACATAAGGATATGGGCCTAAAATCATCGAAAGTGGAGGGTTTATCAACTTTAGGGATGAGAGCTATGAATTTGGAGTTCAGGCCTTCCGACATCCTCACACGTCTTCAGCAGTCTTCTATGAGTCTTAACAGATCTGCCCCTAGAATGTCAAAAAAGGAAATGTAAAATCCACTGTCCATCCATCCGACCCCGGGCTCTTATCCTTCTTCAGCCACTTTAGGGTTGCTTTGAGCTCATCTAGGGAGAGTTCTCTTGTGAGTTCTTATTCTGCCTCTTGGTCTATGAATCTAGGGAAAAACTGGGTAGTACACATCACTTCAGCTAGAGTAGCAATAGGAGGATCCTTGTATATATCTTTGAAATGTGTGTTTGCCATAGCTACCAATTCGCGAAAGGATTGCATAGATTGTCCTTGTTCGTTTTTAAGCTCCCATATTGTATTGATCACCTTCCTCTCGTTAGCATATTTATGGTAGAATTTGGTATTATCATCCCCTTCCTTGAGCCAGATTGCCAAGATCCATAGCCTCTAGCTCTCTTCTCTGTCCTTCAGGATTTGAGTCCTCCTATGCATTAGAGAGGCAATTTTATCCTTTTGTTCTTGGGAGTCAATAATTCCTCTGGTGCCCTCCTCGAAGGTGAAGATTTCCTCCTCTACTGTTCTGAGTAGATGCTCTTCCTGTTCCCTTTTCCTATGAGCCCATGCTTTGGAGAGGGATTTCAACTCCTTCATATTATGGGCGAAGCCCTCCGCTATGTTCCCCTCAGTACCAAGTGGGTGAGCCTTCCAAAAATCAGCCACCATCCTCATATAATCAACATCCCTTAACCATGTAGAGTTAAATTTAAAGGGAGACTTTGGCTTATCAATGACATCCTGTAGTTCTAGGTAGATAGGCCTGTGATCAGATAGGCCTCCCAATCCAACCTATTGTCTGATACGGGTACCCCTATTGACCAGAGATTCTTTAATGAGGAATCTGTCGAGCCTCCTGGCCAGACTAGCCTCACTAGTTCTGTTATTCCTCCATGTGGGCTGGATTTTGGCTGAGGGGATGTCTATTAGATTGTGGTCCTCCAAAAGGTTCTCAAAGAATACTGACAGTGTATCCACCTAAGCTTGTTGACCCCATGACTCCGCATACCCTATAGAAAAATTTAGATCCCCACCCAGAATTATGTTATCTTGCTGGAGGATTGATGAATTTAGCAGTTTCCTCTAGTATTCGGCCCTGTCTCAGCAAGGGCCATATACATTGATGATTTTGTAGCCGGCTTCAAGAGAGGGTGAAAATATGTCAGCTCCCAAGTAACCGTGTCCCCCCAAACACTAAGCATCTTGATGGTGCGGTTGCATATACCCAGGGCTACCCCTCCAGATCTACCTGTGGCATCTAGCGAATGAAAGGACCAACCTGGGAGCCATGATTCAAGAAGGGGAGTGATGGAGCAGGCAGGACCTAGGGTTTCTTGGAGAAAAATGATATCTACGGCTTCCATAGTAATCAGACGTCTCAAGGCTAGTTTTTTCCCAGGGCTAGCCATCCCTCAGCAATTAAAGGAGAGCATCTTCATGGAGGGGGAAGATTTAGGGTTTGCTCTGCTATAAGAACCTAGTAAATGGTTTTTTTTACCCATGGAAATATCCTTCCCTGCCCAATGCTTGGCTCTAGAGAGTGAGGAGGGGCGTCCCTGAGTTGGTTTAGGTAATGAAGGTGTAGAGTCGATACTGAAACCTATAGCGTCAAGGCCCTGTGAACGTAACCTCGAACGGAGGGGATATCGGGGTTCAGTGCTGATAGGATGGTCAGATGTCGAGTGTAAAGGGACCTCAGGAATGGATGGCTAAGAGATGGTGTATACAGGAGGAGGAGTCACGATAGGGAAATGTTGATTGATAGGGGTTTGCTGGGAGGGCCAGGGGAAAGGATGGGATACTTGAGAGGGAATAGTAGAGCAGTGGGGTACCTCTGGGGGATCAGAAACTCTAACTTGAAATTGAGAAGTAGAAGTGCAAAGAGATTCAGATGCATTAAAAGCAAGGGAGTGAGGAGGATTTGTCATACCCGTGGAAAATGTGTCCCCTATAGCTGCCCGAGCTCTCGTCAGAGGTGGAGAGGGTGGCCGAAGTGGAGCTTTCCCACGCTTCTTCTTTGCATCTTTCTCGAGTGCCTTGCCCTCCTCTATCAGGGCCTGCTATGGCTAATCTTCAACCTCCATAGCGGTCTGAGACAAGTCCTGAGGGTTTGTATTGCCTGAATCTTTTTCAGATGTCCTTTGTCCCCCCTTGTTAATCAGGGGAAAATCCTTGAACACGTGGCCAACCTTGTGGCATCTTCGACATCTGTAAGGCACTCCTTCATAATCCAGCAGTTGTTTCTGAGAGTATGTCCTCCATTGAATGGTGATATGCTCCTGCAAACCCCCTCTTGTGTCCATGTGCACCAGTATCCTGGCATAGGCCATCTTGCCTGTGGAAAGGTAGGACTTATCAAAATCCATATAAGCACCGAGGGAGTTGCCAATACGTTGAAAGATATCTTAGGACCAAAAGTGTAGCGGGAGCCTTGGCAGTCTAATCTAGATCGGCCCAACCCCTATCTTCTCTGTTTCCGGGTCGAAAAGAGGTTTCCATCTCTTCAGAAGGATAGGCACGTGCTCAAAATGCCAAAATGACGATAAGACCCAATTTGTGTGGTTAGGCCTAGAAAACCTGAATGCGAACCAACCTCTCACAAAGGTCTGCACCGTGGGTAGATCGGCCAAGTGTTTTCCCCAGACCTCAGAGGCCCATAACTTTAAACGGGCCGCAGTATAGTTTCGACCTCAGATTCTTCCAACCAAAACCCTATCAGTGATATCCATAGTTTCCCTGAGTTGTATGTCCTCCTCAAGCTGAAGAATGATGTCTTCTGCTTTAGATCTGAAGCACCTAGATTTCTTGCGAGGCCTCGCTTCCATGGATGAGTCCTCCCTACGAACAGAGCTATCCCCAAATATAGGAGGGTCCTCAGGTGGAGGGGAAAGTACAGATGGTAGGGCGTCAGATAAGGGAGGGATGTTCGAGAAACTTTTAGAGGGAGGGACAAAAGTATGCGGCGTGATCAGGGGCTCAGAGACTGCTATGGTAGACGAGCTAGGTAGTGTAAAGGTGTAACCAGAGGATGAAGGGAAGGAGGTAAGACCAGCACAAGTCTCTATAGGGTTAGGGTTAAGGCAACCTGAGGCAAACCCTAGCGAGGAAGGTGACGGTGGGGGAGTGGGAAGGGATGACCATGTCAGGGGGTCGTCCGGCAGAATCACCAGGTGGTTCAAAGGCCCCGAGAATGGAGGTAGGCTGGCGATAGCTTCGTTCAACTCATAGCTAAACGAGGTCGAGCCTTCCTTGGTTGAATGCGGGGTCGTCCAGATTGAGCCTTCCACCAGCGGTTCCTCCGAGTAGTCAACAAGATCGAGGTCCATAGCTGTCGGGGGGCACAGATCGCCAGCTACTTGTGGTTAACCGTCGAGGTAGCAGCAAGAAGGGCGGGCGAAGGTGACCGGAGCCTAATTGTCGAGCGCGGAGTGAATTGGTTAAATGACACAGTAAAATGGTAAAACCCTTGTTACGGTAAGCAAATACGAGGGGTATGGTAGAGCAGTCCTCCCAGGCCAGCAGTCTACATGTTCCTGCTTTACTCTGCCAGCTGCAGCATGGTACTACATACACGAGACTCTACCCGTATTCGCCCTCACGCTCCATCTCTGACCCCCTCAAACATTCTAAATATTTTTATTTACAATGATAGAATTTAAGTTAATACTAATCATAAATTTAAATTATGTAAAGATAGATATAAGAATCTATTCTTCTATTTTGTTTTTTCTAATATTTCATTTATTTTTTAATATTTCTCTTAGCCCTATGAAAACATAAACATAAGTGATATATATATATATATTCCTCACCACTTCTATCCTTATATATAAAAGTTAATAAATACTAATATAGCTAGTACCTATAACTTATCAACTTTTTATCTAATTTTAAACCTATAAACTTGAAAACTAAGACATATATCTTTCTTATTAAATTAATTCAAATATATATATGCTTTTGATGACTAAATCTTATGAATTGATTCAACTTTTTATAGAACAAATCTAGAATTAAAAATATTGAACAAATATAAGTGAAATATTAAAAAAACATCAAAATAAAATATATTTTTAAAAATATTTTATATTCCCATTAAAGTAAAGAACAATTTTATTTATATTTTTTCTTTTTATGGCCATCACACATTTGAGTATGAAAACAACCCACATTTGAATATAAAAAACAACCTATATTCCTAGGTGTAAGAGACTTTATTTATCAATAACTTTATGTTGGCCATGGAAGAACCTAAATGTGAGGTTGAAAAGTGTTAGTTATGATAATTGAGATATATAAATATTGAGAAGTGTAGTTTATATATATATATAGATAGATAGATAAATGTAAGAGACTTTATTTATCAATAAAAAATGTTGGTCATGGAAAAAACCTAAATGTGAGATTGAAAAGTGTTAGTTATGATAATTGAGATATATAAATATTGAGAAGTGTAGTTTATATATATATATATATATATATATATATATATGATCTGAAAATCACTTGTGAGTGATCTCAATTAAATAATTAATGAATGAAGGTATTACAAACTCATGTGTTAGTGGGTGTCTATGTTATTTTAGGCAATGGATCGATTAGATTGCAAAATACACAGACACTGGAAAATGGAAACCAGTAAGGGAAACACAGTAAGCAAATACAAGAACACAAAAAATTAATGAGTTCACCCTATTCTCCAGGGCTACATCTTCGGTCCAGCTTTCAGTGGTGGCCTTTTTTCATTGTGTCTTTAAAGCAAAGATTTATAGTGAAGAGCTCATTTTGAGTCTCCAGAAACAAATAACGCTTGGTAGGGTGGTTCTTGGATTCCCCAAGCCACTAGAGTGCACAGACTCTTTCCTTACCAAGGATAATTTTAGGGGCGAATGTTCGCCCTTTGGCGAAATTAAGGGGTTTTAAATTTTTAGTGGGCGAATATTTTGTATCATAGTACATTTTTACAAATCACCTCAAATAGCCCACCTTATTTTAAGGGAGAGGGTAAAAAAGGTAAATTTAGCCCTTGAAATTAGGACTTACAATCTTCCATTCGCCCATTTTCAAGAATAGGTTTTATTTAAGTGAATCCTATGGGCCAAATACCATATATATAAAAGAGGTATGGTAAATTAATAAAAATATAAATAAATGAAATGTATGGTAAATAAATAAAACATTTTTATATTTACTCCATAAGTCACCTTATATACATGTAAGATAGGTTTTATTTAAGTGAATCCTATGGGCCAAATACCATATATATAAAATAGGTATGGTAAATTAATAAAAATATAAATAAATGAAATGTATGGTAAATAAATAAAACATTTTTATATTTACTCCATAAGTCACCTTATATACATGTAAGAGTGTAAACAAATAAAAATATAAGTAAAGTGGAGGTATGGTAAATAAATAAAACGTCTTTTTATACTTACTCAAAAGGTATGGTAAATAAATAAAAATATAAATAAACTAGACGTATCGTAAATAAATAAAACCTCTTTTTATATTTAGTCCATAACCCTCGTTCTATTTATGAAGGCTCAAGAAAGAGGTTTTGTTTAAGTGAATCCTATGAGCCAAATACCATATTTGTAAAAGAGGTATGGTAAATTAATAAAAATATAAATAAACTAGAGCTATGGTAAACAAATAAAACATTTTTTAATATTTGCTCCATAAGTCACCTTATATTTACGAACACTCAAAAATGGGTTATATTTAGGTGAAACCTATGGCCAAAATACTATGGGACAAATACCATGGACTAGATTCTTATTAATACCATGCAAAAAACCATTATTAACCCTAATGTTAGAATTAATAAAAATAAAAATGGCACATGGTATTGACCCATGGTATTCACCAAAATGGCACATGGTATTGACCCATGGTATTCACCTGGAATGTAGCCTATTTAAATGGGGGAATTAAACCAGCATGTAGCCTATGCTAAGATTCACTAGGACTTTACAAAGTTTTATTATTTAGTGAAAGACTCGCCAAGATCTTACAAGATTTTATAATTGAGTAAAATATTCGCCAGGCCTGGTGAGAAATTCGCCAAAAAATATATATATACATATTATATTATTGATAAAATTGCCTTCCATTTTTCCTATATACCATGGTGATTCGCCCATTTATTATATTTATAAATTTAGGGGGGGTTCTTAAAATTTTCCCTGTTCCTTACCAAGTCTTAACCTCTCTGGTCTTTAAGAGGAGGAGCCCAATGTGGTACTCAATTCCCGACAGATCCTCAAAGGGATTGCTTGAACCTCTCAAGCCTTCTGCCTGCTCGATGCTGCCTTAGGTTAGCTCAACCCTCTGTTTTTTGCTTCTTGCTTCACTGTCTCTTTCACCTTTTCGTTCACTGTTTTTCTTCTCTGGTTCTTCCTTTCTCTTCTTTGTACTGTTCTCTGTCTACTCATGGCTTAAAGCCAGTTTTTCCTTGACTGTTCGCTTCCTCTTCCGCCCCTTCGGATCACCTGCTATTGTTTGCTTGGAGTTCCCTGCCATTGTGTCATCGCAAATGTCCCACAGGAAAGTGCCCACTTGTCCTTTCACGAACTGCTCCAGCTCTTCCTCGACGGTTCGGTATTTCAGTTACGTTGTGGAATGACTCATCTGCCAACTCAGCGATCAAATCGGACTTCAAACTTTTATGTGTTGTAGCTTATTTTCCCTTCAGATCCGATTTCTCCATTGGGCGCAATCTCCGCCGTCAGATCTAGAGCCCCCGAATCCTACGGTGTTCACTCTTATCACGCAGTTGACTTGCTCAACCATTAGCATGCGATGAGAGGCGGTTTTCTCTCTCATCTGGTAGACACGCGTCGTGCAGTGTATGGAATTTCTCGTTCTATGCCCAAATCTGCTTACCACCCAATATGCCTTCGATATACTGTCGGTTTTGGAGCGCGGTACCCACCTTTCGCCTTAGCGCTTTCCCTACGGTTTCTCGACTTCCCATGTGAGCGAGCGCTTAGGAATTTTCCTTCTTAAGGGGTTTTTCCCAGCGATGCGTGATTAGCTCTAATCGCACATCAGAAATGGCCTTCGTTTCCCGATCCGGGCTTCCTAACTGTTGTTGGGTTGTGTTATATTCTTTCCACGTAGTTAACAGGGGGTTTGAAGGGCACCCTTAACCCCACTTTATGGGGTCTGGGGCAATGCCCTGGAAAAATTTGGTTTTGGACCCTATGTTAGGTTGGGCGGACCCACCTATGGTTTTTTGCATGATTTTCGCACATGTTTTTTGTACGCGATGGTTTTCAGTCCATGGCATTGGATGCTTCGACATGTATAAATATGTATTGTAACATTGAAAGGAACATAATGAAAAATCAAGCTGGTAGTCCCGGTTTTGGGATACAGGGGAAATATCTGTGTATATGTATTTTATGTGTTATGATCTCGCATTGTTTATTTTCTGTGTTTTAGAATTCGTATGCAGGTAATTTTTGTACGGGGTTAAAACCTACATTTGGTATCGAAGCAATTTTGGCTTCAAGGGGACACCTTTGTTGCTAAGGGGTTTCGCTCGGGCCTGTGGTAGACCCTGTTCAATGGGAGATCTGCAAGATCGATTCTAGTGGTGAAAGAAGATGGCGAGCAGTGGAAAGATAGAGATCGAGAAATTTAATGGTCAAAGTTTTGAGTTGTGGAAAATCAAGATGGAGGATTTGTTGGTGGATAAAGATCAGTGGATCGTGGTAGATCTGGGTACTCAACCAACGGGAGTGTCTGATGAAGAATGGAAGAATTTGGGTCGAAAGGCAAAGAGCACAATACAATTGTGTGTCTCAGATTCAGTATTGATGAATGTATTAGGGGAAGCTACGGCAAAGGCTTTGTGGGACAAGTTAGGGACTTTATACTAATCTAAGTCTCTGGTGAATAAATTGTTCTTGAAGAAAAAGTTGTATAACCTGAGGATGAAAGATGGAGACTTGGTGACAGAGAATTTGAATGCATTTAATATTGTGGTAAGTCAGTTAGCATCTGTTGATATTGAAATTTAAGATGAAGATAAGTGCATCAGTTTGTTGTGTTCTCTACCAGATTCGTGGGATAGCCTGGTTATTGCAATAGGTAGCAATGCAATTGCCTTGCTTTTTGATGAAATAGTCTCATCCTTGCTGACGAAGGAGATGAGATGAAAAAATACAGAGAGACAGAATGGTGATGCCTTGTTTGTACGAGAACGGTCCCAGAACAAAATAAAAAATAAGTCATGGAGTGGGAGATCTAAATCTAGAGGGAGATCTAAATCTCTAGGAAAACCTGTAAAGGTGGTGTGTTGGAAATGCGGAAAGGAAGGGCACTACAAAAGGGACTATAAATCTAAAGCTCCTGATAAAGGAAAGGGATTTGATGATGCTCCTTCTAAAGAGGCGAAAACCACTTCAGATGAAGGTGGGGATGTGTACTTGGCTTCTTCAAGTACACATGTAGATCAGGAGGCATGGTTGATTAACTCAGGTGCATCCTTTCACTTCATTCCCCATAGAGAGTGGTTCTACAATTATGACGAATACGATGGTGGTGATGTCTTCTTAGGGGATGATAGGAAGGCTAGAATCAATGGTCGTGGAAAAGTAAAGTTGAAGTTGCAAGGTGGAAGGGTTAGAACACTTCCAGGTGTTCTGAATATTCATGCATTAGCTAGAAATCTGATTTTTGTAAGAAAGTTGGATGATGCAGGTGTAAAAACAATGTTCGAGAAGGATACCTGCAAGATGGTTTGGGGAGCACTGGTATTGATGCGGGGAGTTCAGATTGGAACTCTGTACAAGCTGCAAGGTAGAACTGTTATTGATGGGTGCAATAGTTCTTTGGATTTTGATTTTTGTGAAAATTGTGTATATGGGAAGCAGAATCAGGTGAGTTTCCCCTCTGGTAGAAAGAGGGTGAAACATATATTAGAGTTTGTGCATAGTGATGTGTTTGGACCTGTGAAAGTTCCATCACTGGGTAAGTCTGTGTACTATGTATCATTTATAGATGACTTCTCGAGGAATACATGGATATATTTCCTTAAGAAGAAATCTAAAGTCTTTGATAGGTTTAAAGAATTTAAGGCTCTCGTGGAAAATCAAACAAAGAAGAAGATAAAGGTGTTGAGGATAGATAATGGTGGAGAGTTTTGCAGCAAGGAATTTGAAGAATTCTGTAAGAAGTGTGGTATATCACGGCAGAAAACTACTCCATATACACCTAAACAAAACGGAGTTGTAGAAAGAATGAACAAGGCGTTGATGGAAAGGGCAAGAAGCATGCTCAGTGGTGCCGGGTTAGGATAGAAATTCTAAGCAGAGGCAGTAGATACTGCATGTTACCTGGTCAACACGGCACCTTCATGAGCGTTGGAGGATAAGACTCCACAAGAGGTATGGATTGGTAAGAAACCCTCTCTTTCACATCTGAGGGTATTTGGATGTGATGCATATGTACATGTGCCAAAGGAGAAACGAACCAAGTTGGATAGTAAATCTGAAAAGTGCATCTTTATTGGGTGTAAGGATGGTTTAAAGGGTTATAAGCTTTGGAACTCAGTCACACGGAAGGTTGTGTACAGTCGAGATGTGGTGATCAGAGAGGTGAAAGATGTTATTAAACATGAATTCCAATGAAAGGAACCTGAGAAGATAGAGTTTGAGCTAAAGGAGGAAGAATCAGACTCTACAGCAGAGGAGGAATCAGAAGATGAAGAGCCACAAACTCCGGCTTTGAGAAGATCAGTTCAAGAAAGAAGGTAGCCTAAAAGGTATAGTCCATCTGCTTTCTGTTCAAATTTTTCTTTATCTATTACTGACGATGATCCCAGAACTGTGAAGGAAGCAGTAGATTCAGAGGATGGAAAACTCTGGAAAGAGGCCATGGTTGATGAAATGGCATCTTTGCACAAAAATGAGGCTTGGGATCTGGTGGAGTTTCCGATTGGAAGGAAACCCATTGGCAGCAAATGGGTGTTCAAAAAGAAGACAAATGTAAAAGGAAAAGTGGAGAAATACAAAGCTTGGTTGGTAGAAAAAGGTTATTCCCAAGTGCCGAGAATTGATTTTGGTGATATTTTTTCTCCTGTTGCCAAGGTAAATTCTATTAGATTACTTTTATCTGTTGATGCTGCTTTTGATTTTGAGGTAGAACAGATGGATGTGAAGATAACATTTCTTCATGGGGATCTGGAAGAGGAAATCTACATGAAGCAACCTGAAGGCTTTGCAGCAAAGGGTAAGAAAGAACTGGTATGCAAGTAAAAGAAGTCTCTATATGGGTCAAAACAGTCACCAAGGATGTGGTGTCAAAAATTTGATAGATTTATACAAGGACTTGGCTTCACTAGAAGCAAAGCAGATCACTGTGTGTATTTTAAATTAATTGGTGACCGTGTTATTTATCTAGTCTTGTATGTGGATGATATGTTGCTGGTTGGAAATGACAAAGAAATTATCTAGGATTTGAAGACCCAATTGTCCTCCAAATTCGACATGAAAGATCTTGGTGTTGCAAACTATATTTTGGGCATGGAAATTAAAAGAGATCAGGCAAAGAGGAAGCTTTGGTTAAACCAGAGGAAGTATGTCAAGACAATACTGCGGAGGTTTAATATGCAGGATAGTAAACCATTGAAGGTTCCTATTCCTGTAGGTGTGAGGTTATCTGCTGAACAATGTCCCAAGACACAAGAAGAGGAAGAGGACATGTCTCATGTTCCATATACAAGTGCAGTCGGTAGCCTGATGTATGCAATGGTCTGTACTAGACCAGACATTGCACATGCAGTGGGAGTATTGAGCAGGTTTGTGTCAAAACCAGGAAAGGAACATTGGACAGCAGCGAAGCGGGTTTTCAGGTATTTGCGTGGCACTAGTGATTATGGTTTGTGCTACCAAGGAAGATCAGGATTGGATAGAATGTTGGATATTCATGGCTTTGTTGATGCAGACTGGGCTGGAGATCTGGATCAAAGAAGGTCTACAAGTGGGTATGTGTTTAACCTATTTGGAGGTGCAGTTAGTTGGATGAGTAAGAAACAATCTGTAGTAGCACTATCAACTACAAAGGCAGAATACATGGCAGCCACTCATGCAAGCAAGGAAACAGTTTGGTTGTAGAGATTGTGTTCAAGTATGGGGTTAGTACAGGGAGCTATAAGGATAGACTGTGACAGCCAAAGTGAAATTTTCTTGGCAAAGAACCCTGCATATCATTCAAAGACAAAGCACATTGATGTTCATTATCACTTTGTGAGGGATATGATAGAAGGAAAATGTAGGTTTTAACCCTGTACAGAAATTACCTGCATACGAATTCTTAAACAAAGAAAATAAACAATGCGAGAGCATAACCCACAAAACACATATGCACAGAGATTTTTCCCTGGATCCCAAAACCAGGACTACCAGCTTGATTTTTCATTATGTTCCTTTCAATGTTACAATACATATTTATACATGCCGAAGCATCCAATACCATGGACCGAAAAAACCATCGCGTCCAATACCATGTGCGAAAATCATGCACAAAACCATAGGTAGGTTCGCCCAACCTAATATAGGGTCCAAAAAAAAAATTTCCCGGGGCGCTGCCCCAGACCCTGTAGAGGGGGGCTACCCGCCCCCCTCAAACCCCCCGGACAGGGGGGGCTGCCGCCCCCCCTTTGACCCCCCCGCTACGCAATCGGCGCAACGAAAGGGAGCTACCTCCCCCCTCTAACCCCCCGTTTAACTACGTCGGTTAGTCGTGGAAAGAATATAACACAACCCAACAGAAAAAAGGTGTTTTTGGTAAAGGTGGACACTTTGAAGAATATTGTAGATGCATTGACAAAATCTGTGAGCTCTGATAAGTTCTCTTGGTGTAGAGAGACAATGCGTATTTCAGGGCTGGAAAAATGACTAAGCTCTCTTGTGGCCCCCTGTGGAAAGAAAACAACAAGTGGGAGAATGTTGGGTTGTGTTATATTCTTTCCACGTAGTTAAAGGGGGTCCCCCGCTGCGCAATCGGCACAACGAAGGGGGGCTACCGCCCCCCTCTAACCCCCCGTTTAACTACGTAGGTTAGTCATGGAAAGAATATAACACAACCCAACAATCTCCCACTTGTTGTTTTCTTTCCACAGGGGGCCACAGGAGAGCTTAGTCATTTTTCTAGCCCTGAAACACCCATTGTTTCTCTACACCAAGAGAACTTCTCAGAGCTCACAGATTTTGTCAATGCATCTGCAGTATTCTTCAAAGTGTCCACCTTTACCAGCAACACCTTTTTGTCTTCTATCATATCCCTCACAAAGTGATACTGAACATCAATGTGCTTTGTCTTTGAATGATAAGCAGGGTTCTTTGCCAAGAAAATTTCACTTTGGCTGTCACAGTCTATTCTTATAGCTCCCTGTACTAACCCCATACTTGAACACAATCTCTGCAACCAAACTGCTTCCTTGCTTGCATGAGTGGCTACCATGTATTCTACCTTTGTAGTTGATAGTGCCACTACAGATTGTTTCTTACTCATCCAACTGACTGCACCTCCAAATAGGTTAAACACATACCCACTTGTAGATCTTCTCTGATCCAGATCTCCAGCCCAGTCTGCATCAACAAAATCATGAATATCCAACACTCTGTCCAATCCTGGTCTTCCTTGGTAGCACAAACCATAATCACTAGTGCCACGCAAATACCTGAAAACCCGCTTCACTGCTGTCCAGTGCTCCTTCCCAGGTTTTGACATAAACCTGCTCAATACTCCCACTGCATGTGCAATGTCTGATCTAGTACAGACCATTGCATACATCAGGCTACCGACTGCACTTGCATATGGGACACGGGACATGTCCTCTTCCTCTTCTTGTGTCTTGGGACACTGTTCAGCAGATAACCTCACACCTACAGGAATAGGAACCTTCACCGGTTTACTATCCTGCATATTAAACCTCTGCAGTATTGTCTCGACATACTTCCTCTGGTTTAACCAGAGCTTCCTCTTTGCCCGATCTCTTTTAATTTCCATGCTCAAAATATAGTTTGCAGCACCAAGATCTTTCATGTCAAATTTGGAGGACAATTGGGTCTTCAAATCCTGGATAATTTCTTTGTCATTTCCAACCAGCAACATATCATCCACATACAAGACCAGATAAATAACACGATCACCAATTAATTTAAAATACACACAATGATCTGCTTTGCTTCTGGTGAAGCCAAGTCCCCGTATAAATGTATCAAATTTCTGATACCACATCCTTGGTGACTGTTTTAACCCATACATAGACTTCTTTAACTTGCATACCAGTTCTTTCTTACCCTTCACCGCAAAGCCTTCAGGTTGCCTCATGTAGATTTCCTCTTCCGAATCCCCGTGAAGAAATGCTATCTTCACATCCATCTGTTCTACCTCAAAATCAAAAGCAGCAGCAACAGATAAAAGTAATCTAATAGAAGCTACCTTGGCAACAGGAGAAAAAATATCACCAAAATCAATTCCCGGCACCTGGGAATAACCTTTTGCTACCAACCGAGTTTTGTATTTCTCCACCTTTCCTTCTGCATTAGTCTTCTTCTTGAACACCCATTTGCTGCCAATGGGGTTCCTTCCAGCCGGCAACTCTACCAGATCCCAAGCCTCATTTTTGTGCAAAGATGCCATTTCATCAATCATGGCCTCTTTCCAGAGTTTTCCATCCTCTGAATCCACTGCTTCCTTCACAGTTCTGGGATCATCATCAGTAACAGACAAAGCAAAATTTGAATTGAAAGAAGATGGACTATACCTTTCTGGCTGTCTTCTTTCTCGACCTAATCTTCTCACAGCCGGAGTTTGTGGCTCTTCATCTTCTGATTCCTCCTCTGCTGCAGAGTATGATTCTTCCTCCTTTGGCTCAAACTCTATCTTCTCAGGTTCCTTTGGTTGGACTTCAGATTGAATAACATCTTTTACCTCTCTAAACACCACATCTCGGCTGTACACAACCTTCCGTGTGACTGGGTTCCAAAGCTTATAACCCTTTAAACCATCCTTATACCTAATAAAGATGCACTTTTCAGATTTACTATCCAACTTGGTTCGTTTCTCCTTTGGAACATGTACATATGCATCACATCCAAATACCCTCAGATGTGAAAGAGAGGGTTTCTTACCAGTCCATACTTCTTGTGGAGTCTTATCCTCCAACGCTGATGAGGGTGATATGTTGATCAGGTAACGTGCAGTATCCACCACCTCTGCCCAGAATTCCTATCCTAACCTGACACCACTAAGCATGCTTCTTGCCCTTTCCATCAACGTCTTGTTCATTCTTTCTGCGACTCCATTTTGCTGAGGTGTATATGGATTAGTCTTCTGCCGTGCTATACCACACTTCTTACAAAATTCTTCAAATTCCTTGCTGCAAAATTCTCCACCATTATCTGTCCTCAGCACCTTTATCTTCTTCTCTGTCTGATTTTCCACCAGAGCCTTAAATTTTTTAAACCTGTCAAAGACTTCAGATTTCTTCTTAAGGAAATATATCCATGTATTCCTTGAGAAGTCATCTATGAATGATACATAGTACACAGACTTACCTAGTGATGGAACCTTCACAGGTCCAAACACATCACTGTGCACAAGCTCTAATATCTGTTTCGTCCTCTTACCACCAGAGGGGAAACTCACTCGATTCTGCTTCCCATACACACAATTTTCACAGAAATCAAAATCTAGAGAGCTATCATTCATACCTTCTACCATACCTTTACCATGAAGTATTCGAAGGCCCTTCTCTCCAATATGTCCAAGCCTTTGATGCCACAACATGGTATTCTCTCCAGAGACCACTAGATTTTCTACTCCATTTTCAAGAACCATAGAACTATTGCACCCATCAACAACAGTGCTACCTTGCAGCTTGTACAGAGTTCCAATCCGAACTCGCATCAATATCAGTGCTCCTCGAACCATCTTGCAGGTATCTTTATCGAACACCGTCTTTACACCTGCATCATCCAACTTGCTTACAGAAATCAGATTTCTGGCCAATGCAGGAATATGTAGAACACCCGGAAGTGTTCTAACCCTTCCACCTTGCAACTTCAACTTTACTTTTCCCCGACCAATGATTCTAGCCTTCCTATCATCTCCTAAGAAGACATCACCACCATCGTATTTCTCATACTCGCAGAACCACTCTCTATGGGGAGTGAAGTGAAAGGATGCACCTGAGTCAATCAACCATGCCTCATGATCTACATGTGTACTTGAAGAAGCCAAGTACACATCCCCACCTTCATCTAAGGTGGTTTTCCCCTCTGCAGAAGGAGCATCATCAGATCCCTTTCCTTTATCAGGAGCTTTAGATTTACAATCCCTTCTGAAGTGCCCTTCCTTTCCGCATTTCCAGCACACCACCTTTGTAGGTTTTCCTGGAGATTTAGATCTCCCTCTAGATTTAGATCTCCCACTCGATGACTTATTTTTGTTTCTGTTCTGGGACCGTCCTCGTACAGACAAGGCATCACCATTCTGGTTGTCCATATTCTTCCATCTCATCTCCTCAGTCAGCAAGGCTGAGACTATTTCATCAAACTGCAAAGCAGTTGCATTGCTACCTATTGCAATAACCAGACTATCCCACGAATCTGGTAGAGAACACAATAGACTGATGCACTTATCTTCATCTGAAATTTTACTATCAACAGATAATAATTGACTTACCACAGTATTAAACGCATTCAGATGCTCTGTCACCGTGTCTCCATCTTTCATCCTCAGGTTATACAGCTTTTTCCGTAGGAACAGTTTATTCACCAGAGACTTAGATTGGTACAAAGTCCCTAACTTGACCCACAAAGCCTTTGCCGTAGCTTCCCCTGATACATTCAGCAATACTGAATCTGAGACACACAATCGTATTGTGATCTTTTCCTTCCGATCCAATTTCTTCCATTCTTCATCGGTCACTCCCGATGGTTTAGTACCCGGATCTACCGTGATCCACTGATCTTTATCGACCAACAGATCCTCCATCTTGAGTTTCCACAACTCAAAACTCTGACCATTGAACTTCTCAATCTCGATCTTTCCACTGCTCGCCATCTTCTTTCACCACCAGAATCGATCTCGCAGATCTCCCACTGAACAGGGTCTACCACAGGCCCGAGCGAAACCCCTCAGCAACAAAGGCGTCCCCTTGAAGCCAAAACAGCTCTGATACCAAATGTAGGTTTTAACCCTGTACAGAAATTACCTGCATACGAATTCTTAAACAAAGAAAATAAACAATGCGAGAGCATAACCCATAAAACACATATGCACAGAGATTTTTCCCTGGATCCCAAAACCGGGACTACCAGCTTGATTTTTCATTATGTTCCTTTCAATGTTACAATACATATTTATACATGCCGAAGCATCCAATACCATGGACCGAAAAAACCATCGCGTCCAATACCATGTGCGAAAATCATGCACAAAACCATAGGTAGGTTCGCCCAACCTAATATAGGGTCCAAAAAAAAATTTCCCGGGGCGCTCCCCCGGACCCCGTAGAGGGGGGCTACCCGCCCCCCTCAAACCCCCCGGACAGGGGGGGCTGCCGCCCTCCCGTGACCCCCCGCTGCGCAATCGATGCAACGAAAGGGGGCTACCACCCCCCTCTAACCCCCCGTTTAACTACGTCGATTAGTCGTGGAAAGAATATAACACAACCCAACAGAAAAAAGGTGTTTTTGGTAAAGGTGGACACTTTGAAGAATATTGCAGATGCATTGACAAAATCTATGAGCTCTGATAAGTTCTCTTGGTGTAGAGAGACAATGGGCATTTCAGGGCTGGAAAAATGACTAAGCTCTCTTGTGGCCCCCTGTGGAAAGAAAACAACAAGTGGGAGAATGTTGGGTTGTGTTATATTCTTTCCACGTAGTTAACAGGGGGCTTGAAGGGCACCCATAACCCCACTTTATGGGGTCTGGGGCAACACCCTGGAAAATTTTGGTTTTGGACCCTATGTTAGGTTGGGCGGACCCACCTATGGTTTTGTGCATGATTTTCACACCTGTTTTTTGGACGCGATGGTTTTCGGTCCATGGTATTGTACGCGATGGTTTTCGGTCCATGGTATTGGATGCTTCAACATGTATGAATATGTATTGTAACATTGAAAAGAACATAATGAAAAATCAATCTGGTAGTCCCGGTTTTGGGATCCAGGGAAAAATCTCTGTGTATATGTGTTTTATGTGTTATGATCTCGCATTGTTTATTTTCTGTGTTTTAGAATTCGTATGCAGGTAATTTCTGTACGGGGTTAAAACCTACAACTGCCAGTTTTGCCTCCTGCACGGTCCCCATGGCCTCAGTTAGCGCACTTTGACGGAGGTCCTCGTCGTTTCTTGCTAGCTACAAACTGCCACTGTCTAGAGTTCTTCTTGATAGATCTTTGCTCATAAATTCGAAGTCTGTCCTGATTTGATACAGTCATGGCACTTTGATAATTGTCATGGATCTAATTCGGATCACGACCTTCCCACTGAAAAAGCTTTTGTACCACCAAAAGTTGGTTTTCAAGCATCGACTAAGTGAGGGTACAATTGTCTCACTCGTCCAATCTCTATCCACTTTGCACTGCTTGGCTTTGAACCCTTGAGCCCAACTCTGAGGTACTCAACATTTCCCCTATGCGTCGTCCTTACCTTCCTATCCAAATCTGTGTCCTCCTGTAATTCATTAAGATATTCAGGTAGTAGGTCATCAATAGAAGGTAATTGATTCTGCTCTTCAGGATCCTCAATTAGTGAAGGTTCAAACAATCTCAAACAATTTGCATTTATGACTGAGTAGATGTGCATGTAAGCTGGTAGATCAAGGGAAAAAGCATTCTCACCAATCTTCTCAAGTATCTTGAAGGGTCCATACCTAATAGGCTTTAGCTTTTTACCTTCACTTTGCATCCTGTCCTTGCTGATATACAGCCAGACCTAGTCACCAACTTGGAAACTATGCTCCACCCGATGCTTGTCATGCCTTGCCTTGTAGTTGGCTTGGCTCTTTTCGAGCTGTTCTTGTACTTCCTGGTGAATCTCTTGGATTTTTTCAATGAACCTAGTTGCCCTGTCCACATCATTGTGTCCCTCAACTATGGTGTCTTTACCAAAGACAAAATTCAAAGGAGACCTTGGTGTGAACCCAAAACAGGTCTCAAAAGGAGATCTCTATGTCGAAGAATATTTTGCTCTGTTGTAAGCATGCTACACATAACATAAACGTTCATCCCAAAGCTTAGGATGCTTGCTTCAATATCCCTTGAGCAACTGGATCATTGTCTGTTTACTACTTCTGTCTGGCCATCGGTTTGTGGATGAAAAGCTGTGCTTTTCTTCAATTTGGTGTCCATTAGTTCCCACAGACTTGACCAAAACTTTCCCACAAATCAAGTGTCTCAATAAGATACAATGGAAGTGGGAAAGCCAAAATGAACCCATACATGTTCAAAGAACAGTTTTGCAGTTTGTTGTTTATTACAAGGTATCAAAATACACATTTTGCTGAACCTATCCACAACAACATACAGATAATCATGACCTTTCCTAGATTTAGGTAGTCCTCCAACCAAATCCATGGAAACACTTTCCTAGGGGTTAGAAGGAACTGGTAATGGAGTGTACAAGCCTAGTTTTCTATTGTTGGGCTTGCTTTTAGCACACATAGTACATCCTCTTACATATCTAGAAACTGTCTCATTCACTTTTGGCCAATAACAAAATCTTTGCAGATGTGTAACTATTTTACTTACCCCAAAGTGACCTGATATTAGAGAAGTGTGTGCTTCTCGAATTATCTTTACTCTTTCAGTTTGTGGAATGCATAACTTCCCACAATGATATAAGAGTTGGTCCTTTACATGATAATCCAATTCTTCTACTTGTTTGCCTTGACTTAAAGTTGCATATACATCTTTAAAGTCTATATCTTGAGCATATTGTTCAATGTAACTCTCATGTAACACAGAATTATGCTTAAGTATAGTAATGCATTTATAACGGGTCTAGATAACATATCTGCAACTTTATTGTGTATGCCCTTTTTATATCTGATGAATAAATGAAACTGTTGTAGAAAACCCATCCATCTATAGTGTCTTGATTGTTGCAACTTAGTTTGGGAGTGTAGATATTGAAGTGGTTGATGATCTGTATGTATTAGTATCTCTTTTCCAATTAAGTAATGTTTCCACTTTTTCACACTCTGTACTAATGCATACAATTCTTTATCATATGTAGGATAGTTAACCACTACAGAATTAAATGTCTCAGAATGATAACATATGGGTTTATCGTGCTATGTCAACACTGCTCCCATGGCATAGTCACTGGCATCCGTTTGGATCTCAAATGGTCTTTGAAGATCAGGTAGTACTAGTACATGTGTTGTACTAATCTTTTCTTTCAAGGTGTCGAAGGCTTTCTGCTATTTGCCTCCCCACTAAAACACCTTGTTCAATCCTGTTAAAGCATGTAAGGGTGTTGCAATTGAGGAAAAGTCAGAAATGAACTTCCTCCAATATTGTGCTGCTCCCAAGAAGCTCCTAACTTCTATAGCAGATTTGGGTTTAGGCCAGTTTACAGTGACTGCCACCTTAGAGGGATCTATCTTCAATTCACCACCCCCTACTATATGACCCAAATAATTCAGAGATGTTTTTCCAAATTCACATTTTGAGAGTTTAACATAAGGTTTTTCTCTTTTCAAAACATCTAGTGTCTGCTTAACATGATTTAAGTGTTCTTCCCACGTTTTGCTAAATATCATAATGTCATCTAGATACACAATAAAAAAATCATCAAGAAAGAGTCTGAGCACATCATTCATTAATCTCATGAAAGTAGCAGGAGAATTAGTTAAGCCAAAAGGCATAACCAACCACTCATACAATCCCTGCTTTGTTTTGAAAGCAGTCTTCCATGCATCTTGTTCTGCAACTCTGACCTGATGGTATCCACTATGCAAGTCTAGCTTGGAGAAATAAACAGCTTCTTTCAATTGATCTAAAAGATCATCTATGCGAGGAAGGGGATAATGATTTTTTATTGTTATCTTATTCAGTGCTCGGTAATCAATGCACATTCTCCATGAGCCATCTTTCTTTCTCACCAAAACGATTGGTGACCCACATGGTGATGTGCTAGGTCTTATGAACCCTTTCTCGAGCAACTCCTGCCCCTGCTTCTCGATTTCAGCATTCTCTAAAGCAGAAAACCTTTACATTCCATTGTTAGGCAATGGGGAATCTTGCTGCAAAATAATATCATGCACTATTTCCTTTTTGGGTGGCAGACCTTTAGGTTCTTGAAACAATATATCATACTCAAACAAATTTTTCTAAATCAGCTTATTGTTTAGCATTACAGCCTTCAAATACATTGTTTTTATCGGGTTTCTTTTCCTTTACAACCATTAGTAAGAATTGTTTGCATGAATTTATCATTCGTTTCATCTGCCCTAAGTTTATGAGAGTATAGTTATTCTTGAGCTTATGAGCTCTTACAAAGTATTTGATTCCATCCTTAACAAGTAGATACTTGTTCTCATCTATATAGAAAATAACTTTTCTATCATACAAGTAAGGACTTCCCGAAACAATTCCACATATATCGAAAGGAATTATGTCTAACTCAACCTCATCTACAAAAGCTGACCCAAAAGAAAACTTGAGTTTGTATTGTCTAGTCACTTGTAGTTGTGCTTTATCATTCAACCATCCTAATGGGTATGGTTTCTTGTGAGGTGTAGTTACTAATCCCAACTTCTTTACAATTGCTTCAGAAATTAAATTTACTTGTGAGCCACTATCAAACAAAGTATCAATCTTTTGATGTTTGCAAATAACTCGAATATGGAAAAGCTCATGTCTTTTTCTCTCATTTTCTTCATCAATAGTAGATTATGTAGAATTACTAGTAGATGCTTCATAGTTCTTACCTTTTATACCTGTGGCTGTAATAGTTGTTTCATCTCCTGAGTCTGACCCCAAATCTTTTTGAATAGCTGCAACAGTCTTCTTCTTCTTGTCGTCAAACTTCTTAGGTCTTAGCTCTGGATGCAGAATCCAACAGTGCTCATCATCATGCCCATCCTTTTTACAGTGAGTGCATGAAACCTTACTTTTTTGTGTAGTGTTAGCCTTCTTTGCTTTCCATTTCTGCTTTCTTTTCTCCTTATTCTTGCTTGCAGTGGGTTGGGATGATCCCCCAACTTCTGGACTTCCATTCTTTCCTCTAGCTTCTAGATGAGTAGCTTGTACAGATACCTCATCGATACTAGTGGGATTAAACATGAGAATGTGTGCCTCATGTAGCTGTGTAGACCACCAATGTACTTCAACAAAGTCTCAGGTGAGTCTAATGAGATTTCTAGAATCAATGCTCTCTTTCTAAATTCTTGAGTGTACCCTTGCACACTTTTCCCTTTCAATTGTCAAAGAGTTTGCCAACTCATCATGGCTTGCTGCATGTAGACCAATGGATAGATTTGTTTTTTTATTGCAGAAACAAATTCACTCCAGACAGAGATAGTATTACCATGTATTTTCATGTCAACTTGGGTCCTGCCTTCCCACCAAACCAAGGCAGTGCCTCCAAGGTGTAGGCTTGCTAGCTGAATCTTGCTCTTGTCTGAATCGATATTCTGTACTCTGCAATAAATATCAATTTGTCTAATCCAATTCTCTAGCTTTTTTGCATTCAAATCTCCATCATATATAGGTAAATCAAATTTAACATCTAGTTTGATCAAAGATGCTTTCATTTTAGGGCTATTAGGAGGTGTGAGAAATTTTTCTTCTTTCCCTTTGCCTTTTGAGTGGTCATGGAAGTGAGACTCATCTTCTCCTTTGTCTTGTTTAGAGCCTGATGAATCTTCATCCTTATGTTTTCTAAAGTCCCTATAAATTTCTTCTACCATGGACTTTATGGCTAGGAAACTATCTATGAATTGAGGGTCTGGCCCCATAGAACCTTCCTCTGACATTGTCTTCCGAGGATAGACTCTCCCAATTTTAGGATTAGTTTCAACCAACTCTTCTTCTCCTAATTTTAGATTTGATCTAGTTAGCATTCAACAACTAAACCAACACAAGCTTGTCTAGCCTTAACAACCTTTAGCTCTAACACCACTTGATCTGAAAATCACTAGTGAGTGATGTCAGTTAAATAATTAATGAATGAATGTATTACAGAATCATGTGCTGGTGGGTGTCTATGT
The DNA here is from genome assembly GCA_031772625.1 of Pinus tabuliformis. Lineage (NCBI taxonomy): Eukaryota > Viridiplantae > Streptophyta > Pinopsida > Pinales > Pinaceae > Pinus > Pinus tabuliformis. The sequence goes on along the minus strand of CM062806.1, from coordinate 481,623,720 downwards.
TATTGTAGGCAATGGATCGATTAGATTTCAAAATACACAGACACTGGAAAATGGAAAACAGTAAGGGAAACACAGTAAGCAAATACAAGAACACAACAAATTAATAAGGATTTCACCCTATTCTCCAGGGCTACGTCTCTGGTCCAGCTTTCAATGGTGGCCTTCTTTCATTGTGTCTTCAAAGCAAAGATTTATAGTGAGGAACTCAATTTGAGTCTCCTGAAATGGATAACGCTTGGTAGGGTGGTCCTTGGATTCCCCAAGGCACTAAAGTGCATAGACTCTTTCCTTACCAGGTCTTAACCTCTCTGGTCTTTAATGGGAGGAGCCCAATGTGGTACTCAATTGCCGACAAATCCTCAAAGGGATTGTTTGAACCTCTCAAGCCTTCTGTTTGCTCGATGCTGCCTTAGGTTAGCTCGGCTCTCTGTTTTCTGCTTCTTGCTTCACTGTCTCTTTCGCCTTTTCTTTCACTGTTTTTCTTCTCTGGTTCTTCCTTTCTCTTCTTTGTACTGTTCTCTGTCTGTTCATGGCTTAAAGCCAATTTGTCCTTGACTGTTCGCTTCCTCTTCCACCCCTTCGGATCGCTTGCTGCTATATGCTTGGAGTTCCCTGCCTTTGTGTCATCGCCAACGTCCTACAGGGAAGTGGCCACTTGTCCTTTCACGAACTGTGCCAGCTCTTCCTCGACGGTTCGATATTTCAGTTACGCTGTGGAATGACTCATCTGCCAACTCAGCGGCCAAATCGGACTTCAAACTTTTATGTGTTGTAGCTTATTTTCCCTTCAGATTCAGTTTCTCCATCGGGCACAATCTCCACCGTCAGATCTAGAGCCCCCAGATCCTACGGTGTTCGCTCTTATCGCGCAGTTGACTTGCTCGACCGTTAGCACGCGATGAGAGGCGGTTTTCTCTCTCATTTGTCGGACACGCGTCGTGCAGTGTATGGAATCGCTCGTTCTCTGTCCAAATCCGCTTACCGCCCAATATGCCTCCGATATACCGCCGGTTTTGGAGCGCGGGACCCGCCTTTCGCCTTAGCGCTTTCCCTATAGTTTCCTGGATTCCCATGCGACTGAGTGCTCAGGGCTTTTCCTTCTTGAGGGGTTTTACCTAGCGATGCGCGATTAACGCTAATCGCACATCAGAAATGGCCTCCATCTCCCGATCCAGGCTTCCTAACTGCCAGTTTTTCCTCCTGTGTGGTCTCCATGGGCCTTGGTCAGCGCGCTTTGACCGAGGTCCTTGTCGTTCCTTGCTAGCTGCAAACTGTCACTGTCCAAAGGTCTTCCTGATAGCTCTTTGTTCATAAATTCGAAGTCTGTCCTGATTTGATACAATCATGGCACTTTGATAATTTTCATGAATCCAGTTCAGATCAATATATAAGGTGATTATCTTATAAATATCTTTAGTTAAGAGAATTTTAAATGACAAAAAACATAATTAATTAATTAATGAAGTTTATATATCTTTATTTATATTAATATTTTATCTTTTCATCTAGTCTTTATATATAAAACTGAAATTTTAGAGATAAGAAAATTTTATGTTTTTTTCCATATTTATCCAACTCATATATACATATAAATGTTAATATCAAATTTAATATATGTAATTTTTAAATCTTATCTAATTTTAAATATGTAACCTTTAAAAATAAAACACATAATTTTATTAAATTTTAAACATATAATCTTTAAATATAATATACATAATTTCTAATAAAAATCTGTTAAATTATAAAAATTATATAATATGTTAAAGTTATATATTAATTTTAATATGACTAGATCTTAACAATAAGTCCTATGTTCTGATTTATGTCTCTTTGAAATAAATTCTCAACCCAAAAAAACTAAAGCAAGCTTTATAAATTAAATGCTTTACGAAACCAAACAAAAGATAATATTTCAAAAATAATATAAAAATAAATAATAATTAATATAAGAATTATTAAAAAATTAGTAATTTTTAAAAATCATCTATAATAAGAGATGAATGTAAAATTGATTAATATAAAAATTATTAAAAATTAATAATTTCTAAATAAAAAAAAATCATCTATAATAATAGATTAAATAGAACTATGAATCTTACTTACAAAATTATCTCCAAACACATCTATCACTCCATTGGAGAAACAAATTATTTACCTAACTAAAATCCTTTAACAAGAATTCACAAATTATACATTCACGTTTTTGTTTAATTCCGGCATATGCATAACACAATAGATAAAAATGCTTTTAAAGCTCAGTAAATTTTATGGGACCATATACAACAACCTAAACCAATGCAATTACAACTTTGATCTTTGATTTGTACATAAAACCATTATGTAAAAACCAGAAATTCACAGTCAAAACATATATACAATAATTATATATTTATGTAAATGAAAATAATACCGTAATTGATACAAAACCAGAAATGAGTATCATGTTTGATTCCTTAGACGCTTTTTGTGGTTTAAGCTTGGATGATACCATGTTGTGTTTTCAGAATCCCCAGCTGAACCTTAGTGGCAGTATCATGGATGTCGGCATATAGATATATCAGTCAACAACAACTCTTGAAGGTCTCCACTGCGCGCTCACTTACAAGGTTGCAGCAACAGTAAAGTATGTACAACAATAAACCACAACCCGACAGAAATACATAAATAAATTTCCCTGACATTTAATCTATCTGTATACTGTAACATATTATAGAATAACTCTGACCCTCACATTTGATTCGTCGTTTCTAACTTGAAAACCGTAACAAGCACAACTTAGCTTGTGGGAAATTTAGGAGAATAAGCACTAACTGGTCAACAAGATCCAGCAGGCTTGGATGATCATTGAAAAGGATATGTTTTGCAAGAGCACTCATGGAAAAATCAGCAGAATTTTGAAGTCTTTGAGCGTCCCTCCATCCTACAACTGGCTCCCGTAAACATATTTAGGGATCAACACTGCAAATAGCCAGTGCTTACCGTTGAACGATGGGTTTCCATGTCGTAAATTCAAGAGCGGATGCCTTAAAATTGACTTAATATGGCCCAGAATGCCCAAAGGCTCTCTACTCATATACTCAACCATGGTGCCCCCAAATTTGGCACATAGTCCACATAGAAGCTTCAACACCTTCTCATGAGAAGCACTTGAATTCATAATCGCTATCATCATAAAAATGAGAAACCAGAGTGTTGAGTGCTTTAAACGGACACGCAGGACGCCGAAGAAAGTTTTTGTGTAGATTATAAACAACATGTTCTCCTTGCAACAACTGCAAATAACATCAAATGAGTGGGTTGACGAGGCTCATCAATAGGTATATCACAAGGGTCATAATGCTATCTTCTAGCTTTGGAATTATCTCTTTCTCAAATTTATTTATAATTTTTAGTATATTATGCTTACTTAGAAGGATAAAAGATGTGTTGTTATGTCATGTGGGCTAAAATGGTTTAAATGGAGGAATTAGGACAATTTTGAGATGATTTCGATGCGGGACCTTACATTAGATAACAGGGAGATATTCTAGGAGCTTGTCTACCTCCTTAAACCCTTCAATGAGCCAAGATCAACACTTTGTCTCTCATTAAATCAGAGTCATTGGTAGCCAAGCCGGATGAGGTCTATTTGGTAGCCAAGCCTGTGCAGTTCAATCTACCTTTCTCGAGTTTTGGGAGACAAACATCTCTATTTTCTAGGGAGTTGTTAGTAGCTACCCTTTTATATAAATAAACATGCCAAGGAACTCATTAGGATTCAAATTTTGTTTGCAGCTAAGAAGCTATTGAGCTCAAGCACTTGTGACTGCTATTTTTTTACTTATTATGTGTTGTATTTGAAATTTCTATGATGATAATGAGAAGTTCCTTATTGATCAATTGAATTGAGTTAGTTCAGAGGGCTGAGGCTCTTGGGTTTGAGCCCAGCCCGAGTAGCTTAGGTCCCTATTGTGTATTCATATTCTTCTTTAGCTTAGAATGTTTATTAGTTGTTTCATTTTAGTAGAATATAATTCCTCAAAAATCCTGTGACTATGCCTCTATCTCATCTCTCTCATGGGACCCTGACTAGAGGAATCCACAATCACAGCCGAAAAAAATTATGTGATGATTTATTGATTATGATTTCTTTGACAAAGATCTACATTAGTTTTATTTTTTCACATATGATTGTTGTATCTTATAAGTTAATTCATTGCATAGATCATGGTTTTAGCATCCATTAGATCGTTTCCAAATTCAACTCATCTTTTCTTGGTTATAATATTTTGCAAATGAAAATAATAACAAGTACATGCAATGTTGGAGGACTACTGGACCTTGTTGAAGCCTCGAAATGCGTTGGACAACATGGGGGATAACCACCCGGTCCGGACCTTGAAAGCAACTCCTTTTCTATTTGGTATAGTGGCTCCGACTAGAAGTAATGGGACTCGTTTCCCAGAGAGGATTGATTTGATAATGTTGATGGGATGATATAAGATGTAACTGGGAATAATCCAAATAAGAATAATCTAATCTAAATAATAAACACATGCATATATATTAATCTAACATTATCTAACTATAAATATACCCAGGAATAAAATAAGATATGCGATCTAAAATGATGTCTTAAAGAAATTGGTAATAAAGATCATTCAACTACCAAAAGAAATGAAATTGTTTAACGATAATTGTTTTGGATAAATAGTTAGACAAAACAATTGAGAAAACTATATCGCATATAGAAATTGTTCATGTATTCAAAATGGAATCAGAGCTAAAACATCATAGAAAAGTGCAATAATGCAGAACTATAACTCAGACTTTCGTACATAAAACAATCAAGAGAAAAAGTATTGCTAATGCATAAATAAAACATAATCATACCATAAAAGTACCATATATGAGAGGTCCTGCTCATGTTCTCAGCAATATTGACCCAATTTCATTCAATCCAATACACTCTAAGATTACAAAAGTGCAATTTCAGTAGAGCATACTTGATATTCAAAAGAAAAATAGATCATGTTCTATTAATTCTGTCAAAACCTTCCCAAAAATACAGAAGTGTAATGTCTTGAAAAGTGTTTTTGATAAAATTATGGACCCCTCTCTAAATGAATGAGAGGGATTTAAATAATAAAATACATGCCCCATAAATAGATTATTACAAAAATAGATGAGGAGGTTTCAGAAAACCTTCCTTAGAGTGGGAAAAAATAAAACTAAAAATAGAATTAAACTAATGACTAGATCCTTTGAACTTGAACTAAGTTAATCGGCTAACTTGATCTCTGAGGTTGAAAATGTCAATCATTGGTTTGAGCAGAGGCGGCTAGCTGATTGTGGATTTTAACTGCTGAGCAAATATGGCATCTGACAAAGATGGCACCATATTTTGTGTAGAGGTTGTTAAACACCGCAGGGTCATCCACTAGTTATGTGTTTTTACTAGAAACTACCAGTATGTCTCCCAATCCAGTCTAGTTAGCTGTTTAATTGCTTCTTCCTTTTCATGTGCTATTTGTTTCCCCTATTGCTATAGTTTTTTGACATTTGGAAGAAACCCTGGGATGCACTCTTTGACAAGGTTGGCATTATGGAGGTTTTCATTAACAACTTCTATTATAATGCTTGTTGCTCCTGCTGCTATCATTGTCACCCTTTCTGCCTGTTTCAACCGTGAATCCCAATCTGTAAACATAATATCTTTGTGGATTCCTTTATCTTTGGTATGTTAGCCTTTCTTCCCTCCTCAAACTCTTGCCAAGTGATAAACTCAGAAATATTTTTATGGATTTCTTCATATTCAAACCTCATATCAATTACTTGGTTTGTTAATTTATCATTGGTTTCACAATAAGGATTAATCCATGAAATTTTCTGGCAGAATATTTCTTCCTACTGAATTAATAGGGAATTGAGCTTGATCGCTTCTTTGATTAATTCGTCAGTTTGCGGGTTATCTTTGAATTTTTCCACCATGGCTTGTGTTGGGTCCCTATAATACTAGTGATTACCCCATTACTATTGTAGTTATACCCGTTATTTATATTGTTGTGCCCCTATTACCCCCATATTGTTATTTCTTTGCCCCATAGAATCCCTTTATTGTTATTTTTGTGGCTTTATATTATTATTGTTAGGTCGGCTGGATTATATTGTGACTCCTTAGACTCCTATATATAGAAAAGAGGTTTTGTCATTTGTATCATCCAAGAATTGTTCATTTATGTAATGTAAATGAGGTTTCCCCCTCGAAGAGGCTGAATTCTAAGGCGTTGATCTTTCTTTTCTATCTTTTCTTGAGCTGGTTTCATAACATTTGGTATCAGAGCTTTGGATTCTAGGGTTTCGCTGCTCCAAACAGGTCATCGTGACATTTTCACTATAACTTTTTTTCTGTGACGTTTCAGAAGTCGCAAAAAAAACCCATTTGAGAAGAAATCGCGCTGAACCTTGGGTCTAAATTTCAGATATTTTCGCGCGATATTTGCGGGGATATTCTCTGAGGAAGTTGGTCTTTTTGCAGACTCCTAAATTACATTCAAAACAGGTGATCTAGGGAAAATTGTCATAACTTTCTCGCTAGGGATCAGACTGAAATTTTGTAAGAAGGTACAGAAAGAGGACGGACTATAGTTTCTTGTGTATTTGTTTCAGAACCAAAGGTCGAAAATTGTACACATGGCACTTCATACAAGTTCACTCTTCCGGAAAGGTCTATAATCAGGTCATCTTGGGAGATTGTGCATAACTCTTTCTTGGAGAATCCAATTTGGATCAGACTGGTGGCATTGGAAAGAGGACACAAAGAGCTACTATAGATCACGATTTTAGAACTAGATGATTAGAAAGTACAGAGATACATCAGAGGCAATATCAAGCTCCTACAAAGTGAAAAAAGGTGTGTAGATTTTTTTAAATTTTTGCTTAAGCTTGGTTTGAAAATTTATTTTGAAGGAATTCAAAGGGCATAGTAGAGCATTATTATCGGTAACTGATGCCCCGAGGAAAGAAAATGCAAACACCTAGTAAGGAACCTGAAAGCTCTAGCATGACTCATGAAGAAGAGGAAGAAATGCAACATGATATATCAAAATTACAAGACCAAGTGCAACAACTGTCCCTTGCACAAAAAGGAACAGAATCTAAGATGGATGGTTTAAAGAAAGATGTAGAAGCTAAGATGGATGGTTTAAAGAAAGGTGTAGAAGCTAAGATGAATTGTTTAAAGAAAGGTGTAGAAGCTAAGATGGATGGCATGGAAGCTAAGGTGAATGGCATGGACGCTAAAATTGATGGCATGGATGATAAGATGGAAGAATTGAAGATAAATATGAATAAGTTGCTACAAGAAATGGTCACTAAGGGTGAAAGAGTACTAAAGGAAACTCATGATGAGAACAAAAGAAATGTTAATCATGATTCCATAGACTCTAATGTTGGATCGAAGACTCACCATGTTCCAAAAATCGATATGAGGAAGTTTGATGGCAAGGATCCCGCCACATGGATATTACAGATGGAGCAATTCTTCGATCTCAATAATGTGCAAAACACACAAAAGGTACGTATGGCAACTTTATATTTGGAACCAAATCAGTTTGTATGGTATCAATGGCTTTGTTCTCGTAAACAATTTATCACTTGGGCAATTTTTACGGAAGAATTGATAGCACATTATGAGGATACAAAAAGCAACACTTTTTTTAGCCAATTGATAAGTCTCAAACAAAAGGGTTCAATAATGGAGCACATTGAGGAGTTCCAAAAATTGAACATAAGGGTAAAAGATATTCCAGAGGAGCATAGGATTGATGTGTTCATAGGGTCTTTAAAGGATAATATCCAACATGATGTGCGCCTTTGGGAACCTGATTCATTAGAGAAGGCATTCAGGTTAGCAAGAAAAATGGAAAGCAAAATTATGGCAACTAGGAAGCATACCATTCACAACTATAAAGACGGAAGTGTTGTTGCCCATAGTCTTCCACAACCTACAAGGTTGACACCACAACAATTGGAAGAAAAAAGAGCAAAAGGGCTTTGTTACAATTGTGATAGCAAATACACAAAAGGTCATAAGTGTGCTGAGAAGAAATTATTCTACATAGATTGTGAAGAGGAAGAAGAAAAGGAGCAAGAAAGGTCAAAAGAAGAGGATATATTCCAGGAACAAAGCCTAGATGAAGAAAAAATAAATCCGACCATATCTTGTAATGCATTGGCGGGAATTACCACTCCTCAAACCATCAAGATAGAAGGACAAATCAAGAAGAAAAAGGTAATAGTGTTGATTGATTCAGGAAGCACCCACAATTTTATTCATTGTAGGGTAGCAAAAGAATTGAATTGCTTCCTATATCCAGCACCAGAGTGTCAAGTGATGATTGCAAATGGAGGAACAATAAATTTTTCTGGAAAGTGCCATAATATCAAGCTATCCATGGGAGAATATGTATTGACTAGCCCAATGCTTTCCATTCCAATGGGAGGTGCTGATGTTGTACTAGGAGTCCAATGGCTACAATCCTTGGGTACAATAGCTTTTAATTTTCAAGAACTTTTCATGAAATTTTCTGTGGAAGGAAAGGAAGTTGAATTAAGGGGTATTGCAGGGAAACCAGGAAAGATAATCAGCTCTAATGGCATGACAAAGCTTCTAAAAAAGGAGCAAAGAGGTGTAATTGCACAATTATGTTCGCTAGATGTTTCCACATTGGAATCATCTATTTCTCCAGATCTCCAAAAAGTCCTGGACAATCATTCCAAGGTATTTGAGACTCCCAAAGGTCTCCCACCTATGCGTGATCATGATCATGCTATTCATCTGATTCCAGGAAGTGTTCCTCCAAACATCAGGCCGTACAGATATCCCTATGTCCAAAAAAGTGAAATTGAACGTATGGTTGCAGAAATGCTAGAGGCTGGTATAATTCAACCGAGTCAAAGTTCTTTCTCAGCTCCAGTAGTATTGGTGCACAAGAAGGATGGATCATGGCGCATGTGTCCAGATTATAGGGAGCTCAACAAGCTCACTATTAAAGATAAGTTCCCCATTCCTGTCATTGATGAATTACTGGATGAATTGCATGGATCAATTTACTTCACCAAGTTGGATCTTCGTTCGGGATATCATCAAATCAGAATGAAGATTGAAGACATTCCGAAAACAACATTTAGAACTCATGAGGGTCATTATGAATTTTTGGTCATGCCTTTTGGCCTTACCAATGCACCTTCAACATTTCAAGGTTTGATGAATTCAATTTTCAAACCATTCCTTAGAAAATTTGTGTTAGTATTTTTTGATGATATACTAATCTACAGCAAGTCTTGGAAGGATCATGTTGAACATGTTGACAGGGTGCTACAACTATTGGAGGAGAAACAATTATATGCAAAAAGATCCAAATGTTTCTTTGGAGTCCAGGAGGTGGAATATTTGGGTCATATTGTATCTCATGAAGGAGTTAAGGTAGACCCTAGCAAAATTAAAGCCATTAAGGAATGGAAAATCCCCACATCCATAAAGCATCTGCGAGGATTTCTTGGGTTGACAGGGTATTATCGCAAGTTTGTTAAGAATTATGGGAGAATAGCAGCACCTCTAACAACATTATTGAAGAAAGATTCATTTTCATGGACTCCGGAAGCAACAAAGGCCTTTGAACATCTTAAAGAGGCAATGTGCCAAGCACCGGTCTTAGCTACACCGGACTTCACAAAAACCTTTATTGTGGAATGTGATGCTTCAGGAAATGGAATTGGTGTTGTTCTAATGCAAGATGAAAGACCCATTGCTTTTGAAAGTCGTCCAATCAAGGGAAAGTTTTTAAGCAAAGCTATTTATGAGAAGGAAATGTTGGCAATACTCCATGCACTTAAGAAATGGCGACCCTACCTAATGGGAAGACACTTCAAGGTAAAAACGGATCATGATAGCCTTAAATACTTTTTAGAACAAAGATTATCCTCTGAAGAGCAACAAAAGTGGGTCACAAAGATGTTGGGTTATGACTTTGAAATCATCTACAAAAAAGGGAAGCAAAATGTGGTGGCAGATGCACTCTCAAGAAAGGATGAGGATGTGGAAGCATTGTTGTGTGCCATTTCTATTATCCAACCAGATTGGATAAACGAAGCAAAGGAGGAATGGAAGAATGACGAAGAAGTGTGGGCACTTATTCGAAAGCTACAACAAGATTCCAGTACTTCTGATACATTTAGCTGGCAAAATGATTCGTTATGGTACAAAGATCGCTTATACCTCTGTAAGAATTCCCAGCTAAAACAAAAGATTCTTATGGAATTGCACACTTCTCCCTTAGGAGGGCACTCAGGATTTTTAAAAACTTACCACAGGGTTAAGAAGGATTTTTTTTGGGATGGCCTTAAATCAGATATTCAAAAGTTTGTGGCGGAATGTTTGGTTTGCCAACAAAATAAAGTTGAAACAATTAAGACACCGGGTCTATTACAACCTTTATCCATTCCAAGCCAACGTTGGGAGGAGGTTTCAATGGATTTTATCACAGGTTTACCCAAGTCTGAGGGAAAGAGTGTCATCATGGTGGTAGTTGACAGACTTACCAAGTATGCACACTTTTGTGCATTATCACATCCATTTAAAGCCAGTACAGTTTCTACTGCATTTATGGAAACAGTTCAAAAGCTACATGGAAACCCAAAGATTATTGTAAGTGACAGAGATCCCATTTTCACTGGAAATTTTTGGACAAAATTATTTTCTTGTCTTGGTACTCAGTTAGCTCATAGCTCATCTTATCATCCTCAATCTGATGGGCAAACTGAGATAGTAAAAAATGTTTGGAAGGATATCTTCGTTGCTTTGTATCTGATAAACAGACACAATGGGTCAAATGGTTGCCTCTGGCTGAATGGTGGTATAACACTTCCTTCCATACAACAACAAAAATGACCCCATTTATGGCACTTTATGGGTACCAACCACCATCCATCACATCATATTTAAGAGAAAATTCTAAGGTTCAGGCAGTGGAACATCACATCGAACATCAACAACAAGTCCTCCAACTCTTAAAGGATAACCTCGTGTTGGCACAAAATAGAATGAAACAACAGGCAGATCAACATCGCAGTGAAAGAAGTTTTGATGTAGGTGATTGGGTATTCCTACGGCTACAACCATATAAGCAAATGTCCCTAAAGCAAAGAAGGATAATAAATTATCACCAAAGTATTATGGTCCGTACAAGGTGTTGCAAAAGATTGGTACTATGGCATACAAATTGGAGCTTCCTGCAGCTTCTCGATTGCACCCAGTTTTCCATGTTTCATGTTTAAAGAAGGTTATAGGCGACAAGCTCCAGTTCAAACAATATTGCCAGAACTTGACGAGGAAGGAAAAATTATATTGGAACCGGAAGCAGTCACAGAAACAAGAACTCGACAGCTACAAAATCGATCAATTTCAGAGTATCTTATCAAGTGGAAGAACTTATCCGCTGAAGATTCCACATGGGAGGATGAGAATTTTATGCAGAAGTATCCAGAACTACTCAAGCGTTGAGGACAACACTTTTTTGAAGGAGAGGGGCATGTTGGGTCCCTATAATACTAGTGATTACCCCATTACTATTGTAGTTATACCCCTTATTTATATTGTTGTGCCCCTATTACCCCCATATTGTTATTTTTGTGCCCCATAGAATCCCTCTATTGTTATTTTTGTGGCTTTATATTATTATTGTTAGGTCGATTGGATTATATTGTGACTCCTTAGACTCCTATATATAGAAAGGAGGTTTTTCCATTTGTATCATCCAAGAATTGTTCATTTATGTAATGTAAAGGAGGTTGCCCCCTCGAAGAGGCTGAATTCTAAGGTGTTGATCTTTCTTTTCTATCTTTTCTTGAGTTGGTTTCATAACAGCTTGCATTTGACGAATTTGTGAATCCTTTTCTGATAAGCTGGCCTAGTGCTGTAACCTCATCTGCCCGAATTCTCTCTGAGTTGACCTACCTATTGTTCTGCTTGCTAAGTAGTTTTTTCTTGTTCTAATTGTTGTTCAAGCATAAGAATTTTCTGTTCTTTTTCCTTTAGCAGCATTCAAACTTCCGTTTCATTATTGATGGTTGTTGTGGCATAAGCTCTTGCGAACTGGGATAGCTTCGTGAAAGTCTTGGATGTTTCAACATGAGTGTCCTTCCAACAACATACATTGGTTCATTCTCTATAGTTGTAACAATCGTGGTGTTTGGTTTCCTTTTCTTCCTTTGTCTTTTAACTATAGTCTTATGAGTAGGACTATAGAATATATCTAATGGAGGTATCTATTCAATTCTCAAGACAATTTTGAAAGTAGAAAAAGCATGAATAACCTCAATATCCTGAGTACCTGTAGTCCTTGCTCTATTGTTTCTGGATTTTCTTTGTGCTGGGTCTGTTTGGGGGTCTGAAAATTAGATGTTTCCTCAAGATTTGTGCTTGTTTGGAGCTTCTTATTGAATTGCTCCTATTCCTTGTCAAGGTCGATGACTGGCACCTTCCCTAATTGAACTGAAGTGGAAGCAACCTCTACCTGCTTCTTTTCCAAGTCCTGTTCGACCGTTTCCTTAGTACTTCCAGCTATATCTTTCTCATAATCTTTATTTCTATTTCCTCCGCCATTCTGAGATTGTTTTTCTTAGTGTTATGAATCATGAGTCGACTTCTCATGGGTTTCTTCATCAAAATTTTCTTTTGAACTTCCCTCCAAGCTTACGCTAGGAATTGGTTCTCTTATTGGTTCAATCTGTAATAGGTCCAATGGGGCCTTTAACAGTCTCTTATTCCTCTATACATGAAAATCATTAATATATTTTGAGCTTAACTGTAATGATTCTGAATGTAGGACTTGTGCAAATGTTTCTTCTCATTGAAAGATGTCATCAAGGGCATCCTCTTCATGAGTAAATTGTTTGACTTTAACCATAGTGGTAAATTCTTTAGCAACTTTATTTGGGTCATACTATCTCCCTGGAATTGTGGCCAATTTCAGAGACATAATATTCTCTGCTTATTTTATTGCGTGCGCATAGTCATGTATTATGAAAGCACCACATTGTAATGGGAAGGCTGGCCAAATGGATTTCTTTTGTTCCTTCAAGCCTTTGGTTAAACTACCCTCCCCTACTGTTTGGTAAGCTATTTCTCTGGCCAATAGCTTGTCTGGGACATAATATGGGAGGACATGCAGAGAAGAAATGCTCCCAAAAAATATAATGTAAGAGAATGTCTCTTCACCGAACCATCTAGCAACATGCAAGATGTCTACTTTGGCTTCTTCAGAAAACCTAGGGGTTGTTCTATCAAAAATGGTTTTATGAATAGGCAACATAATACCCTGGAAGATTTTGTAAAAATGGGGATGGAATTGAGATTCCCACAAAATTTTATGGTATACATGGATGGGGAGCAGGTTCTATACAGTGCACTTCCATCCCATTTTTGGAAATTGAGAGCAAAAACAAATTATGTCCATAACATAAGCAATCATAAAGAAAGGGGGGAAATTTTTTGAAGAAACACTTCTATTTTATCTATACTCCATAATGGACTTTGCTAAATTGTTTGATAAAATATGGCTCTAGTTCATAATTGTTTCATTAACTGTTGCATCAATTAATGGGAGCCACTCCATAGAAAATTTAGTGATATCGTCTTTACCTAATAACCTACACATCATTGCTGCAGAGAAAGGGATTCTATCAGGTACATACCAGATTTATCTTGCTTGAATTTGCCTCTACCTGAACTCCAAGTCTGTGTAATGTCCAATGAGCAAGGATAATTTTAGGGGCGAATGTCCGCCCTTTGGCGAAATTAAGGGGTTTTAAATTTTTAGTGGGCGAATATTTTGTATCATAGTACATTTTTACAAATCACCTCAAATAGCCCACCTTATTTTAAGGGAGAGGGTAAAAAAGGTAAATTTAGCCCTTGAAATTAGGACTTACAACCTTCCATTCGCCCATTTTCAAGAATAGGTTTTATTTAAGTGAATCCATTCGCCCATTTTCAAGAATAGGTTTTATTTAAGTGAATCCTATGGGCCAAACACCATATTTATAAAAGAGGTATGGTAAATTAATAAAAATATAGATAAATGAGAGGTATGGTAAATAAATAAAACATTTTTTATATTTACTCCATAAGTCACCTTATATACATGTAAGGGTGTAAACAAATAAAAATATAAGTAAAGTGGAGGTATGCTAAATAAATAAAACGTCTTTTTATACTTACTCAAAAGGTATGGTAAATAAATAAAAATATAAATAAACTAGACGTATCGTAAATAAATAAAACCTCTTTTTATATTTAGTCCATAACCCTCGTTCTATTTATGAAGGCTCAAGAAAGAGGTTTTATTTAAGTGAATCCTATGGGCCAAATACCATATTTGTAAAAGAGGTATGGTAAATTAATAAAAATATAAATAAACGAGAGGTATCGTAAACAAATAAAACATTTTTTTATATTTACTCCATAAGTCACCTTATATTTACAAACACTCAAAAAATGGGTTATATTTAGGTGAAACCTATGGCCAAAATACTATGGGACAAATACCATGGACTAGATTGTTATTAATACCATGCAAAAAACCATTATTAACCCTAATATTAAATTAATAAAAATAAAAATGGCACATGGTATTGACCCATGGTATTCACCTGGAATGTAGCCTATTTAAATGGGGGAATTAAACCAACATGTAGCCTATGCTAAGATTCACTAGGACTTTACAAAGTTTTATTATTTAATGAAAGACTCGCCAAGATCTTACAAGATTTTATAATTGAGTAAAATATTCTAATAAAAATAAAAATGGCACATGGTATTGACCCATGGTATTCACCTAGAATGTAGCCTATTTAAATGGGGGAATTAAACCAGCATGTAGCCTATGCTAAGATTCACTAGGACTTTACAAAGTTTTATTATTTAGTAAAAGACTCGCCAAGATCTTACAAGATTTTATAATTGAGTAAAATATTCGCCATGCCTGGTGAGAGATTTGCCAAAAAATTATATATACATATTATATTATTGATAAAATCGCCTTCCATTTTTCCTATATACCATGGAGATTCGCCCATTTATTATATTTATAAATTTAGGGGGGGTTCTTAAAATTTTCCTTGCCAATGAGTCCTCGTTTTATTTGGAAAAATGCTCAAGGAACTCTTTGTTATAGAGATTTTGAGGCTCTTGTAGCTGGTACATTTAGCACAGATTGTCTAGTGTAAAATACCCCATGATCTCATGTCTTTTATTTCTGAAAGTTCTATCTCGGACATCTAAATCATCAATCACCCATTTTACCATATCTATGTATGGTAATATCTTAGGTCTCGCACCTACTTGGTGCAAAAATGAACATGCTTCTTCAAAATAGGAGGCGTCAGATGATTCTTGGGCATCAGTTGTTGCCTTTGTTACCAGTGGCCTGGGTTTCTCTTCTTCTAACGGGTTATACATGGCTTCCCATGATGTGGTTCCTCCGTCTTTGCTACAGGTGGTATCGGAGAAAAGCAGTATCATGGTTGATTTCTCAGATGCAGTATATTTTCCCTTCTTCACCATCCTTTCCAACGTTGTTTTCCTTAGAGGTTTCTTGAAATGGAGCAATCAAAGTTATCGGATAAACACAAGGTGAAAATGACAGTGAGAATTGAATGATACAGTTAACTCTGAAAGGTGACAAGAAAGGAGATTTTATTCGAAAATGCAGATGAAAGATATAGAATCATGTTGAACCATTTTAAACATAAATTCCACTAAAACTTATTGAATACGCACTAAGATCTTTTATCATAGCCTTTATTACTCATTTAAGCCATCACATTGCAAATGAGAAAGGCAAAACTTTAAGGTAACGATTTTAAAGTGCGAAATGTCGATTATGTAATTGCGATAAGATTATCACAATATCGCAAATTGCAATATCGAATTTTTTATTGTGAATTTTTCGGTGTTGTTTAGAATTCTGCAAGATGTGAGGTGAGCTACATACCTTTTATCGTTTAAAGCACATTTTGCTTAAACGAATTTTTATTGCGTAAAGTGACCCTTTACTAAGTGTCGGACTTAACTACAATTCATAACGTTTATCACATACTTTTATCGGGTCCGGGTCATATCGCGTTTCGAAAACTTTTCATAGTTCACAAAATTGGCCTTTGAGTAAAGCGTCGCGATGCGATAAGTTTTGGCTTATTATGTCGCAATATCGCAATTCGCAATATTCCAAAGGCTTTGTTAGTTGTGCTTTTCATGAATGCGATTTGCGATTGTGATAGGCGCTTTATTTTACAAGAAATACCTTAAGTCTTATTTTTAAATAGAAATTCAATGATATCCTAAGTTTATTACGGTGATCCCTTCTTATCGCAATTCGCAAATCTTGGTTTGTTAATTAACCTTTGACACACATGATCCTGTGATATGTGATAAATCGATAATTGCTAGTCGTAAAGGGATTTGACTTGATACCTTATATTATTTAGTAATTTATTTCTAATATTGCAAAAAGAAATCCCTTAAGTGCTATTTTTTTTAGAGGATTTTTATAAAGGGCCCCCATTTATTAATAGAATATTAACTATTAAATCAATAAATGGGGGGGGGGGGGGGTTGTTGAATAGTATAGAAATTGGCAATTCACTAGAAGAATCAGTTATCTCTTATAGTTTTTTGGAACTTCTAAAACTTCCAAAATAAAGGTAGTTCAGAAAATAAGAATTACATGAAATCTAAAATAAGTAACATTTCTCTGAATAAGGAAAGAAAAGTCACCTAATTACCATCCACTTGATATCCTCTTTAAAATGAAAATTCCTTTGTCTACATCAGCCTTTACTTGATTTAAAGATAAAGGAGGGGGCTCTTTCAGATTAGCTTTTAGATGTACTCATTTGTCATAGGTAGAGCCTCTGCTACTAGCAAGCGTCCATAGTCTCTATAAGGTTACCTTTTAACCATTAATGGTTCAGTGTCCCATCCAAATAAAAGTGAATTTTTTAGAGATAAATCCAGACTCATATACTTATTCTCTTCTCTTTATTTTTAAACAAATTATTTTTCTTCAAAACAATTTCCTTTTTTATACTTAAAGGTCATTGTCTTAGTTTGGTGGCCAAAAAGTGACAATGCCATTCACTAGTTGTAACTCAACTAAACAAGCTGGCTCATGATGGGACCCCTTGTCTTTTGATTAAAATAATCTCAATCCATTACCCCATTTTGATATGCAGTATTTGTAATGTCAGTTTATCATTTCCCTATGAACATGGTAAGTCAGATCTTAATGAGACCTCTTATCCTTTAATTTTTAGTATATTTTAGAATTACACTCTAAAAAGAGAAAAGCTTACTAGATGTGGAAAATCATTGACTCCTTAAGAGTTTTTGGATGACAATTATAGAGTTAAAGGTGTTTATCTGTAGAGAGTCTTTGCTTTGTTAAATATACTTTTCCTGACTGATGATAAAACAAAGGTCTCTTTATAAAGTTGAGGTTTCAAAAAGGATAAATTATTTTTGGTGTAAAACAAGAAAATTTCATAGAGATAGAACTTAGCTTATGTCTCAAATTTCAAAATTATCTTCTTAACAAACTCTACTTATACAAGCGAAAAATCAAAATATAAAAGAGATTTATATTGAAAGGCCAAAAGTAAACACCATTTAACTTTTTTTTTCCTAGGAAAAGTAAAGGCAATAGTGTACAAGGGAGAGAAGAGGGTATCTTCTATGAAAATATTTCTTCAAAATCCACCCATTAATAGACAAAGAATCTCTTTTGCCTGATAAGTCTTGCAATAGTAAAGTTTATGGGCCAATTTGTTCCACAATCTGAAATGGGCAAGGCACATTCTTTGGAATTTGGTATGCTTACTTTTTTCTTCGTGTTCTTTATCCCACTTCAACACAAGATCTTTGAGTTGAAATGATTTAGGACTTACATAATTTGCATCAAATGAAGACTTGACCAACTGTTGATGATGGGCATGTATGATCTTGGCTTTATCTCTTTCTTCTTCGAGGTAGAGGATTTGCAATTTCCTTAATTGAATAGAAGAGGAAGGAGTTTCTTCAATAAATTGAACCAAGGCTAGAGAGGGAATAGCTACATTTGTAAGGAGAACAACCTCTTTCTTGTGGACCAAATTAAAAGGAGAAGTGTATATTGAGGCATTTTGTGTTATTCGATCTTCCCATAGAGAAAATGTTAAAGATTTATGCCATTTTTTCTAACCTTGATCAATAGTTTGTTTGATGATCCTAATGAGATTTTTATTTGTAGATTCGGCCAAACCATTTCCCTGAGGATAATAGTTAGCAGAATATTTAAGTCTGAAACTTCTTTTAAGAGAAAATTTTGTCATAGCATTGCCTGTGAAGTAAGATTCATTGTCAAACATGACAGTAGTTGGTAAGACAAATATCGTAATAATAAATTGATTAATAAATTCAATGATGTTTTAAGAATTGACTACCTTAAGTGGAATTGATTCCACCCACTTAGTGAATTAATCAGTTGTTGTAAGGATATCCCTATGTTGCTTTGAAGAGTGAGGAACGATCTCACCTATTATGTCCAGTCCGCATTGCTCAAATGATTGTTCAGTGTTGTTCGGTTGTAATGGTAATGCAGGTTTCCTCTGTCTACCAACAGTTGTTTGACAAATTTTGCATTTCCTTACAAATTCGTGTGCATCTTTGAATAAGGCTAGCCAATAATAGCAAACATGCAGGATTTATGTTGCTTTTGAGTCTCCTCCAAAATGTCCACTAGCTAGTCCATCATGGAGTTCCTGCAAAACCTTTTATGCCTCAAGTTTTTCAAGGCACCTAAGTAAAACAGAATCATAGCTCTTCCTACAAAAAACACCATTGACGATTTCATATTGCTTATCTTTTAACCTCAAGGCCCTTTTTCTTTTGTAACTGAGTTGCATAGGGGCATATCCATTTTTCAAATAAAAGATGATATCATCATAGTTAGATTCAATATCGTTGAGGCTTACCTCACATGTTTGTATATCATCATCTAAATCTTGTAGTGCCGGTAAGTTGGATGCTTCAGCTAACATTTTGCAAAAAACCTTCACCTCTAACAATTTTAGCTGGTTTGATCTCAATGTTATATACGCTCTTGCAGTGTTGTTACCCAATTTTCTCTTTTCTCACCTACTTCTCTTTGCATTATTAAATTTCTCACTGTTGAGAATGGAACTACTACCTTAGTGCGAATTTTGAGAAGAAAGGGTCTAAAATGTTTAATTGGTTTGAAAACAGAAAAAGCCTATTTTTCAACATTGCAATAATTTAAGTCAGCCCCCTGCAAATTGGAACTAAAGAAAGAAATTGGCGCTTTGGATTTTTCATCATTGACCTGTGTTAATATAGCTACATATGATGCCTTGAAAGAAAAGGTATATAAAATAAAATGATTAGAAAAATTCGGAGTTGCTAAGGAGGGATCATTTATAATTTCTTGTTTGATAAGATTAAAAGCTTCGTGCTCAGTATGTCCCCATTTAAAAACATAATTTTTCTTAATCATAGATTGGAGGGGTAAAACAATTCGTGAAAAGTAAGGGACAAATATTTTGACAAAGTTTATATGATCTAGACAAGATTGAATGGATTTTTTATTATGAGGCAAAGACATTTAATAAATTTCTCTTATCCTATGAGTATCTATGTGAATTCCATATTTAGATACAATAAATCCAAGAATCTTACCTTCACTTAAAGAAAACAAATATTTCTTTGAATTTAAAGAAATTCCATATCTCTGACAACGTTCAAAGATTTGTTTCAAATCCTTGAAATGATTACTGTGACTTTTGGAACACACAGTTATGTCATCTAAATAAATTACCACTGTTTTATTTACCAAACCTTTGAAATCTATATCCATGGATCTCTAAAATGTTGCACCAGCATTGACTAATCCAAATGGCATCTTTTGGTAAGCATATGTTCCCCATTTTGTTCGAAATGTGGTCTTTAGTCGATCATCTCGATGTATGAGAATCTGATTGTAACCTAAAAATCAATCCAGAAAAGACATTAGTTCTAAGCCTACAACTAATTGCAATATCGATTCCATATGAGGAAATGGAAAGTTTTCCTTCTGAAAAGATTTGTTGAGATTGTGAAAGTCTATACATATTCGAATATCACCATTTTTTTTCCTGACTGGAGCTAGGTTTGAAACCCGCCTTGAATGCCTAACAGGAAAAATTATTTTGGCTTTGAGAAGTTTATTCAATTCAGACTTGATCTGATTTTCTAAATTTAGGTGAATCTTTCTCAACTTATGTTGTATAGGCTTTTCAACGAATATCATCGGAATGGTATGTTGAATGATGGAAGTATCATATGTCTTAAGATCTTCATAATTCTAAGATTTTTTTTTTGTATTTCTTTAATAAATGAATAAAGTATAGTATTTCATCGGATGTAAGACCAAGTCCTAGATTAATGTTTTGAGGTTTAAGGTCAGTTCCAATATTAACTAATTCAAATCTCAAAGTTGAAATTTGAAGCTTTGAGTTAGTAGGTTTCTTGAATCTGTCCTTGAGATCATACAAATCTTCCAGCGTAACCAAAGATTTAGGTATGGAATTTGCAATTGTTTCTTGCTTAAGCTGGCTATCGTGCCGATCTTCATCTATTATCTGGTCATCATAAGAGCCATTAGACGTTAGACAATTTATGATATCCGAACCATTATTAAAAATGCAGTTGTCTATAATGTGACTTTTGGAAGTTTTTCCGGTGGGTTTTTCTGGTCAAAATCCGGCAGCAATTTATTGGAATCGCAAGTTTGATAGCTAGTTTCTGTACAATCAAAGTGTCCCAGGGGTTTTTCAGGGTGCTGAATCCAAATATGCAGTTAAAACCCCATTTTAAATAATACAAATCAAGATTTAACCTCAATTTTTTCCGCTGGATTCCGTCACTGGAATCTCCAAAAAGTCGCATTATAGACAACTCCTTAAAAAAATTCCAATTGGTGATGTTATCTAGAATAGAAGGCTTAAAAATTAATTCTATAGAAAATCAACCAGGAATGTAATATCCTGGTGGAATGAGCTTGGATGCAACATCAGAAAAAATATCGACACTTCCATTTTGAATTCTTGGAATTGGGGAAATGCTGTGAAATCTGTGGTGAGGTCTAGGACTAGTGATTGATAATGTTTCAAATGTCCAGAAATACAGTGAATAGTATTCCTCACCTATTTAATTACAATTTACGAATCTCAAAATACTTGAAGTTATTTGATATCAGGACCACTATCTTTATACAACCCTTGAATTAATGCTTCGTATTTAGCAGTGTTATTTGTGAGTTCAAGTTCATTCCTACATGCCAACTAGTTTTTTCTCCTTCAGGGCTAATTAATATGCAACTTGCTCCAACTCCATCGTTAGATTTAGATCCATCAAAAAATAATTTCCAAAATAAATACTTGACTACAGGTCTATCTACAAATTGATACATTTAGACGAATGTGTTTGAGAATAGTTTTCAACTTGTGATGTAACAAAATTTTCCAAAAAGGATGATGTATGGGCATTAAAATTGCCTAGAAATGATTCAATTGAATAATTTCCAATGATATTACTACTGTATGCGACGGGCTCATTTTCTCCCTCCAGTTCTGTGATGATATACTTTAAATGTTTTTCATGGTCGACCCTTATTTGATTTGGCTTACCATTATAAGGAAGCCACATATGGGACCAGTCTATTGTGAAATAGCCATGAAGCTTTTCATACCAATCTCTACTGAGGATCAAACTGTAGAATTCAGGGATATCGACCACAAGAACATCAATCACTTGACACACTTTCGGGTTTGATGAGAGTCTAATGGTGACCTGATTGATTTCTCCTATGACTTCGACTTGAGATTGATCTAACTGCACAATGCGAACAACAGATTTTTGGGATTCGACATTCTATTCTGCACAAGCAATTTTTTGGTAAAATGTTGGATGAGGCTCTCGAATCTACTAAAGATTTGTGCAAATTTTTGTTAAAAACTTCAAAAGTCAAAAGAAATGTAGGTGTATGGGATTTAGATCTACCGCCTATTAAAGAAATATTAATTGAACTCATTTTGTCTGATGAAGTACTGGGAGGCCTACCCATTTCTTGAGCAGCCTAAGAAATTACAGCAACGGGAAGAGGAGAAGTGGGGTATGCTTTTAATTCTTTGAGCAATAGTGTTTTTTTTTTTTTTTCCATTTCATCAGATACTAGCAAGGGTTTGGATGGAGGTGAAGAATTTGATTGAGGAGGAGTCATTTGCATGGATTTGGGAGAAGATTTCTTACCTATTACTTTATCTTTGAGAGCAGGAGTTGATGATTTTTGTTTTTATTTATTTCTATAAAATCAACAGTGCTCCTGCTTCTGGTTGCAACATGTAATGCTTCTTGTGATTCTTCATTATCTGACAAAGGAAGAATGAAATCCCACATTCCTTGTAATTCAACTATCTCTTCGTCATCAGTTTGTTCTTCAGTTGTTGACACTTATTCTTCCTCCACATCTGATTCAGCATTTGATATTGTATTTGGAGGTTTAGGATCAAAGGAAGGATTTCTTTTGTAAGGTCTAAAAGCTTTCCTTGAAGAAGTCTCAACTACCTGCTTTTTAATGTCGACCATTTCATTGGACATGGTTTTAAGGACCTTTTGCAGACCTTCAAGATCAAAAGGATCTTTAGGTGCTTTCTTCTTGGATTCATCCCTGAAAGTGACCTTCTTGGATTTTCTTTCTTCTAATGCATTCTTCTTTTCTAAAGCTAAAATGTGTTTTTCTATAGCTATGGCTTCTTTCATGTTTTCTGCCAAAGTTGGTTTGGCAGCCCTATCGACAAAAATAGCTGCATTCGAGGGAAGAGTAGAAATGTACCATTCATTTTGAACTTGATCAGTGGTTCCGATGACGTTGTGATTTTGCTCAATAACTTATTAAAACGTGAATTGAAGTCATTAATTGGTTCTCTAGGTTCAGATTTCAAGTTGGAGATATCATTGAGAAGAGTGGTTGTTGAGCGATCATCTCCAAACTTGGTTAGGAACTACTCTTGAAATGCATCCCAACTATTAATGGAACCAGATGGTAATGAAAAATACCATGATCCTGCTGATCCTTGTAAAGTATAAGGGAATAATCTTACAACTACATCTTCTTCTACAACTGCATTCATATTTATGGACAACATGAAGTTATTTATGTGTTCTTTAGCGGGAAGACCATCATCAGGGTTGAATTTTGGCAACCATTTTTCTGGATGCACAAGTAGTGGATGTAATGGTCCTGCCATTCGAATGGCCCCTGGATTTGTCCATGGTATTTGAGCCATTATGCGTATCTGTGTAGAGGAAGATGTTCCAGTGGTTGAAGTTGATTGGCTAGAGGAGGATTGTGTTTCTGTACCAATCTAAATCACAATCTAGATTGGTGAGGTGGATGATTAAGTTTATGATGAAGATGATGGAATGAATGAAGGTGTTTCTGGTGATGATGAGAGAATCTCACTATGAGTTTCAAATTATGTTTTCTTAATTTTCCTTCAAGGGTGAGGTAGAGGAAATTCAAATGGGGGGATCCCAAATTTTTCACTCTGTGATCTAGTTAACCTTTGCGAAGAAGGAAAATGTGAAGAAACACTAGCCTGAGATAATTCAGATTCTTCTTGAGACAAAAAAAATCCCTTGCAATTTATCAATTAAAGACTGAACTTCAGGAGTTTCTGTAGAATAAGGTTGATATGATTTCCTTGGAAAAACACTAGTGGATTGTAAACATTTCTTTGCAACTTCATGCCTAGGATTTGGGGATTTGGAATGTGACCGAGAAGTCGAAGGTGATGGTGAGGGAGTTTTACTCTTAGAATGGCGTTTTGATTTAGATTTTCTTGCAATTCATAGTCAGGCCCTCCTTCTAGCGCCAAAATATTGAAACCTTGAAATTCATTGCGACAACATGGGGGATAACCACTTGGTCCAGACCTTGAAAGATAATCCTTTTTCGTTTGGTATAGTGGCTCCAATTGGGGGTAATGGGACCCGTTTCCCAAAGAGGATTGATTTGATAATGTTGATGGGATGATATAACATGTAACGGGAAATGATCCAACTCAAAATAATCTAATCTAATAATAAACACATGCATATATCTTAATCTAACATTATCTAACTATAAATATACCTGGGAATAAAATAAGATATGTGATCTACAATGATGTCTTAAAGAAATTGCTAATAAAGATCATTCAACTACCAAAAGAAATGAAATCGTTTAACAATAATTGTTTTGGATTAGTTAGACAAAACAATTGAGAAAACTATATTGCATATAGAAAATTTTCATGTATTCAAAACGGAATCAGAGCTAAAACATTAAACAAAAGTGCAATAATGCATAACTATAACTCAAACTTTTGTACATAAAACAATAAAGAGAAAATTTATTGCTAATACATAAATAAAATACAATCATATGATAGGTCTAGCTCATGTGCTCAGCAATATTGACCCAATTTCATTCAATCTAATACACTCTAAGAGTACATGAGTGTAATTTCAGTAGAGCATGCTTGATATTCAAAAAAAAAAATGTTCCATTAATTTCATCAAAAGCTTCCCAAAAATACAAAAGTGTAGTGTCTTGAAAAGGGTTTTTGATAAAATTATGGACCCCTCTATAAATGCATGAGAGGGGTTTAAATACTAAAATACATGCCTCAAAAATAGATTATTACAAAAATAGCTGAGGAGGTTTCAAACAACCTTCCTCAGAGTGGGAAAAAATAAAACTAAAAATAGAATTAAACTAATGACTAGCTCCTTTGAACTTGAACTAAGTTAATCGGCTAACTTGATCTCTGAGGTTGCAAATGTCGATCATTGGTTTGAGCTGAGGTGGTTGGCTGATTGTGGATTTTAACTGCCCAACAAATATGGCATCTGACAAAGCTGGCACCATCTTTTGTGTAGAGGTTGTTAAACACTGCAGAGTCATCCACTGGCTGTGTGGTTTTACTAGAAACTGCCAGTATGTCTCCCAATCCAGTCTGGTTAGCTGTTTAATTGCTTCTTCCTTTTCCTACATTGTCTGTTTCCACTGTTGCTCTAGTTGTTTGACATTTGGTAGAAACCCTAGTATGCACTCTTTGAAGAGGTTGGCACTATGGAGGTTTTCATTAACGACTTCTATTATACTGCTTAATTCTCCTGCTACTATCATTGTCGCCCTTTTTACCCATTTCAACTGTGAATCCCAATATGTAAACATAATATCTTTGTGGGATTCCTTTATTTTTGGTAGGTCAACCTTTCTTCCCTCCTCATATTCTTTCTAGGTGATAAACTAGGAAATCGTTTTATGGATCTCTTAGTATTCAAAACTCTTACCAATTAGTTGGTTTGTTAATTTATCACTGGTCTCACAGTAAGGATTAATTTGTGAGATTTTATAGCAGAATATTTATTACTACTAAATTAATAGAGAATTGAGCTTGATTGCTTCTTTGATGAATTCATCAGTTTTTGGGTTATCTTTGAATTTATCCACCATGGATTTCATTTGACGAATTTGTGAATCCTTTTCTGATACGCTGGCCTACTACTGTAACCTCATCTAATCGAATCCCCTCTGAAGCTGAGCTACCTATTGCATTGCTTGCTCATTAGTTTTTTCTTGTTCTAATTAATGTTCAAGAAGCAGGATTTTCTATTCTTTTTCCTTTAACAGCATTCTAACTTCCATTGCCTTATCGATGGTTGTTGTGGCATAAGCTCCTGCGAGCTGTGACAACTTTGTAAGATTCTTGGATGGGTCAACAAGAGTGTCCTTCCACACAACATCCATTGGTTCATTCTCTAGAGTTGTAACAATCGTGGTGTCTAGTTGCCTTTTCTTCCTTTGTATTTTAACTACAGTCTTACGAGTAGGATTGTAGAATATATCTAATGGAGGTATCTCTTCAGTTCCCAAGACAATATCTGAAGTAGGAAAATCAGGAATAACTTCAATATCCCGAGTTCCTGTAGCCCATTGTTCTATTGTTTCTAGATTTTCTTTGTGCTGGGTCTCTTTGGGGGCCTGAAAATTAGATGTTTCCTCAAGATTTGTGGTTGTCCGGAGCTTCTTATTGAATTTCTCCCATTCCTTGTCAAGGTCAATGACTGGCACCTTCCCTGATTGAACTAAAGTGGAAGCAACCTCTGTCTTCTTCTTTGCCAAGTCATGTTCTATCGTTTCCTGAGTACTTCTAGCTGTATTTTTCTCGGAATCTTTATTTGTATTTCCTCCTCCATTCTGAGATTGTTTTTTTGAGTGTTTTGACTCATGAGTCGACTTCTCTTTGGTTTCTTCACCAGAATTTTATTTTGAAATTCCCTCCAAGCTTACACTAGGAGTTGGTTCTCTTATTGGTTCAATCTGTAATAGGTCCAATGCAACCTTTAACAGTGTCTTCTTCCTATATACATGAAAATAATTAATATCTTCCAGGCTTAACTGTAATGATGCTGAATGTAGGACTTGTGCAAATGTTTTTGCTCCTTGAAAGAGGTCATCAAAGGCATCCTCTTCATGAGTAAATTGTTTGACTTTAACCATAGTGGTAAATTCTTTAGCAACTTGATTTGGGTCATACTGTCTCCCTGGAACTATGGCCAATTCATAGACATAATAATCTCTACTTCTTTTACTACGTGCCCATAGTCATGTAGTGCGAAAGCACCACATTGTAATGGGAAGGCTGGCTAAATGGCTTTCTTCAGTTCCTTCAAGCCTTTGGTTAATCTACCCTCCCCTGCTATTTTCTAAGTTAATTCTCTAGCCAATAGCTTGTCTGGGACATAATATGGGAGGACATATGGAGAAGAACTGCTCCCAAAAACTCTAATGTAAGTGAATGTATCTTCACCGAACCATCTAGCAACTGGCAATATGTCTACTTTGTCTTCTTCAGAAAACCTAAGGGTTGTTCTATCAAAAATGGTTTTATGAATAGGCAGCATAATACCCTGGCAGATTTTGTAAAAATGGGGATGGAAATGAGATTCCCATAGAAATTTATGGTATACACATATGGGGAGCGGGTTCTATACAGGCCACTTCCGTCCCATGTTTGGAAATTGAGAACAAAAACAAATTGCATCCATAACATAAGCACTCATAAAGAAAGGGGGAAATTCTTGAAGAAACACTTCTCTTCTATCTATATTCCATAATGGCCTTTTCTAAATTGTCTGATAAAATATGACTCCAGTTCATAATTGTTGCATTAACTATTGCATCAATTAATGGGAGCCACTCCATAGAAAATTTGTTGCGATCGACTTTATCGAATAACCTACACATCATTGTTGCTGCAAAATTATGAGGGGTAGAGAGGGATGCTATCAGGTACATACCAGATTTATCCGCTTGAATTTGCCTCTGCCTGACCTCTAGGTCTGTGTAACATCCAACGAGACCTCGTTCTCTTTGGCGAAATGCTCAAGGAACTCTTTTTTATAGAGTTTTTTAGTATCTGGTAACTAGTACATTTGGCACATATTTTTTGGTGTAAAAGACCCCATGACCTCATGTATTTTATTTCTGAAAATTTTGTCTGAGACATCTACCTCATCAATCACTCATTTTACCATATCTTTGTATGGTCATATCTTAGGTCTCGCAACTACTTGGTGAAAAAATGAACATGTTGCTTCAAAATGGGAGGCCTCAGATGGTTCTTGGGCATCCGATGTTGCCTTTGTTACCAATGGCCTGGATTTCTCTTCTTCTAACAAGTTATACATGGCTTCCCATGATGTGGTTCCTCCGTCTTTGTTGCATGTGGTATCGAAGAATAGTGGTATCATGTCTGATTTCTCAGATGCAGTAGCTTTTCTCTTCTTCTCAATCCTTTCCAACATTGTTTTCTTCGGAGGTTTCTTGAAATGGAGCAATGGAAGTTATCGGATAAACACAAGGTGAAAATCACAATAAGAATTCAATGATAGAGTTAACTCTGAAAGGTGACAATAAAGGAGCTTTTATTCGAAAATGAAGATGAAAGATATTGAATCATGTCGAGTTGTTTTAAACATAAATGCCATTAAAACTTATTAAATATGCACTAAGATCTTTTATCATGGCCTTTATTACTCATTTAAGCCATCACGTCGCAAACGAGAAAGGAGAAACTTTAAGGTGATGAGTTTAAAGTGCGAAATGTTGATTGTGCAATTGTGATAAGATTATCGCAACATCGCATTTTTGATTGTGCATTTTTCAGAGTTGTTTAGAATTCTGCGAGATGCGAGGTGAGCGGCATACCTTTTATCGTTTAAAGTGAATTTTTCTTAAATGATTTTTTATTGTGTAAAGTGACCCTTTACTAAGCGTCAGACTTAAATAAAGTTCATAACATTTATCGCATACTTTTATCGGGTCTAGGTCATATCGCGTTTCGAAAACTTTTCATAGATCACAAGATTAGCCTTTGAGTAAAGCGTCGTGATGTGATAAGTTTTGGCTTGTTATGTCGCAATATCGCAATTCACATATTCCAAAGGCTTTGTTAGTTGTGCTTTTCGTGAATGTTGATATGAAGTTGTGATAGGCGCTTTATTTTACAAGAAATACCTTAAGTCTTAGATTTAAATGGAAATTCAATGATATCCTAAGTTTATTACGGTGATCCCTTCTTATCGTAATTCACAAATCATGGTTTACTAATTAACCTTTGACACACATGATCCAACGATATGCGATAAAGCGAGAATTGCTAGTCGTAAAGGGATTTGACTTTATACCTTATATCATTTAGCAATATATTTCTAATAATTCAAAAAGAAAGCCCTTAAGTGCTAAAATAAAATTGGAGGATTTTTTTATACAAGGTCGCCATTTATTAATAGAATATTAACTATTAAATCAATAAATGGGGGGGTTGTTGAGCAGTACAATAGACCTGTAGGCAAGGCACCTTTTCACCATCTCCATTCAGTGCTTCTCCACTCTCTTTTAATTAATCCCAACCATTTTCTTGATCTTTGTTTTCTTGTCACTGTGAGCAACCCTCTTGGCCCAAATCTGGCCTTCTTGAAGTGTTGAGCTTGGATAGGGGTGTTGGTCACCTTCCATCCATCCACTACAAACTTCATCCATATTTCCATCACTTTATCCCATCATCCATACCCTCCAAACCCTCTCATAAAACTTCCTGTAGCATTTCAAAACTTTCTGTAGCAATACAAGAATCTTGTAGCAGCTTGTTTTTCCCTCCTTTTTACCTGTAATGCCAGTGTAGCTTAGTTTAGGAGTAGTTTGACCCCCCTACTTGGAATCCATGATCAGAGGTACCACCTAGGTCATTCCCTCCATTCCTTTTTCTTCACTGCAAGAGAAAATATCATTAGTTTCTTCATCACATATTTGGAAAATAGGACATTACTTAATATGCAAGTGTGAATTAGATAAATGATGCATGAAATATTGAGTTGTGAGTTGGTAGAATAATCTTTTATTTTCAAGTGAATTTAATAGCTAGATGATTGATTTTAATTAGTGTAGTTTCCTTTCGGTATGTAGCATAACTCTTCTATTTTTTTCATGAATTAATTCAGTAGCATTTACAATTGGATAGATTTCACAACTTGGATTTGAAAAGAATTTAATTTTCTACACTAGGGCTAGCCTTTGAATTTCACTTTCAGTAGTTAATTCCCCCTAATTCATTAGAAGAATGGTCTTGGAACCCTAATGATCAAATGACCTAGTTGAGGATGGCATGCATATAATTCCATCTACTGTATATATAGTACTGTCACCTAAACATTTGTACAAACCCCAGTTTGATAAATATAGTTGAGGAGCCTCTGGGAATTCCATCACTCTTGGTGCAATACCAGGGCTCACCACTTTTTGGCATCGTTGTCAGGGAGGTGTCTAGGTAGATATTATTTCTGCTTAAGCACTTCTTTTTGTTTTATGTTCAGTTTTGAAAAAATCACAAAAAATAAAAAAATTATTTCATGCCTCATATGACTAGAGATACTCAAGGAAAATTCTTACCAAACACACCCACACCATCAACTAGTCAAACTTCACTCTTCTTCAGTGACTGTAAAATTCCCTCTCTGACTACCGGGGAGTTAGAAGACCCCTTAGGTGAACAACCTGAGATCTTTGTAGAACATATTTGGGAAGAAGAATAACTCATTTCACCTACCCAAACCATGACTGAAAATAGGAATGAGGAGGTTTTCCTTATCAGAGAAACTAATGGAGGGGCCAGAATGAATATTATAAGCCCTACTACCCTTCCTCACTTCCATGGATTAACCTATGAGGACCTTGATACTTTTATGTTTGAGTTTGTTGTTGTCTGTAGGACCTATCATTATACCTATGATGACCAGAAGCTGAAGTTATTCCTATCTACCCTTAAGGATGCAACCTTGCATTGGTTTATGGGTCTACCTGGGGATAACATCACTACCTGGGATCAAATGCAACAAGACTTTAACAACAAGTACAAGGACTATTGTAGGTCCAAAGAAACCAAAGAAGAAATCTTTAGAATGACTCTTGGACTTGATGAATCCTTAGAGGACTATGAGGAAAGATTCCAACTCAGTTATAGGAGGGCCAGATGCACCCTCGATCCTGAATCACTCAAGTTATTTCTTCTCTGAGGGATCAGGGAGGACATGTTGGAAACCCTTAACATGCTATATGGGGGAGACAACTATTAGTTATCCTATGAAGACATCAAAAATATGTTCAAAAACCATTTTAGGGATGTTAGGAAGAAGGGTAGGGCTAGTCAAGCTTTGGTGAGTTCCTCCCCCTCCACCACATCCATCAAGAATGAAATTGGAAACATGTTGGAGGACTTTAAAAGTGAAATGTTGCATACCTTTTCTTTGCAAATGGATACCATGCAAATCAAGAGGAGACAAGAGGAAGAAGAGAGGGCCTTATCTATTTTTTACCCCAAACACAGTAGAAGGCACCCCAAAAATGAATGTCCATTAAATGGCATAGATGTCTTCTCAGTATGTGAGGAAAACAATGCCAGAGATAAGTGTCATTATTTGCCTAAATTGAAAATTGTATACCAAGGGGCGGAAGGTGGGGTTGAGAAAATATGTTTTATCAATCAGAGGATGCCTCAAGGACCTCGACCATACTAGCAGGGCTTGCAAGGGGCATCCTACTCTTATTACCATCCTAACTAGACTGCACCCTTGCCACCTTGGTACTCTTCCACTCATACATCATGGTCCACACCTCCTTCTTGGCCTTATGCACCTTATATCCTCCCCAAACTGTCAATGAACCATTTCATCCATATACTTCTCTACATCCTCAATGGAATAACCCATCACAAGGGTGGAGGCCTCAACTCAACCAACCTCCCACTTTACTACCTCCACCTCCATCTCAACCACAACTTACTCATCCTGCTCCACCCAAGAAAATTCAAATGCCTTCTCAACCCAATCTAAACCCGAATAACAAGTAGACTCGATAGGTCTACAGTGGAGAGACATCTTACCCTGCCTATGCTATCAAGATTCATGAAATCAACCTTAGGTCTAGAAGAGTGATCCCAGATAACTAACCTCCATCTACACCTGAGGAGATTGAGGATGAAAAGGAAGAGAGTATCCTATTGGGCTCTTAATTTGTCATTATTATTACCACTTCTTAACATTCATTTCATCTCTTTCCACTATTCTTTTATCACATTATTTACCATAATTTATTATATAATTCCATTTCATAATCATTTATGCTCTTATGGATAAATAATATCTGACCTCATTTATTTTTAATAATTAATTATTATTATGCATGGTTTTGGTTTATGCATTCATTATAACCTCACTCATGATTTTAGCCTCCAAGATCTCTTCCAGATTGCAGATTTGGTCTTCAACAGATAATTAGATATTCCAACTCAGGAATTCGCTGGCATAAGAAGTGACAATTTTGCGTTGGACGTTTTGGGCAAATGAAAGCGAATCTAGAAAATACGAGACATGGGTTTTGTTCAAAATGGACCAAATCAGTTTCCCATTAAGCAGTTTTCAGAAATTCGGTTTTTATTGGGAGAAAATCAAGGTTCTTTGAAGGACATATTTGCAGATTTGTTGTTGTGGCCGTTTTCCAGAATTGCCCAATTGTAATAACCAAATTCGACTTGTTCCAGCTGAATCATGATGGACAGATCTCTCAGATCTCATCTTGAATATTGAGATCATTTTTTTGCAATTTTCCTTTGGATGTTTGTATATTTAAAAGACACAATTCAGAGAGAGGGGGGCTAGCTAATGTAAGAATTGAGCCTTGTAATAGTGGAACTCTTGTTAATGAAATTTCCAACCTTCTGATATTTTTCTCAATATGTGAGTTAAGCACAACCCTGACCAGGGATTTGGGCCCACTCTTCTGATCAGGTGTTGTGCGTGTGTCCTTTTTATGTATATTTTTTTTACTGGTTGTATTTTCTTTATTGTTGTTACAGATTTCCATAGATTGTTGTGAATGCTTTTCTTTCTGCAATTTAATTTCCATTACTGTTACAGCGATGCTTTAATTTCTTAGTCACAAACCCTTGGTCAATGTAAGATTGTAACCTTGCTCCTGCATATACCTTGCATGTTACCTTGAAAAGTGTACACACCCGGATTGACATATTAATGTGGTAAAGGGTTGAATCACAACATTCACACTTGGACACCAACATTTTGGCGTCGTTGCCAGGGAAGGCTAACAAGGTGCAAGACACGATCTGTATCGACCAGAGGGTCAATCTCTCATCCTGGGGAGAGAAGGAGTTTTCTCACTCTACTCTAGGTCCTGAGCATAGTCATTTCTTTGTTTTGTTGTTTTTCTTTCGTTTTTTTCCCATTTTTATCTTTAGGCCCAATCTCTCATCCTGGGGAGGGAATGGTCTTTTGACGCCCTGCTCTAGGTCTTGAGCTTAAATTTTTCCTGCATTTCTGTTTGTTTTGATTTTGGAAAAACTAATCTCTCGTCCTGGGGAGGGAATGGTCCTTTAACGCCCTGCTCCAAGTCCCGAGCTTGAGATTTCCTTGTGTGCATTCTTTTCTTGTTTGGCTTCTTGTCTTGGGGAGGGAAGGGTCCTTTGACACCCTGCGCCAGGCCCTAAACCCTAGCTTTATTTTTCTTTAGTTTTTTTCCTTTCCGCTTAATTTCTTGTCCTAAGGAGGGAATGGTCCTTTGACACCTTGCTCTAGGTCTTGAGCTTTAGATTTCCTTTCAAATTGTTCTTTTTTACTAGGAAGAAAAAGGTAGAAATTTGAAGAAATCTTCTCATTTCACTCAAGTTGTGATGTAAGCACCACTCATTCCACTAACAAATTGACAGGAATATCTAAAGGAGGAACCTCAAAGAAACACATGAAAAACATCTTCTATTATGGTAAGAAATGGCTCACGTTGTTACTTTTGAATTCCCTACCGGAGATCTAGGAGGAGTGACACAAATGCACATAATTCCTCCATCTTATCTACCAAATTTTCATGGTTTGTATAATGAGGACCGAGATACATTATTATTTGAGTTTGAAGTATTTTGTATAAGATATGATTATTTTACCAATGATCAAAGTTTGAAAGTGTTTCCTCTTACTCAAAAAGGAGCAGCTCTCTGATGGTTCATGAGCCTTGGTGGGAATTGCATCAAAACATGGGAGGACATGAAGAATGTATCCTTGGAGAAGTACCAAGACTATTGCAAGGCCAATGAAGATATTTTCAGTATGATACAAGGGGAAGATGAAAGCTTGGAGGACTATTTGGAGCGATTTAAATAAAACCTTTAAAAATCAAAGCATAAGCATTTGGAAAAAGAGATCTTAAAAACACTCATTCTTAAAGGAATCAAAGATGAAATTTTAGAAATTTTAAATCTGATAGGAAAATGTGACGTTTTTCAACTATCATATGATGATGTTTTTGATTTATGCATAAGGTATTCAAGAGGAATATCCAAGGCTGGTAAGAATTCTAGAGAATTTTCTTCTTTCCTTTCCAAATCTGTTACAAGAACAGGAGATATAAGAGATGAAATCAGTGATTTATTTGAACATTTTAAAGTTGATTTTATTAGCTCTCTAAATTCACAATTGCATGTTTTGCAGGTTAAGAAAAATCAAGTAGAATTTGAAGAAGTGATTTTTCCTCAATGCCAAAAGGAGTATCCCATGGATAGTTTCTCTTTCTTGCCTGTGATGAAAACAATATTTCCAAGAGATGGAGAAGTTGCAGCAATTTCACAATCATGGAAACCTTGGCCTACATGTATGTTTCAAAACACTTCCTCTCCATTGTCTTACTTGCATAATCTATTATGGAATACTCATGTGTTAGGGTAGCCATGCCAATCTCAATATAACCCCCATCAATCTTGTCCACAAGTTTGGCATGGTTCATCCTATGATTACATGACTACTCTCCCTCATCTTGTAGCACAAAAATATCATCCATATTCTTTTCCATCTTTTCAAGAACACCTTGCTTGCGTATCAAAATCATCCACACATCCCAATCAACTACATCATCAAAATCCTCCATGCCCTACACAATATCCTGCTCAACTCATTCCACACCCTCACCATAATAAACCAGTACAACATGCTTACAGTGTTGAATTGCAAAATCTACCTACCCTTCCCACCCAATCTATCTCGCATACACAATTGCAGAAAACTTATATTGAGATTGGAAATGTTTCAAATCCAAAAATTGTAGAAGAAAATGAGGTTTCTTCTAGTCTGCGTCAACAAGTTATTTTATAAGCTCAAGAACTTCATGATATGACAACTATGGAAAATCAATAAAGTATAGAATATATTGAAGATTGGTTTCACTCCATCAGTTGTTTGCAGCGTCACTCCATACTTCAGTAATTTTTGAAACCATATTTTCAAGGGAAGTTGGTCTCTCATACCTTAGTATTTATTGACAGAAATTTCTCAAATTCGGATGTGTATACACTTGAGGCCTTATTTCTAAAATGGATCCATTGGAAGTACTATTATACAGAAGTATGCTTTATTTTTCAAGGTAGAATAGGTTAGTGTAGAAAATAGAATAAATAAGTATATAAATAATTTTTGTTATATGTAAAACGAGTTGTATTTGCTGCAACTTGCTAACTATATCAATTCATTTGAATTTAATTATGTATGTAGATGTATTATATTGAAAATCATATTTCTACAAACATTCATCATCATTTTGAAAAAAAAATTCTTGATTATCATATCTTATGGCGTGTGGGCTTGATAAAACCACTGAAATCACAGTCAGTACAGTCATGTTTTGAGGGAAAAAATGGGCATATTTTCAAAACTTGTTTCTATCCTAAGTATCCCTTTATTTCTACTTTCTAATCCAATTTGAATCACTCAATTTGGATTTGAAACGAAAGAGTTATGACTAAAACATTGACAGTATGCCTAGTAGGCAGCTCAGGAATAGAGTTGGGATAGTCAGATTTTGGAGGCCTAAATGACTAGATTTTGGAAACTTGTTTCTATGGTATATCACCCTATTAATCTATTTTAAAATGCAATTTGACTCACTCAATTTATATATCGTATGAAAAAGTTATGACCCAAATACTGATTATCTATCGTAAATCAACACCTTTAAAACTATGTTTTTCCGACTGTTCCTTCGCACATTTGACCCATCAATTCTTCATGATTTCAAAAAATGTTTCTATTGGATATATTTACATGAATCTACTTTAATCTCCAATTTGAATCGGTTCAATCCGTCATCAAACAAAAACGTTATGCTTAAAATATCCACTGTTGGTCTAAGCTGGGAAATCGAAAATGACTCTGTTATGCAGGTTGTTCTAAGTAAACTTGACATATCATACCATGGAATTTTCAAAACCTGTTTCTATTGGTGATATACCTTTGAATTATCTCTCGTTTGGATTTGGAATCACTCAAATCGGACGAAAAAAAAAGGGGTTATGATTAAAACACTGCTGGTTAGTATGGTCTACCACTGCTCTCCCGCATGTGACAAATAAAATTTTCCTTGTTTATATTTATATGGATTTGTTTTATAGAGTAACTACTTGTTATTTTTTTCATATTTATTGGATTTAGAAAGCCCGATCACCTTTCCATGATTACAAGTCCCAAGAGAATAAAGGAGGTCGATTTGTTTTTGAACAAATGATTCTTGAAGGCAATAATAATGAAATAATAGATTTTCATCCAAGCATCTATTAAGAAATCTAATATCATGTAATTTTGATTCTTTCAAGGTGCCATGGAAATTGATCATAAGAGTTTGTTACAAAATTATTCCCATTATTTCTCACCAACAACATGAAGACTTTTTCACTACCTAATGGATTCATAACAGGAGAAATGGAGAATTGATTTCCATTTGAAGATCCAAGTCATTTCCGCCAAAACATTTTTCCATTCATTTACCATTGACAGATTGACAGATTGTTGTTTCTTGAAACATATTGATATTCTCTTAGGAACAACATTGCTGCAATTAAAATCATAGCCATTGCAACTTGAGCTATTTATTTATTCACTGTTTTTCAATAAAAATTTTGTTTCTTTTCTGATTTATTTTATGATGTTGTTTTTGTTCTCAAAATAAATGAAGTTCTTAGGTTTCATGATGTCTCTCCATATCTATCCAGTTGTTCCCGAGTCTTATCAGTATATGGTTTCCTCAGATCTAACTGTTGTTACTCCGCTGGTGTTGTTACTCCGCCATGTTGTTACTTCATCAATGCTATTACTCTGTCAGTGTTATTACTCCACCAGTGCTATTACTCTGTTAGTGTTGTTACTCTGCTAGTGTTGTTACTCCGTTGGTGCTGTTACTCTGCTGGTGTTGTTACTCCGCTAATGTTGTTACTCCGTCGATGTTGTTATTCCTTCATTGTTGTTACTCCGCCAGTGTTGTTACTCCACTAGTGTTGTTACTCCGTTGTTGCTATTACTCCGCCGGTGTTGTTACTCCACCAATGTTGTTGCTCCGCCGGTGCTTTTACTCCATCACTGTTGTTACTCCACCGCTGCTATTACTTGCCGGTGTCTTACTCCGCCAGTGTTGTTACTCTGTCACTGTTGTTACTCCATCATTGTTATTACTCTATCTATGTTGTTACTCATCTAGTGTTGTTACTCCGCTGGTGCTATTACTCTGTCGTTGTTGTTACTCTGTCGATGTTGTTACTCCCGAAATTTTTCTGAGTACCCGATGCTACTACTCCGCCAACGTTGTTACTTAGTCAGTGCTATTACTCCACCGTTGTTGTTACTCTGCCGGTGTTGTTACTCCGTCGGTGTTGTTACTCCATCGGTGTTGTTACTCTGTCGTTGTTGTTACTCCACCGATACTGTTACTCCATGGTGAAATTTTTTCTAAGTACCCGGTGTTGTTACTCCGTGGTGAAATTTTTTCTAAGTACCCAGTGTTGTTACTCCACCCATGTTGATACTCTGCCAAGGTAAGTCTTCAGGTACGTCCCTAATCAACTCTGTGTATTTGATTGATGTTTCAATTATGACTGAGGACAGTCATATCTTAGTTGGGGGGAGGTGTTTCATTTGATAGAAAATGTATTGTATTTAATATCAATGATGTCATGTCATCATTGTTATTAAAATTTCACGTCAACTCATACATCTCACGATTATTACCACCATAATCCATAACAATCTGTAACCCCCACTTATCCACACACATTGGAACTTGAATCATGCACGACGACATTAACTTGGTGAATGGGGAAATACATTTAATTGTCTAGGTCCTCTCTGACATAATGATTAGGTAGTCAATTTATCTTTGTTTATCTATAAACATAATTTTAATTTATTTTTTAAGGAATAATTATGAAAAGATGATTTCACATGGCAACTTTCAACTCTTCTAATTTGTCAAGTCCCTGATCTTGTAAAATTTATTATGATGACCACAAAATTGTACTTAAACCTTTCCATCACTATCTAATGAATTATTCCTCAAACCCTAATCTTAACAAAACAAACTATATTTATCAACAGTCATTTGAAGGTTATTAGTATCTGAGAAGAAAAATTACCCGAGTTGAAAATAGTTACTACCAAAATGTTTTACGCCATCCCTAGCTCTTAAGGAGCTTGCCACCCTATCTATTAAGTGATCTTTTGTTGATTAACAATAACCATAGTTAAATTTTAAACATAAATAGTCAACTGGAGGATAAGAGGTCTCATCATGAGCCGACCTACCATGATCATAGATCCTAATAGAGTGACATTACCACTACTGGTCACCAAGCCGAGGTAATGGCCTTCGGTTATAAAACTGAAGGACAAGAGTTCTCATCACGAGTCAACTTGTTCACTTTTGTTAGTTCCTGTGAATGGCATTGTTATTAACTGGTTACCAAGCCAGAACAATGATCTTCAGTAGACATCTAAGTAAATTGAAATGCTTTTGTAACTATGTACTTATTTCTAATACATGGGACACTGGCATCTCAATGGGTTAAAAAGGCATCCCTGTTGAAGCTATGGACGCCTGCTGGCAGTAGTGGCCATGCCTATGATATAGAAGTTAATTCAATACTATGATCTACTTGGTTACCTTGTTTTCTCAAAACTAACTGTCGATAAAGCCATTGTTGCATATATAAGGTTTGCTAGAACTCATGGTTCATGGTGTAATATTTAATCAATTCTTAGATAATGGTGGTTATGGTTTATATCTATTATGGAGTTATAAATATTTACTTTACATGTTAAGGATGAAGCTTATAGGATATTTGATATTTGACATTTTGTATCATCTAACCTATCATTCCTTTATTCTACAAGTTTCATATCTTTAACCAAAGATAGTTGCTTTACCCAATCAATCTCTATTTAATCATAGCTTAACAACACTATTATTATTTTGGGGAAGGATGAAGAGGCCTAATTCTGATTTTGAATCCTAATGAATTATTGAATGAGAATACTCATGAGATGTGCTATAGAAATCTTGATGACAGGGAAACTAACTAGTTTGGGGGAAGGAAATCTTGCTACACTTTTTGATTACTTTCTTTGAGCTTGCATGGCTTCCACTTTTCGCATCACTTACACAAGCTCAACCTACATTAGCTTCAACAAATGTTAATCCATGGATGTCATTCCACGTTATTTTGTTGAAAGTAACAATTGAGGTGAAATAACATTAGTTTTTGATTTATTAAAAGTCTAGGAGAATGTCATTTAAAAAAAAAAAAACCACTGAGCATTATGTGCTC
Source organism: Pinus tabuliformis (assembly GCA_031772625.1). NCBI lineage: Eukaryota > Viridiplantae > Streptophyta > Pinopsida > Pinales > Pinaceae > Pinus > Pinus tabuliformis. The sequence continues at coordinate 481,584,333 of CM062806.1, read as the reverse complement.
ATATTTTTCAAACCATTATTTCCCCTACTTTATAAAGAGGCATTGGGTTGCATGTGAGCATGCAACAGATTCAGTTTGGGGAATGTTGGGCTCTTAATTTTTCATTATTATTACCACTTCTTAACATTCATTTCATCTATTTCCACTATTCTTTTATCACATTATTTACCATAATTTATTATATAATTCCATTTCATAATAATTTATGCTCTTGTGGATAAATAATATCTTATCTCATTTATTTTTAATAATTAATTATTATTATGCATGGTTTTGGTTTATTCATTTGTTTTAACCTCACTCATGATTTTAGCCTCCAAGATCTCTTCCACATTGCAGATTTGGTCTTCCACAGATAATTAGATATTCCAACTCAAGAATTCGTTGGCATAAGAAGTTCCAGTTTTGCGTTGGACATTTTGGGTAAATGAAAGCAAATCTGGAAAATCTGAGATATGAGTTTTGTTCCGAACAGACCAAATCAGTTTCCTGGTGAGCAGTTTTCAAAAATTCAGTTTGTATTGGGAGAAAATCAAGGTTCTTCGAAGGACATATTTGCAGATTTTCCTTTGCGTCCGTTTTCCAAAATTTCCCAATTGTAATAACCAAATTCGACTTATTCCAGCTAAATCATGATGGACAGATCTCTCAGATCTCATCTTGAATATTGAGGTCAATTTGTTGCAATTTTCCTTTGGATGTTTGTATATTTAAAAGACAATTCAGAGAGAGGGGGGCTAGCTGATGTAAGAATTAAGCCTTGTAACAATCGAACTCTTGTTAATGAAATTTCCAGCCTTCTGATATTTTTCTCAATATGTGAATTAAGCACAACCATGACCAGGGAGTTGGGCCCACTCTTCTGATCAGGTGCTGTGTGTGTGTCCTTTTTATGTATATTTCTTTTACTGGTTGTATTTTCTTTATTGCTGTTACAGATTTCCATAGATTGTTGTGAATGATTTTCTTTCTGCAATTTAATTTCCATTACTGTTACAACGATGCTTTAATTTCTTAGTCACGAACCCTTGGTTAATGTAAGATTGTAACCTTTCTCCTGCATATACCTTGTGTGTTACCTTGAAAAGTGTACGCACCCAGATTGACATATTAATGTGGTAAAGGGTCGAAGCACAACATTCACACTTGGACACCAACATATCCCTCAAGTAGATCCACCTCCTTTTCCTGAGAGATTGATCCATTCTAACCAGCACACCCCAAAAGAGACTGAACTTCTGGGAGAATGGAAGAATCTATGTGTTAAAATACCCCTCCTCCAAGATATTAAGGATGTTCCCATCTACAATAAGCTTATGAAAGAGAAATGTTTCAAACACACTGGGAGGAGAAAAATAAGACCCCACCATCAATGTTATTATACAATTATCTGACTTGATGTTGGGGAGAGTGATTTGTCTAAAATATCTAGACCCTAAAAGTCTTGTGGTTGATGTGAACACTTATGACATCATTTTCCCTCACACCTTAATTGATATTGGGGGTGTCATTAATGTGATGACTCAAGAAATAATTCTAAAACTAAACCTCAAAGGATCCTTGAGAAAGACCACTACAGTGTTGCAACTTGCAGATAGATCTACAGTGGCTCCCGAGGGAGTTGTTGAGGATGTAATGGTCTCTATTGACTCCTAGGAGTATCCTAATGAATTCTTGGTTATCTAGCCCAAAACCAAATTCATTATTTATCCTCTCATCCTCAAAAGACCATGGCTAGCCACTGCTGATGCTTATATAAGTTGCAGGGTCGAGAACATGGCCATTAAGAATAGGCATTTGTCCAAACTATTGGTATTATGCCCCCCTGCTCAGCCATCCATTGAGCATGACTTACCCCTATGGTTAGAAGAGGAGGAGGAAGATGAAGTGTATCACACAACATCGCATCCAATGTTGTTATAGGAGGGGGGAAACCTGATTAAGATTACCTCATTGACCAAATCCTCCATAACCAATCCCCCAATACCAGGCCTCTTGTTGAGCTAGTGAAGGAACCTGAGGGTAATCCTTGGAGTGAGTTATGCCTAGTTGACCCAAGGCTTACACATGTCAAAGTTGTAGAATTTGGTCCATTTAGAACCTCGAAGATTAACCCCTCTCTCAATCAACCAAGAAGATAAGTTGTGAAAAATGTTAAGAGATCACTTAGATGCTTTTGCTTGGAGCTATAAAGAAATTAAATGGGTGCATCCTTCGATTTGTACTCATCACATCTACATCAAGGAGGGATTAAAACTTGTGCATCAACCTTAGAGGAGAATGAACCCAACCCTCAAGGACATAGTAAAGGAAGAGTTGCAAAAGTTGTTGGATGTAGGGTCCATATACCCCATCTCAGATAGTGAGTGGGTGTCTGCTATAGATTTGGTCCCAAAGAAGAATGGGAAGTGGAGGATTTGTGTAGATTATAGAGAGTTGAACAAAGACACCAAGAAAAACCATTTCCCTTTTCCTTTCTTTGAAAAATTTTTAGATGGTCTTGCATGGAAGAAGTTCTTCTCTTTCTTGGATGGATTTAGTGGTTACAATCAAATCTAGATCAACCCTGAGGATTTAGAAAAAACTACATTCGCTTGTCCTTGGGGTAACTTGGATTATAGGGTCCTTCCTTCGGTTTATGTAATTCCCCTACCACTTTTCAAAGCGAAGTTCTGAGCATCTTTGCTGAGCTGGTCCATGACTCCGTAGAGATCTACATGGATGATTTCACTCCCTATGGGTGTGACTTCCTGGAGGATCTCTCTAATCTAGGGAAAGTCCTAAAGAAGTGCATTGAAATGAACCTCTTACTTATTCCTAAGAAGTGTGAATTCTTAATGAATGTAGGGACTGTCTTTGGTCATTCAATATCTTAGGAGGGAATACAAGTGGACCCAAACAAAATTGCCATCATAAAAAGGGTCCCTACTCCTCAAAAGAAGAGGGATAGTAGGAGTTTCTTAGGCTTTGCTGGATACTATATGAGGTTTATGAAGGACTTCAACAAAGTGGCTTCACCATTGTTTTGGTTATTGGCCAAGGACTCAGAATTCTAATGGACAAATAACTGCCAAGACACTCTTGAGATCTTAAAAGAGAAATTAATCATTGCACCCATACTTAGAGGATCAAATTTCGCTTTGCCTTTCCATATCCATGTTGATGCATATGACAAAGATGTGGGGGCAGATTTAGGACGAATAAATGGTAAGTTACCTAATGCCATTTACTTCATTAGTAAAAATTTGTCTAAGGCTAAATTGAGCTGCATTGTAATTGAGAAAGAACTCCTAGATGTCGTACACTCTTTGAAAAAATTCAAACACTACATCACTGGATACCAAAATTTTGTGCACACTGATCATGCAGCTATCAAATAATTGATGAACATGCCTGGCGTGAATGCTAGAATCATTATATGGTTGCTATTGTTACAACAGTTTGATTTATCTATCATTGAGAAGCCGGGAAAATAAAATGTAGTTGCAAATTTTCTGTCTAGACTTGCTTTATGTGCAAGTGATGAAGGGATATTCGAAGATCAACTTTCGGATGAGAACTTATTTTCTATCTCAGTGCTCTTGCCATGGTTTACTGACATATCAAACTACCTAGTAGCTGCAAGATTTCCTCCAAATTTGTCATCTAGGGAGAAGAGAAGAATTGTAAGGAAGTGCGCCCCTTTCACTTGGATTGAGGGAAATATCTTCAAGCTGGGACTAGATCATATATTAAGGATATGTGTCAAGGAAGAGGAATTATTTGACATCCTCTCAGCTTGTCATGATGGGCCTTTTGGAGGTCATTTTGTTGTCAAGATAATAACTTTCAAAGCTCTACAAGTTGGCTATTATTGGCCCACTCTCCACCAAGATGCAAGAAGGTATACCAACATATTTCATCAGTGCCAGAAGATGGGGAAACCCACACCCAAGGATGAAATTCCAATATAACCCCAAGTGTATTTGGAGCCATTTGACAAGTGGAGCATGGATTTCATTAGGCCAATTGATCGACTATTAGGGAAGAAAAAGTACATCATTGTGTGCACTGATTATTTAACAAAGTGGGCTGAGGCAAAGGTTGTCAAGGCAACAACATAGGATAAATTGGTTGAGTCCTTAAGGGAGAATGTGTTCTACAAATTTGGGTACCCCAGAGAGAGAGTCACCTATCAGGGGGCTTAATTCACATCACATCTGATCAAGAATCTGTTAAGGCAACATGATATCAAACACAGAAAATCTACTGCTTATCACCCTCAGGCCAATGGACAAGTAGATATTACAAATAGAACATTAGAGGGAATCCTCGCTAAGGTTGTTAGCAGTAGCAAGAGGGATTAGGCAAACAAATTAGTAGAGGCCATTTGGGCTTATAACACAACTTGGAAAACAACTATTGGTTTTACTCCATATGATCTAGTTTATGGAAAGAAAACTCTTCTCTTTATTGAGTTTGGGTATAATACTTTGAGAATGGAAGCCCAATTGGATTTAGATGTCACCCAAGAATAATGGGAGAGGTTGCTCCAATTAATTTTCTTGGATGAGTTAAAAATGCAAGCCCTCCTACACATTGAAGTTATACAATTGCAAAGGAAGGTTTGACATGATAGGCATATCAAGGAAAAAGTATTCAAAGAAGTGGATTGGGCCTTACTATATGACTCTAGGTTCAAGGATTTCAAGGGAAAACTGATGAAAATATGGTTAGGACCATACCTAATACAAAAATGTCATGAAAATGGAGTTGTTCAAATTAGGACCATTGATGAGGAAAGGATTCCCTAACATGTCAATGGCTACAGATTGAAGGTATACATGAAGCCTATGTCTAAGGAGGAATTCATCACCACCGTTAGTAGAGAGGTTAATGTAATTGGAAGTGTCATAACTTCTAGGTCACAACATTCCTAGATACTGCGTAAAAAAAAATTAATAAAAAAACAATAAAAGGCCTGGATGAAAACATTTACGAGGCATCTAAGGCCAAATCTTGGGTTCAAAACTTCCCTAAGGTAGCCCAGGAGTAAAGAAAAAAGAAGAAATAAAGATCCCTGGGTGAAAACCTCTCTTGAGGTTCTCAGGGCAGGCACACATTTTGAAAACCTCTCTTGAGGAAACTTGTGTGTCTCTTAAAAAAAAAAAAACGTAGAGAAAGCCTAGGACATGGATTCCTATCATGTATGTTAATTGTTTTTGTCATTTTGCAGGTTTGAAGACAATGGTGGATTCCACAACTGCAGGGTTGAGATACTCAATATTCTCTTCACCTCTCCTCCATCCACTTCATATCCACCAACAAAACTAATGTACTCACCACTCTCCATCATCCCAGTAGCTCAAAAATAAAATTTCATCCCCTCTCTAGATTGCTACAGGAAGATTGTAATTGCTACAAGAAGATCATATAGCACTACAAGAGGGCTCCGAAAAGCTACAGTAAGAAAATATGAATGAAAATACAACCCAAAATAACCTTGACAAACGTAAATAAGGTTCTTCCACCATGTTCCACCATCTATCCATCGTTCATTCATCCCAATTCATAAGAAAAAATAATATTTTTCAAGAATAAATCCTACACACTGTCTCACCCTGAAAATTTTCTTTAAAAACACATAGAGAACATCCTCTCCATTTTCACAAACCTAAACTACTGCCTCATTACCCTAGCATCATCCTACAAACCCTCTACATCATTTCTCATCACTCCCATGCAGTTAAAAGACCCTGAAAGAGAATGAAAGGAATGTTACAGGACGAAAACCTCCTCCTGCAGCAGCCTATGCAACCATTACAAAAAGCCACAATCTTATTTTTTTCCTTTCCCATCAAGTAGAGGGGGTGATACCAACTCATGAGGCACTTTACCACTCCAAGGAGGACTCTCCACCACCACCTTGGTCATCAACAAAGGACCTGCACACATAGAAACAACAATAGTCAAATACCATGAAGGGTAGAGAAGATATATACATGAATAGGAAAAACAGAGCAAGACAAATCCCTTGGTGACAATACAAAGGTCTGACACTCCAACATGCACATCCTTGCATCAGTCAATCATAAGGTAAGCACATGTATGGAAACCTCTCATCTCATCCCTATGTGTAAATAATGAAAAATGTATGAATGTCGAGAGGAGGTATTTTTATAAGCTGGAGGTGGCTAGGTAACTTGGCCACCCTTGATCAGTAGATAAGAAGTGATTATGAGCCTTCTTGCAACATGGAGGTGTCACATCAATCAAGATAGGATCACAGAGAGTGGTCTTTCATTACAAGGAATGAGGGAATGATCACTGCAGGTGGGGGAAATGGTCCAAATAGGAAACCTCATGCCTTTTCCAAGTCATCATAGTGCTCCGAGCCCAAGCCAAAAATGACATATATTGCACTGGGGCTTTGGGGCTTGAATTCTCCTGCATTTATGTTCATTCAAAAACAATTAAGGTGAGGACAAGTTTGGGGAGCCATCGAGGAGAGTTGAACCTTTCTCTGCTATTTATACAGGAGGAAGCTGCTACAGGAAGTCTGCAAAAGCTACAGGAAGATCGAGGAACTACTACAGGAAGATTGAAGGGGAGAAAGAACACCACCAAGGCTCGAACTGATCTCCAATTTGTCATATTTATCCCAAACCATGTGGTAAAAGTAATTGCGTCCTCTCCCTCATATGTCCATAACTTATATGATGGTGTACCATAAAGTCTACAGGAAATATTAGTCAAATTATGGATTGCAAGAAATTTTCTGGCTATAGATTAGAGGGAATATATAAAATTGTCATCAACTAGATATTTCAACCCTCTACTTCCACTAAATTATACATCAGAGCTATTACAAGAATCATCCCTCCTTCACTTAGTTGAAAACAGAGAAAAGAGATGGGGGGAGAATTCAATAGAAGGGAACCCTCAGACACTAAAATAATTCATCTTCACCCTCCTATATTAGAAATTTTTAGAAGACATCAGTGGCTAGGATTCTTTGAATTGTTAAGGGGATATGATGATGACATTGCATATGAATTTTCCATGGCCCTAAGCTCTTAGATAGAAGTTAGTGCCACCACTGTGTGATGAGGTGATTAGCCATTTCAATCAGTCGTGAGCTAATTAGCAGGGTTACAACCTTTCCCCTAGGGATCCATTAGAAAAGAGAAGACAAAACCACCAGTGCCATTACTCAAAAGAACTTCTTCACTGCCACTGAAAAACTTATTGAAGACAAGAATAGAGTTAGGAGGGGAATCCTACCCTATCCCTAGGATGAGGTGGCATACCATATCATAAAATACATGTTAGGTCCCTATACTACTAGTGTAACCACTTATTATTATTAGTGCAACCCCCGTATTATATTATTGTGCCCCATAGAAGCCCATTATTGTTATTTTTATGCCTTTACAATAGTATTTTTATGTAGGCTTTGATTAAATTATGACCCCTTAGACTCCTATATATATAAATGAGGACTTTTCATTTGTATCATCCAAATATTGTTCATATATGTAATGTAAAGGAGGTTTCCCCCTCGAAGAGGCTACTTTTGAAGTTATTGATCTATTTCTTCTTCTATTTTGTGAGTTGGTTGCATAAAATTTGGTATCATAGCTTTGGATTATAGGGTTTCGCTGCTTCAAATAGGTCATCTTGGTATTTAAGCTGTAAATTTGTTTCTAATAAGATTCAAAAGATTAAATTAAAACCCATTTGATACGAAATATTTATGAAACTTTTGACCGAATTTCAGATCTTGGTTCGGTATATATTATGAGATATGATCCAAGGAAGTTAGGGTTTTTAAAGGCTCCCGAATTTAAGCTCAAAGAGGTGACCTAGGAAAAATAATCATAACTTTCTCTTTGAGAATCAAATTCAAATTTCATAAAAAAGTTACGGAAAAGGACAAATTTTAGTTTGTTGGGTATATTTTATAGGGCCTAAGGTCGCAACAAGGACAGGTGGCACTTCATACAAGTTCGCTCTACTAAACTAGCCTATAATCAGGTCATTGTGGGTGATTGGGCATAACGCTTTCTTGGAGAATCTAATATTGATCAGACTTGTGGGGTTGGAAAGAGGACTCTGAGGGATACTACAGGGTGAAATTTCAGTCCATGGAGATCCTAAATTATAGAATTACAACAGATTCAGTATCAAACACCTACAAAACGAAAAACAAAAGGAGTGTAGCTTTTAAAATTTGCACAAGTTTTGTTTGAAAAAATAGTTGGAAGTGATTCAAAAGGCATAGTGAAGCATATCTATATATATATATATATATATATATATATATATATATATATGTATGTATATATAGATATATATATATGTATATATATATATGTATATATATATATATATATAGATATATACACATATATATATATATAGATATATATATATATGTATATATAGATATATATATATATGTATATATATATATATATACATATATATATATATATATATATATATACATATATATATATATATATATATATATACATATATATATATATATATATATATATATATATATATATATATATATATATATATATATATATATATATATATATATATTGTTTCATTTCAAAATGACTCAAAGCAAGAAAATAGGAACACCCAGTAAGAAATTTGAAATCTCTAACATGACACATGAAGAAGAGTAAGAAATGCAACATGATATATCAAAATTACGAAACCAAGTGCCATAATATCAAGCTATCCATGGAAGAATATGTATTGAATAGTCCAATGATTTCCATTCCAATGGGTGTTGTTGATGTTGTACTAGGAGTCCAATGGTTACAATATTTGGGTATGATAGCTTTTAATTTTCAAGAACTTTTCTTGAAATTTTTTTTTGAGAAGGAAAGGAAGTTGAATTAAGGGGTATTGTAGGAAAACCGGGAAAGATAATCATCTCTAATGGCATAAAAAATATTCTAAAGAAAGAAAAACCGAGCGTAATATGTTCACTAGAGGTCCAAACATCAAAATCATCTATTTGTCTAGATCTCCAAAAATTCTTGCATAATCATTCTAAGGTTCATGCAGTGGAAGATCACACCAAACATCAACAACAAGTTCTCCAACCCTTGAAGGATAGCCTCGCTTTGGTGCATAATCAAATGAAAAAATAGGCAGATCAACATCGTAGTGAAAGAAATTTTGATACAGGTGACTAGATATTTCTACGGTTACAACCATACAAACAAATGTCTCTCAAGTAAGCTGAGAAGGATAATAAATTATCAGCAAAGTACTATGGTCGTTACAAGGTGTTTCAAAAGATTGGTACTATGACATACAAATTAGAGCTTCTGCATCTTCCTGAGTGCACCTAGCTTTCCATGTTTCATGCTTAAATAAGGTTATAGGTGACAAGCTCCCAGTTCAAACAATATTGTCAAAACTTGACGAGGAAGGAAAAATCATATTGGAACCTGAAGCAGTCATGGAAATAAGAACCCGGTAGCTAAAAAATCGATAAATTTCAGATTATCTCATCAAGTGGAAGAACTTAACCATTAAAGATTCTACATGGGAGGATGATAATTTTATACAGAACCATCCAGAAATACTAAAGCATTGAAGAAATCATTTTTTTGAAGGAGAGGGGCATATTAGGTCCCTATACTAATAGTGTAACCCCTTATTATTATTAGTGCAACCCCCTTATTGTATTATTGTGCCCCATAGAAGCCCACTATTGTTATTGCTGTGCCCTATCAATATTATTATTATGTAGGCTTTGATTATATTGTGACCCCTTAGACTCCTATATATAGAAAGGAGGTCTTGCCATTTGTATCATCCAAGAATTGGTCATTTATGTAATGTAAAGGAGGTCTCCCCCTCGAAGAGGCTAATTTTTAAATTATTGATATTTTTTCTTATCCCAAGCCATGTGGTAAAAGAAAGTGCATCCTCTCCCTCATATGTTCATAACTTGTATGATGGTGCACCATAAAGTCTATAGGAAATATCATTCAAATTGTGGATTGCAAGAACTTTTCTAGTTGTAGATTAGAAGGAATATATAAAATTGCCATCAAGTAGAGATTTCAACCCTCTTCTTCCACTAAATTACTTTTCAGAGCTATTAGAGGAAGCATCCCTCCTTCATTTAGTTGAAAAAAGAGAAAAGATATGGGGGGAGGATTCAATAGAGGGGAACCCTCAGACACTAAAATAATTCATCTTTACCCTACTATATTAGACATTTTTAGAAGACATCAGTGGCTAGGATTCTTTGAATTGTTAAGGGGATATGATGGTGACATCGTATATGAATTTGTCATGGCCCTACACTCTCAAATAGAAGTCAGTGCCACCACTTTGGTGAGGGGATTAGTTATTTCAATCAGTTCTTAGCTAATTAGCAGGGTGACAACCCTTCCCCTATGGATCCATTGGAAAAGAGAAGACAAAACCACCAGTGTTATTGCTAAAAAGAGCTTCTTCACTTCCACTGAAAAACCTATTGAAGACAACAATGGATTTAGGAGGGAAAGACTACCCTATCCCTCGGGTGAGGTGGCCTACCATATCATAAAATACATCTCCTGTGAAGGAAGGTTGAGTGTAGTCTATGGCTACCATTTTATATTACTCCATGAACTAAGGTTTCAAGAAGAATTTCCCCTGGCCCAAAGACTCAGTGTACCATACTTCCTCCTATAATCCATCAGGGACATGAGTCAAAAAGTGAGAGAGGGAAAACACCAACACATAGGCCACCATGGCCTCATTAAACTGATGGTGGTATATGCCTTGAGAAAACTAAGGATCCCTGTCCTTTGGTCCAAATTCATTGATATAGACATAGAGACATTCATTGACACTCAAACCCTCACACCAGGTGAGATCCCATCCGCTTGTGTTTGAGGAAGAGAGGGGAAATAAGAAGAAAGAGAGGCAGAGGCAGAAGAGGAAAGAGAGACAAACACACAGAAGCCGGAGGAGAGATAGAGGAGGAAGTAGAGGAAGAGCAAGATGAAGAGAAAGAGGGGTAGCAACAGGAAAACCCAAGCACTGAGAAAACTACTGAATATAGAGAAGAAGGGGTATCCCTAGAGCAAACAAGTCTGTCTCTAGGACCCAGTGAAAAAGAGGTAGTTGCCACCTTATTTACCTTGAACACTCCAATCAAACCCAAAAATAAAAGGCAAAGGCAAGATCCCCTCTACTTTGAGACCAGAAAAATCACTAAGATTAAGCAAGGAAGGAATCAAACTCCCACAAAGGCCCCTATTAGAATTGAATATTCCCTAAGTAAAAGAGAGGAGGTAGGCCCCCCAAGAGGAAACTTGAAGAGGTCACCTCTCCAAAAAACATATCAAAGACTCCTATAGCATATGTAAGGAGGCCCGCCACTAGATCAACCTCCTCTAAACAACCCAAGACACCTACCACCCTTCAACAAAAAGGAAATGGGAAGCTACAAGAAAAACAGAGAATGATATAGGAAAAATAGAGTGTTCTACAAGAGAAATATTGTGCTATGGGAAAAACAGAGTGTGTTGCAGGAAGAACAGAAGGTGCTATAGGAGAACAAAAGGTGTTCCAGGAAGGGTAGAAGGTAACACAACAACTACAAGAGGGGGCATCTTCCCCAAAAACATTTGAGGAGGACTTCTCAAAGTTACATGAGCCTAGCCCACAACCTAATTTGAGTTCATATTATAAATTCATTGAAGGAGGGAGAGTTATTCCCCAAAAATTTGCAATCCCACTTTTCTTTGAACTTGAAGCAGAAATAGGAAGAACCCACAGATGGATGAAGATGGCTAATTCCAAAAAGGTGGGAGATGTGGGCCTAATGGAAGGGAAAGTCCTTGAAATGGGAAAATAGTTGAGTGAGATAAGAGAGAGAGATACCACAATGAGGGGAAAACTATAGGCACAGAACGAATGGTTGAGGGAGAAGTGGTAGGAGAATGAAACCCAACTGGCCACAATGGAAAGCCTCCCCATGCAGAAATTATAGTGGAGACAACCATCCAAGTATTATGCAATATTTCTCAAAGAGGAGTGGATGTAATTTCAAATAAAGGCCCTAGCACAACATCGATCCATGCCATTTTAATACTACAAACAATTCATTGAATTCTGTGACCAAAGTAGCATAGAAGACATAGCAAAATTGGTTGAGTTCTACATGCATAAACCCACCTTAACTGATATGAATTTTCGGGACCCCAATGAAAATTTGGGGGACATACAACTGATCACCCTAGCATCTTGGATGACTCATGAGGAGGCTAGAGCTAAGGAGGTAAAGAAAGTAATTGGAAAAGAAGAAAAAGAACCAATACATATCAGGGTAGAGAAGATAAGCCCAGTGGTTGTCATTAGTAATCATAGCATCATCTCCAATGATGCTAATCTAGCACCTAGATACCTTTCCACCCAAGAGTAGGCCATCTAACATTTTGAAGACATACTCAGGCTGTTAGGGACAAAAATCCAACAAGCATGCCAAATAGGATATAATTCCTTACCCCACAGTCTCTAGATCAAGGAATAACACTCTCCCGAAAGGTTGAGGAATGCATTGGAAAGGACACCCCTATACAAAAGAATCATGCAAAGATTAAAAATCAACTAGATTGGACTCAAGCTCAGTCCACCTTTGCTGCTAGGCCTATAGGAAGGAAGGGATTGGGAAGAGGAGAGAAAGTAGTAGACAAACATAGAAAAGGATACATGCTTCTATCCTTAAGAAGACACGCCATATGAAGAGCCTTGGGATGTCAGAGAGGGCACCAGGGCCATGAAAGACATGGACATAGATGACTGAGTTTCTTAAAGGATGAGAAACAACGTCAATAGGGAGGTTACGATGAGGCTCATTAATAGGTATATCACAAGGGTCATAATGCCATCCTCCAACTTTAAAATTATCTCTTTCTCACATTTATTTACAATTTTGTTATAGAATACCTCGTGAGGTGGATAAAAGATGTGTTTCTATCTCATGTGGCCTAACATGGTTTAAATTTGAGAATTGGGACAATTTTGAGATAATTCAATGCCGGATCTTGGATTAGACAGTAGGGAGAGATTCTAGGAGGTTGTATACCACCTTAACTCCTTCAATCATCCAAGATCACCACTTTGTCTCTCATCAACTCGGAGTCATTGGAATCCAAGCAAGATGAGGTCATTGGCAGCTAGGACAATGCAGTTCAAGGAATATCTAGATCTACCTTTCTCGATTTTCGGGAGACAAACATCTCTATTTTCTAGGGAGATGTTGGTAGCTACCCTTTTGTATAAATAAGCATTCCAAGGAACTCATTAGGATTCAAATTTTGTTTGAAGTTATGAAGCTATTGAGCTCAAACACTTGTGATGTCTATTTTTGACTTATTATGTGATGTATTTGACATTTCTACAATGATAATGAGAAGTTTCTTATTGATCCATGAGTGAGTTAGTTAAGAGGGTTGAGGCTCTTGGGTTTGGGCCCAACCCTAGCAACTTAGGTACCCCTTGTGTATTGATATTCTTCTCTAGCTTAGAATGTTTATTAGTTGCTTCATTTTAGTATAATATAATTCCTCAAAAAGCCTGTGGCTGTGCCTCTATCTCATCACTCTCATGCCAAGATCCTGACTAGAGGAATCCACAATCGCAACCCAAAAACATTATGTGATGATTTCTGGAAAAATATCTGCATTATTTATGTTTTTTTAGATATAATTAATGTAGCTTAGAAGTTAATTCATTACATCGATCAAGGTTTTAGCATCAATTAGATAGTTTCCAGATTCAACTCATCTTTTCCACCATTGGTTATAATATTTTGCAAATGAAAATAAGAATAGATGCATGTGATGTTGTAGGATAATAGGCTTGTAGGCGAGGGACCTTTTCACCATCTTCATCTAGGACTTCTCCACTCTCTTTTGATGAATCCCAACCGTTGTCTTGATATTTGTTTTTTTGTCACCGTGAGAAACCCTCTTGGTCCAAAGATGGCCTTCCTGAAGTGTTGAGCTTGGATAGGGGTGTTGGTCACCTTCCATCCATCCACCACAACCTTCATCCATATTTCCATCACTTTATCCCATCATCCTTGCCCTCGAAAGCCTCTCAGAAAAATTCCTGTAACATTTCAGGGCTTCGTGTAGCAATAAAGGAATCCTGTAGCAGCTTCCTCTAGCATGCTTGCAGCATCCTGTTTTTCCTTTTTTTTTACCTGTAATGCTAATGTATCTTATTTTAGGAGTAGGTTGACCCCCCAACTTGGACTCCATGATCAGAGGTACCACCGAGGCCATTATCTCCATTCCTTTTACTTCATTGTAAGAGAAAATAACATTAGTTTCTTCATCACGGATTTGGAAAATAGGACATTAATTCATATGCAAGTATGAATTAGATAACTGATGCATGAAATCTGGAGGTTTGAGTTGCTATAATAATCTTCTATTTTCAAGTGAATTTAATAGTTAGATGGTTGATTGAAATTAGTGTAGTTTCCTTTCTACAAGTAGCATAACTCTTCTGTTTTTTTCATGAAATGATTCAATAGCATTTACAAGTGGATAGATTTCAAAAATTATATTTGAAAAGAATTTACTCTTTCTACATTAGGGATAGCTTTTGAATTTTACTTTCAATAGTTAATTCCCCCTAATTCAATTGAAGAATGGTCTTGGAACCCTAATGATCAAATGACCTAGTTGAGGGCGGCATGAGTAGAATTCCATCTACTGTGTATACAACATTGTCACCTTGAAGTTTGTATGAAACCGAGGTTGATAAATATAGTTGAGGAGCCTCTAGGAGTTGCAGTACTATTGCTGCAATACTAGGGCTCACCACGGGTATATAAATTCAAATTCAAATTTCAAATTTGCAGCGGGGTTGTCAAATTCAAATTAGTGTACCATTAATGCGTACATTGTATTGTATACCCTCACATTCCTACATTCTGGTGGTGCAGTAGCGGTAGAGGTGACCTCTTGCCTGGAGAGACGAACCTCAAAGTTGGAGTAAATGAGTGTGTCTTGCCAAAGCCGTAAATTTTACCACTAGTCAGACATCTTTGGGCAATTCCTCCAACTCGATAAATTACTCCGTATAAATTTTGTGGTTTACTTTTTTGGAATTAACTACTTTATTTTTTAGGATTAATTACTTCACGTTTTTGGAATTAAGCGCAAATTTTGTGGTTTACTTTTTAGAATTAACTACTTTACTTTATTGGATTAAGTACTTCATTTTTTGGAATTAAGTGTCAATATGTTTTTAGGATTAAGAGAAGATGTATTATTACATTTTCCTATAGATTACAGAAGCCTTTTTTTTAATATTAAGAAGCAAGGATTTTTGTCTTTTCAATTATTGCAATAAATTCTATATTTTCCATTTTTTATTGAAAAATACAATCACTGTGACTAAGTAATTTTTTTTGCAACAAAATTTGAAAATATTTCTCTTATATGAGTTATGTTATTCTTAAAAATAGGTTATAAAACCATTTTTTTAAATGTAATTAAGGTTGTTTAAAGTCATATAAAATATTGAATAAAATCTATTTTACTTTTTTGTATATATGTTAAAAAAATTAATGTAATTAGAGTGGTTCAAAGTCATATAAAATATTCAATAATAGTTTATTTTTTATTTTTACATCTTAGTAGTCTTTAAGTGCCACTTTTTGGAAAGTTTTTTGGTTTATTATCCGATCTGATTTGTTTAGAATTTGGCATAGATTCATTGAACTCACAAGTTTGATAGGTGAGATCTTCACAATCAAAGTGCCTTGGGATTTTTGAGGATGTTGAATCCATAGATGTAGTCAAAAAACCAGTTTAAACAATACAAATCAAGATTTGGCCACAAATTGTTTCATTTGATTCTGGCTAGAAATCCCCCAGAAAATCTAAAACGTCACAGTTAAAGACTACTTCTTTTTGCATCTATGATACATTTTTTAACGTAATTAGGGTTGTTGAAAGCTTTAGAAAATATTGAATCAACTCGATTTATTTGTTGCAACTATGTTAAATTTCTCATGCTTATTTAATGTGTTACAATCGAGGTGGTTACAACTAGCTTGAAGGTGGAGAGAAAGTGGTTTCCTAATAGAAATTATAAAAGAGCCTTGATTCCTATTTATTCATTTTCCCACTTGTCAAGCGACAAAGAAACAATAGAGAGTATCTAGAAAAGAAAAGAAACTCCAACTTTGTTTGAAATCCCAAGGTGAATGATAGCTCAAGAATCCCTATCTAAAGAGAACTTCCAACTTTATTACAAGTCTCAATGTTTATGATAGCTCTCTTAATTTTGTTTCACCCTTACAAAACATTTATGGAACAATGAATTATAGAGATAGAAATAATATTCCTTCAAAAATTGGACATGCCTATAATTCTAACCTAGGTTAAGAAAATGATAATAATTTAAAGAAGAAACATGATTTCTTAATGCAACGACAACATGGTATCCCCTTTTTTTCACTTTTAGAAAATTTAAACACCAAAAAAAACTTGAGAGAATACCTCAAGGCATTCTCACTCTGTAGTTTTTCATTAGGGAGAAACCTTTCACTTCTCTTTTGTTTCCTTCGAAAATTTTGAACCGAACCTTCAAGGAGAAATTTATGCACAGTTCCAAACTCTTTGCAATTTCCAAAATGGTTCGGGGTGACCAAGAAATGTCACTCCTCACTTAAAGTCCGGATCATTTACTCCCTTACTCACCAAACCCTTCGTCGTTGACCCGAGTGCCCACTATCCGGCGGGCCCACACACGAAATCGGGGTTGGGATTTATTTTCAAAGTCAAAGGAACGAGAGAAAGGTTTTGAGGGGCCAAGCCCAACTAATGTTCTGCCCCCATAACGTTCTTTGAATATAATGAGGAACTTACATTAATTGCACTTACTCTGCAATAAATAATTCTGTGCATTTTGCAAGGATTTTAAAATTCTTCCATCATAATTTCGTTCATCTCTTTTAACTCGAAATCACGATCACTCGGGTGTGGAAGATGTTAAGCTCCATTAATTTAACACAAAAGCTACCTTGATTTATGGAGTTGCAACTTTTCTTAACTTATGGAAACCAACTGCAGTAGTTTCCTTAAGTTAAGAAAATCAACTGCAATTACTAAATTAATAATTGGGAGCTACTAAAGTGGTCCATTACTTTGATCTCATCTCTACCTTGATTTGTGGTTTTTCTAACACATAGCCTTTGGAAGCTTGATGGAAGCTTAGCTATATGCTTATCTGTTGGTCCCCAAGCTCATATCTCAACCCCCTTCAGTTCTACACCATCTAGCTGAGATAGCAGAGCTCGGAAGTGCCTTCAGAATTTTGTGTTCTTTTGCTTGGACAGAAGCTGGAGTGCTGAAGGAGAAGCTTGTGGATTGTGGCCTGCATCAATACATCACGAATGGCTGGAGGTAACTCGTATCCCTGGGCAATAAGGTTTAATGATTCTTTGAGTTTATTCCGCATGCAGAATCATTGTTAAAACTGTACAATTTCTAACATTTGGTATCAGAGCTTATATAACCAAACTCGGAACTGGAGAAATGCGTTTAAATAATAACTGTGCCAGCAAGGCAGTGACAACCCTACAAAATATATATATTTATTTTGCACATACACATCAAAACGAAGTCCAAATATGAAATCTCATACAACATGGAAAGCCAAAAATAAAACATAGAGCACCAGATTGGAAACTCTAGGGCTGCAAGATTAAAACAGGGAATATCTGCATTAGATCTGAGCCTGTAGTGAAAAAACTAGGTGGGACCCCAGGCCTTCCTTTGATAAACAATCAGCAGCACAAGTATGTTCCCGTATGTGAAAAAAAAGGAAAAAATACCAGAAAAATGTTGAATCAACTTCTTTATGCGTTCAAGACAGTTTATCGAACAGGGTCGCGAGAAATTAGAAGATCCAGTGACACCATCAATGATAGCCTTTCAGTCTTGAACTAAACATCGATTATTTGGTTTCATTCGAAAAACTTTTAATATTCAATTAATGTTTTATTGGAAAAATCAGCACAATTGAATATGTACATGCACGCATAGGGTTTCTAAACAGCACAAAGCCGGAACCCTCTGCGCATATACGGAAATGGACTGTTATGCTTAATAGGCCATGTTCAAAAATAAGAATTTGTTTCTTGGCCAACACACAGCAAGGCAGAGGTAAAATTTCAGCTCTGATACCAAATGTTAGAAATTCTACAGTTTTAACAATGATTCTGCATGCGGAATAAACTCAAAGAATCATTAAACCTTATTGCCCAGGGATACGAGTTACCTCCAGCCATTGGTGATGTATTGATGCAGGCCACAGTCCACAAGCTTCTCCTTCAGCACTCCAGCTTCTGTCCAAGCAAAATAACACAAAATTCAAAAGGCACTTCCGAGCTCTGCTATCTCAGCTAGATGGTGTAGAACTGAAGGGGGTTGAGATATGAGCTTGGGGACCAACAGATAAACATATAGCTAAGCTTCCAAAGAATTGAATCAAATGACATGAAAATTGCCTGTGGGCTAAATTTTCAATTCAAACAGACTCAATAAAACTTTTATGAACTTTTATGTTTTACCAATGTAAAACATGCTAAAAAAAAAGTTTTATTGAATCTGTTTGAATTGAAAATTTAGCCCATAGGCAATTTTCATGTCATTTGATTCAATTCTTTTTTTAGCATGTTCTACATTGGTAAAACATAAAAGTTCATAAAAGTTTTATTGAATCTGTTTGAATTGAAAATTTAGCCCACAGGCAATTTTCATGTCATTTGATTCAATTCTTTTTAGCATGTTTTACATTGGTAAAACATGAAAGTTCATAAAGTTTTATTGAATCTGCTTGAATTGAAAATTTAGCCCACAGGCAATTTTCATGTCATTTGATTCAATTCTTTTTAGCATGTTTTACATTGGTAAAACATGAAAGTTCATTAAAGTTTTATTGAATCTGCTTGAATTGAAAATTTAGCCCAAAGGCAATTTTCATGTCATTTGATTCAATTCTTTTTAGCATGTTTTACATTGGTAAAACGTGAAAGATCATAAAGTTTTGTTGAATCTGCTTGAGTTGAAAATTTATCCCACAGGCAATTTTCATGTCATTTGATTCAATTCTTTTTACCATGTTTTACATTGGTAGAACATGAAAGTTTATTAAGCCTCAACATAAGCATGTGATTCTTTATTTTGATGCAGTAGTACAACCTGCAAATTTCTCTGAAATTCGTTCTGACATTCCCGAACTTGAGGAAGTAATCTCGTTTGTTTGTTATGAATCTGATATGGTTAATGTTAATATTAACACATGGTGGATTGATTCTGGATCAACAATTCACATTTCGAATTCCTTGCAAAGGTTTGCAAAACCTAAGGAAGCCAGTAGGAAGTGAGCAAAGCATCTTATCAAGAAACAAGATGGGCTCGCATGTGGAAGCTATAGGAACATGTTATTTAACTTTAAGTAGTGGTTTTGTTTTGGAGTTAGAAAAGACCTATTATGTTCCAAGTTTTTCTAGAAACTTGATCTCAGTTTCAAGGCTTGTACCTTTTGGATATTCCTTAAAATTTTCAGAAAAAACTCTTTCAGTCTATTCTATAAATCTGATTATGTAGGGAATGGTATTTTGTCTAATGGTCTTTACTGCAAAACAATGTCAAATATGATTCAATGCATGTTCACACTGGCACTAAAAGATGATGATTAATAACACTTCTTCATTAATGATTGATAACAATAACATATCTTCATTGATTCCCCTCTAGTCATGGTGAGCAATTGGTTTGCAAGCTCAAGAAGTCATTGTATGGTTTAAAACAAGCATCCCGCCAATGGTATTTGAAATTCCATAGTGTAATTTCTTCTTTTGGTTTTGTAGAAAACATTATGGATCAATGTATATACCTGAAGGTTAGTGGGAGTAAAATTTGTTTTCTTGTTTTATATGTGGATGACCTTTTGCTAGCAACCAATGATAAGGGTTTGCTACATGAGGTGAGACAATTCCTCTCTAAAAGTTTTGATATGAAGGATATGGGTGAGGCATCTTATGTCATTGGCATTAAGATCCATAGAGACAGATTTCGAGGCATCTTGGGTCTGTCACAGGAAACCTATATTAATAAAATTTTAGAGAGATTTCAGATGAAGGATTGTTCACCAAGTGTAGCTCCCATTGGGAATGTTGGGACGATATCAGAGTGATCCAGGTTTAGACCACTGGAGAGCTGCAAAGAAAGTAATGAGGTACCTTCAAGGGACGAAAGACTACATGCTTATGTATATCCTGTTTGAGGCTGCTTTACATGGTGTATGGCTTAAGAATTTCATTTTTGGGCTTAGAATTATGGATTATATATCTAAGCCATTGAGAATATATTGTGATAATTCAGCTGCTGGTTTTATGGCTAAAAAAGTGGGAGTCGAAATAAACACATCGACATTAAGTTTTTAGCTATAAGGGAACGTGTTAAAGAAAATAAAGTGGTCATTGAGCACGTCAACACTGAGTTAATGATCAATGATCCTTTGATTAAGGGCATGCCACAGTTAATTTCAAGGATCATGTATTGAATATGGGACTTGGTTCCATTATGCAGTTTTTTCATTGTGTGGACAATGTTAATGAAATTCTTAATTATTGTGATGTTTTTTCTCATATTATGTGCACCTTAAGTTGATTTGAGAAAATTCATTTAAGAAGGACCAAGAATAAACATAGGGTTTATTCATTAAGAAATTGTTGCCACATAAATTATAATAAGAATAAATGCATAGTAATACATGGAAGGTAATACTCGTCATTAGAGGACTTATCGCCATGATTCATGTATCTATTACTTAATACAGATTATCAATGGTTTTTAAGATTGAGACATTAAGTTTGGAAGTATGGACCAAGTGGGAGAATGTTAAGCTCCATTAATTTAACACAAAAGCTACCTTGATTTATGGAGTTGCAGCTTTTCTTAACTTATGGAAACCAACTGCAGTAATTTCCTTAAGTTAAGAAAATCAACTGCAATTACTAAATTAATAATTGGGAGCTACTAAAGTGGTCCATTACTTTGATCTCATCTCTACCTTGATTTGTGGTTTTTCTAACACATAGCCTTTGGAAGCTTGATGGAAGCTTAGCTATATGTTTATCTGTTGGTCCCCAAGCTCATATCTCAACCCCCTTCAGTTCTACACCATCTAGCTGAGATAGCAGAGCTCGGAAGTGCCTTCAGAATTTTGTGTTCTTTTGCTTGGACAGAAGCTGGAGTGCTGAAGGAGAAGCTTGTGGACTGTGGCCTGCATCAATACATCACCAATGGCTGGAGGTAACTCGTATCCCTGGGCAATAAGGTTTAATGATTCTTTGAGTTTATTCCGCATGCAGAATCATTGTTAAAACTGTAGAATTTCTAACAGAAGATTATCATTATTCGCGACTAGTATGGAATTCAGCTACCATTATGGAAACGCTATTCTAGAAATTTATTTAGATGTATAAATTACAATCCCAAGGAAATAAAACATAGTGATTAGCAATAAACATTTGGACAATAGTAAAACATAAATGAAATCATCAAAGGAACAAACAAAAACAATTCCTTCTTTTTTCTCTTTGGCATTCGTGCCTACAAAGCCTCTAAGTATGCATATATATACAACATTAAAGAAGAAATATCTTTTAACTAAACAAGGACATGCAACCACCAACAACTATTCTAAAATGGGCAACAAAGCCTTGTTCTAGAATTGAATATCAGCAAACAAAATATTTGTCCCGTGAAAAGGGCACGTCTACTAATAGTAAAAAGAAAAAACTTACGTAATTGTCCCTCCAAGGACACATAAGTAAAACTAACTATGATATATTTACATAATTTGGTGTCAGAATAAATGTGGAGTGATGCTCTTGCATCAAACTCCCTCAAAGCAAAAGGTTTCATGGACTCCTATCCATAAGATCTGCAACTATGCTGCCACGCTTTAGGATCTCTGCTTCATCCATCCAAACTATTTCTTTAGCTGGAAGGCCCTTCCATTTAACCAAGTACTCATAATAAATTTTATTTGTGGTTCTTTTGATGAGCTTTTGATCAAGGATCATTTCCATATGTAGCTTCTGAGTTGTAGGTAACTGTTTCTCCCACTGAATATTCTCTTCTTCATTTTGTGCTTCTTCTCCAGGTTCCTGATAAGGGCATAGGTCTGCAACATTAAATATAGGGGAAATTCCTATATCTGGAGGAAATTCGATCTTGTAATCATTTGTTGAAAACTTCCTCAGGATTTTGCAAGGAGTCCCAGGGAAAATTTTAAGGATGAAATCTTGTCTTAAAGTTTAGAAACCTTGGTGAATCTTAGTAGTCCAAAAATTGCAAATTATAAAATGTTTGTCAATATATTTATAAAAACATGCAAATTTCTAATACTTTTATATATAGTATTTATACAATTTTGGCAATTTTTAAAGTAAAAGATTTTTATACGATAAAGTTTGTGTGAATCATTTTTAGAAAACAAATGGAAATTGGTGAGTCTTTCTTTTGGAAAAACCATGGAAAATTAGCCCACTTATGAATATTAGCCCTTAAAATTTTCCATGGCATGGACCAATCTTTTTCAACTTCAGCTTATTGTACTCACGCTTTGGGAACCTTTCCTTCCTTAAATGAGCTAAAACCAGAACCCCAACTTCAAAATTCACCTCTCTTCACTTGAGATCATCCCTCTATTTATATTTAAGGCCGCTTTATTGTAGTTTATCTTTAACTTTCTCATGGATCATCTGCATTGTTGTAGAAAAATCCTCTGCATCTGCACTTCGATTTTCTCCTTTTCCCAAATTCCCAAGTTCAAAAATACCTCTTGGGTGCATACCATACACAATCTGAAAAGGAATTTTGTATGTGCTCCTATTATGAGAATCATTATAGGTAAATTCACTATGTGGAATATCTTGATCCCATTGTTTATAATGATCATGGACCAAACAGCTCAGTAAGTTTCCTAGACTTCTATTAACCACTTTGATCTACCCAA
The DNA here is from genome assembly GCA_031772625.1 of Pinus tabuliformis. Taxonomy (NCBI): domain Eukaryota; kingdom Viridiplantae; phylum Streptophyta; class Pinopsida; order Pinales; family Pinaceae; genus Pinus; species Pinus tabuliformis. The sequence goes on along the minus strand of CM062806.1, from coordinate 481,561,260 downwards.
TTGTTTAGGGATGAAGGCTAAACTGTAGGTCAAGTTTGTCCCCAATTTCTTCCATAAATTTCTCCAGAAATGTCCAACAAATTTGGTGTCTCGATCTAAGACAATGCTCCTAGGCAATCCATGTAGTCTCACCACTTCCCAGAAAAATAAATTTGCAATATGGGAAGCAACATTTTTCTTGGAACAGGGAATGCAATACGCCATTTTAAAAAACTTTTCCACTACTACAAAAACTGAATCATGGAATCTTTAAGTCTTGGAAAACCCAAAAACAAATCCATATTAATGGCTTCCCAAGGCCTGCTTGGTATGGGCAGTGGCTGATATAGCCCTGCATTATGCTATCTCCTTTTAGCATGTTGAAAAATTATGCATGTATCCATAAACCTTTTGACATATTCCCTCATACTCGACCAATAATAAAAATAGCTTAATTGTGCATAGGTCTTGTCATGGCCAAAATGACCAGTAAGCCCTCCATTATGTTTTTCTTTCAGCAAATTATCTCTCATCGATCCTCTTGGAATACACAGTTTTTTACCCTTGAACAAAAATCCCTCTTGAACCAAATATTCTAGCCATGGGCTTCGATCTCTGATCATAGGGTTTTCACAAGCTTCATAAATTTCCTTAAAATTTGAATTGTCCTTATACAACTCTTGGAGATGCTCATATCCCAGAGTGTTAACATGGAATTCCTACAGAATTAAACATCTTCTGCTCAAACCATCAACAAATTTATTAACATTCTCATTAATATGCTTTAAAGAAAAATAAAAATTCTACTTGTACTCGACCCATTTTGCATGTCTTTGGTTCAATTTTTCTTGTCTACTAAGAAATCATAATGCCTGGTTGTCTATGTAGAAAATAAACTCCTTGGGCATAAGGTAATGCCTCCACTTCTTGAGGGACTGAATTATTGCATAATACTCTTTGTCATAAGTAGAATACTTATGTTTTGCCTCATTCAATTTCTCACTGAACTACGCAACTAGTTTATCATCTTGGCTAAGAAGAAATCCAATGACGGTCCCATTGGCATCACATTGTACCTGAAAAGGCTTCTGGAAATTAGACAAAACTAAAACAGGTTGTTTAATGATTTTCTTCTTCAGCAATTGGAATGCTTCTTCTACTGTTGTTGTCCACTTAAAAGGTTGTTGTTCCTTTTTAATTGTCTCTACCATTGGTGCACAAATGCGGCTAAAATTTTGAATAATTTTTTTGTAAAATTTGGCCAATCCGTGGAAGCATATCACCTCATGTATGTTGGTTGGGGAAGGCCAATATTTAATAGATTTTACCTTCTCAGGGCCCATTTTTAGCCCTTCAGTAGAAATTACAAATTCCAAATAAACTAACTTTGTTTTAAGAAAAGAAAACTTCTTCAGATTTATCAGAAGTTTCTCCTGCCGAAATTTGTTCAATACCATTTTTAAAAATTTAAGATGATCTTCCTTAGTTTTGTTGTACACTAGGATATCATCCAAATAAACAATCACAAACTTGCTAATAAATTCTTTGAGAACATCATTCATGAGCCCCATAAAAGTGATGGGTGTGTTGGTTAAGCTAAAAGGCATAACCAACCATTCATACAAGTCGTCATTGGTTTTGAGCATTGTCTTCCACTCGTCCCCCTCTCTCATTCGAATTTGATAATACCTGCTCTTTAAATATATTTTGGAAAAATATTTGTCACCACTAAGACAATCCATTATATCATCCATGCACGGTAAAGGGAACCTATACCTAATGGTTATTTGGTTAATGGCTCTGGAATCGATGCACATCCTCCAACCTCCATATTTTTTTGGACTCAAGACAATTAGCACAACACAAGGGCTCAGACTCTCTCCTACCATCCTTTTTTTCCCAACAACTTGCGGACTTGTTTTTGATTTCTTCATTTTCTCTAAGGGTCATTCTATAAGCAACCTTGTTAGGTAGACTAGCTCCTGGAATTGAATATATATGATGGTTGATACTCCTCATGGGTGGTAAGGAATTTGGTAACTCATCGATAATAACATCAACAAATTCATCTAATAATGATTGAATTTCAGTAAGAAACTCATTTAGATTTTTGTGTGTAAGGATGTTTGAGGCTTACCACTTATAGCGAACTACACCTGCTCTTCCTGTTTGACTTGTTGTAGCAGCTCTTTCTTAGTCATCATTAACACGCTCGGGCCCACCTCATCTTTGGCTCCTTTCTCTTCCATTGGTAACAACACGTGTTTGCAATTGTCCTTCTCAAAAGAGTAGGTGTTGTTCTTCCCATCATGAATAACACATTTGTCATATTGCCACAACCTGTCTAATAAGACATGGAAAATGTCCATAGGCATGATGTCGCACAACACTTCGTCCTTGTAGCTGCCAATTTAGAATTCCACCTTGCTCTGTTTATTGACCAAAATCAGATGTCCCTTTTGCTGCCATGTCACCCTATAAGGAGTGGTATGTGACATCCTTTGCAGCCCTAATTTCTCCACCATTTCTATAGAAACCAAGTTTCCAGTGTTTCCACTATCAATAATTACCTGTGTTTCCACTATCAATAATTACCTTGCAACACTTTCCCTTGGAATTGTAGGTTGTTCTAAATAAATTCTCGCGTTATGCTGGTTCTTGTTTCTCTTTCTCTCCTTTAATTAAAATCCTCCTCAGCATTAGGGACTCATCCAACTCAGGTGTTTCCTTTTTCATTTTTGTTGTTGCTCCCTCATCTATAGCTTCTACAAAATGCACTACTCTCTAGCCTGTTGATTTATTTTCAAGATAATTCCATGACAAATGGACTGTCTTTCCACATGTGCAGCATCTAACTTCCCTTTCTTTGCCTTTTCCTCTTGAGGAAAATATCCTTCCCCTTGAATATCCCCATCTTGGATATTCAATATTTTTACTCCTTGCTTCTTCTCCTAGAGTTTGGGCTCTTTCACTATTGAGAGACCCTTTCCCTCTCTCTAGATTGCTTCTTTTGTTTCATTGGCTCTGCTTCCTAGCTAACTTTTCTTCTTCCCTTGGTGTTGTCTAATAATAATCCTCTACAATCTTCATGGGTAAGATGTTAATTTCTTCTCGAATTTAAAATGATAGATCATTTATGTACCTGGCCACCTTCTCCGCATCTTCTTTGATACGACTTACTCTTATTTTCAGTTTGTAAAATTCCTCTGTATATTCTTTCATCATCATGAATTTCTTCCTCGGATTATCTAATCCTTGGGCATAAATTTTCTCTTGAACCTAGCCACCATCCTATCCTAGATTTTAATTTTTTCTTTTCCTTTTTTTCTTTGGTTTTCCTGCAACTCATCCCACCGTAGTGTTGCATGTCCTCTTAACCTGGTCACAACATACTTGACCTTTTGTCAACATTCTCATAGTCAAAATATTTGTCCAGAGTGTTGATACAATCCAACAACTCTTCTACATTCAAATTTCCTTCATATATCAACACTTTCATTTTTGGTAGGGACGTGACCTTTGTAACTAGTTTAATCAGTTGTTCATATGGATCCTCTCTTCCTTGAGTTCTTTCCACCTCTTCCTCATAACCCATATCCTTACTCTCACTGATGTCTCTTGCCTCAGGTTCTCGTCTCTAATTAGTTTCCATGACCTTCATCATTGCCTGGATACACCTCAGCTCCAATATCCAGTCATGATCCATTCCATGCACTTCTCAACTTCCTCTTCTAGGCAATATATTAACAACACACACTTAACAAATTCTTCAAATTGACTTGGAGTTGTAGGCTTTCTTAGAGCTTAAAAGCACGCGCTGATACCATAAATAATGTAGTGGCAACGTGGTATTCCATTTTTTTCTCTTCTAGAAAATTTAAACACAAAAAAAGTCAAGAGAATACCTACAGGCATTCTTGGCTCTCCATGCATTCTCACATTGTAATTTTTCTTGAGGGATAAACCTTTCGCTTCTCTTTTGTTTCCTTTAAAAATTTTGAACCAAACCTTCCCGGAGCAATTTTGCATGGTTCCAAACTCTTTCGCAATTTCCAAAATGGGTTGGGGTAAGAGCCTTCGTTCTATTCACCAACTAGCACCACTCTTGGCTATGGTCGGACTTAACTGTCAACTCTCTGGTGGGCCCACACACAAAGTCAGGGTCGAGCTGTATTTTCAAAATCAAAGGAACATCTAAAAGGTTTTGGAGGGGCCGACCCCAACTAATGCTCTACCACCACAACTTTCCCTGAACATAAAGAGGAACTTACGTTAATTACACTTACTCTGCGACAAGTAATTCTCTGCAATTTGTGAGGATTTCAAACTTCTTCCATCACAATTTTGTCGGCCCTTTTATCTCGAAATCATGATCACTTAAGTGTGGAAGATTATCATCGTTCGTGACTAGTAAGGAATTTGGCTACCATTCTGGAATCACTGTGCTGGAAATTTATTTAGGGGCAGAACTTATAAGCCCAAATACATAAAACATAGAGATTAGTAATAATCATTTGGACAGTAATTAAACATAAATGAGATCATCAAATGTACAATTGACAACAAATTTTTTTTTATCTCTCGCCTTCGCACCCACGAAGCCTCTGAGTATACATATAGATACAATATTAAAGAAGAAATATATTTTAACCTAACAACGACACACTTCCAACAACTACTATTCTAAAATGGAAAATGAAGCCTTGTTCTAGAAGCGAATATCAAACAAACAAAATAATTGTGCCATAAAAAAAACACATCTACTAATAGTAAAAAGAACAAACCAGCCTAGCTGTCCCTACCAGGACACATAAGAAGAATTAACCATGAGATATTTACAGAGTTCTGTGTGAGAACATAGTAGAGTGATGTTTCTGCATCATTTATGAATGTAGGCTTTTGTGAGTAGAGTTAATTTGAGATATATTTTTTGGATCCGTCACATAAAGAATTTGAATTTCTAAAATTTAATTGCTACTGATGTGGTTCATTAGAGCGAATAGATGAAGAGAATATCATCCACCCATAGGCATAAATAAAGAGAAACTTTAAGGAATAAAGGGAAGAGGTCAAAAAGTCAAAGGAGATAGTTGTTAAGGGGAAGAGTAATAAAAAAACAAAGCAACGGACGAGAGGTCAAAAATAATAAATACTAATTAATATTAATAAAATCAAAATTATAAGAAATAACATTACTCTAAATGTTAATAAATATTACAATCATTAATTGTTCAAAAGAGGATTTTTAATTATTATAATAAATAGAATTAATATTATTAATATTATTATTACTAATAATAATAGTAAAAGTAAATTGACAACATGATTGGGTGAACATGGCTCATGGATTTTTCTAGTTTGGTTGTGTCACATTTGCAGGTTTTCGTTATGTTGGAGTAGGAGGTTATAGTGGATCATGGCTCCTAACTACTCTGTTGGAGAATGGCTACGCTATGCATGCCACACTCAAAGATCCAGAAAACCCATCGAAGAATTGATTCTCCCTCAAACTCCCAGGGGCCCAAGAGAGGCTTCATCTATTCAAAACAGAGCTGAGAGGGAGGGAACTCCAAATCTGCTATTCATGGATGCCGCAACATTTTCTATGTTGCTACTCCCACAGATTTTGTTTCCCAAGATCAGGAGAATGAAATAAAATAGATCGCAATATGAGGAAAACTAAATGATCTGAGAACATGTACGAGAGTAAAAAGCGTGAGGTGTGTTCTATGCACTTCATCTTTGACCACAGCGTCCACGACCGATGAAACTATCCATGGCAACAAATCGTGGTGGGTTTCAGTGGACTTCATAAGAGAAAACAAACTTGAGGGTTGGATTCTTGCATGGGATGCGGATCCACGATCCTTGGAACGGAGGAGGGCCCTCTTTGTCAGATTTGCCATCATTGATGAAGTGGAATCAAAGGAGTCTCAAAAACGATTATTTTCCCACAATATTACACATTTCTCTCTATGTTAGAAAGCTCAATGGGGAACTAGTATTAGGCTGCAGTTTTGGACAGCGAGGGCTGTCGTGACAACCCTTTGCAGTTGTCTCTCATATTTATGGTGGATCCGAGCTGGACAGCTACAGGAAACCAAATCATCTTGTTTGGCAGAGTACCCATATCTATCGTTTTGCTCCAGATCCAAATGAGAAACAAGTAGAAGGGATATCACAGTGTGCAGATCCAGATTTGCAGGGTTTGTTTCAGGTTTTTATCAAAACCCTTACTAGAAAATTGATCTTGCAAAGGGTTCAGGGAATATATCTAGTGACAAATCTAAAGTAGACCACCCAAAATATCACAGGTATTCCTGCTTCATTACAAAGTTTAATTTTTTCAAGAAAAGTATTGCAGGATGGGATCCATTTGAAAGATTATGGTATTCAAAAGAACCTTAACAATTATTCTAAATTTAAGATTGCAGGGTGGTGCCCCAGGAGCAAGCTTTCCACCTAGATCTTCTCCTGTTAGCAGGGGCTCGACCTCTTTTGGAAAATCCAACGGATCCACTTCATTCAAAGATGCCCTCAAAGGGAAGGCTACAACTTTAGGTAAACCTAAACAAACTCTCAATATTCTTGGGCCCTATATTATGGAGCAAATGAATGAAACTTCGGTAATGACATTAGATCTAGCAGAGATCAATAATATTTGTACAACCTATCAATCCCAGGCAATCATTTGTAGGTTCAATGGTTTCTGGCCAAAACCTGTGGATCTTTTCCAATGGATCTTTACGACTTGGATGGTAAACTATGAGATTCACTTATGCTCCAAGGGTTTCTTCATAGTAAAATTCGAATCATCAAAGATTAGAGACCAAGTTTTACATGAGGGTCCATGGTTCTGGGGAAATGCGGGACTATTTATCATCCCATGGTTCCCAGATTTTGATGCTAATTCAATGACAGTCTCCAAAATACCGGTCTGGGTAAGACTGCATAACTTACCCCTTCATTTATGGCATCCAAAAGTTTTGGAAGGAATTGGTAACATGCTAGGGAGATACATCAAGATGGATACACAAAGAATTGAAGAAGCAATGTATACTTTTTCTAGGATATGTGTTGAGGTAGACCTTAGTAAAGGACTACCTGATCGTATCCTCTTGACACACAACAACTAGTGCTGGACCCAATTATTAGATTATGAGAACACAACATTTAGGTGTCATCTTTGTCTTCAAACTGGACATCTACAATCCACATGTCCTTTGGCAAAGAAAGACCCCAGGAAGAAAAATAAACCAGTTAAAAAGCCCAAGGGATGGCAATTCCCAACACCACAACCTGAAGATGAAGAGGAAGAGGAGGACTTGGGACCACCCACCACTAAGGACAATCCAAATCCATAGAAATATTTAGTGAATAAATATTTTGATCGGGGAAGAACAGTGTTACCAGCCTCGCAAAATCCAAGAGAAGAAGGACACACAGGCCAAGAAATGTCGAAGGAGAAGGAGATAGGAGGTTTCAAACGTCCTTATACATGTAAGAGCTCTGACTCAAATAAGGAACATCTGAGGAAGACAGAAGAGAATCAACTAATTATTGTTACAACTACTCCTAATCAAGGAGGATGGAAAAAAGTAGAAAAGAAGAAAGGGAGAAAAGGGTGACTAAGCTTATTTGCTTAGCCCCAATTTTATTTTTTGTTTTGTTATTCTTTTGTTATTTGGTTTTGATTATATGGGCACCAAATTCTTGAGTGGTGGCGCTTGGGACTGTAAAGTAATGCACTATGTGCATCTACATATGTAACTTTTATAATTAATAGAAAGTTACACTTGGGATTATAAAGGAATGCACTATGTGCATCTACATATGAAACTTTTTATAATTAATAGAAAGTTATGATTTTTCCATAGAAAAAAATAGTAATAGTAATAGTAAATTAAAAACCATTAAAAATAAAGAAGATTAATTAATTAAAAAGAATCGGACCCTTAATTATAAACAAATAAATAATAGAAATAAATTAGAATATAATAAATTTTATAGAATGAAAATGTATAAATAGATAAATATATAATAAAAAATAAATATAAAAGAGGGTTATACTATAAGAATTAATTCAATAAACAATACTATAAAGGTACTAATGCATCTTAATAATTAGAATTATATTATTATAATAAATAATATTAATATTTTTGTCAAGTCCCACTAGCACAACCGAGTGAGGATGGGCCTCCTCAGCAAGGCGACCCAGGATCGAACCTCATGAAGGTTGTTGCGTACGTGCTAGGGGTAGGAGACATGCTAAAATCTAGTCAGGTTAGGGGTGGTGTGAGCCAGGATAGGTACAATCCTAGGGTGGTTTTGATGTCTTAGAATCCCCTGGGTCACAGTTTCTGAAGCCATAGGTCAACCCTGGATAAACACAGATCACTTGACCAAAAAAAAAATAGTATTAATATTTTTATTAACATTAATTATTAGAATTACATTATTCTAACAATTATAATAATAAATAATATTATTATTATCATTAATATTGTCAAGTCCCACTAGCACAACCAGTTGAGGACTGACATCATTAGCAAGGCGACCCAAAATCAAACCTCATGGAGGGTAGTTGTGCCTTGTGCTAGGGGGAGGAGACATGCTAAAAAATCTACTCAATTTAGTGTTGGTATGGCCCAAGTCGAATACAATCCCTGGGTGACTTTGACGGATTAGATGCCCTTGGGTCGCAGCTCCTCAAGCCACGGGTCAATCTTGGAGGATCACAAACAACTTGATAAACAATCAAAAAAACATTATCATTAATATTAATAAAAAATGAAAGTGAAAGATCATATTGATACTACATAATAATTAGAAGTAATCATGAAAAAAAGGGAGGAGAAAAGAATCAAGAAGTGATAACTTTAGAGGCAAGATCCGAAATACAATTTTCACTGATTTTCCAATCGTCATCCCTATTTAGATTAATGAATCGCTTCTCAATATCAATCTCCTCTCTAAAAATTTTACAATGATAGTGAGAAATCTTTGCGAGGACGCAAGCCATCCTCGATACAAATGTGATGCTTAGTCTTAAGAGAATGCTCAGTGAAAGCAAATGAATGATATCTAGTGTGTCTAATGTCTACAACATATTCTTGAATTATAATTTTAATGGAATGCCAAATATCCCCTACATAGGGATTCCCACAGGAACCATGATGGTGGTAATTTGGTCTTTGAGAGGAAGAATTAATGACCTATAAGAGATATACAAAATAGTATAGTTGGCTAACTAAAGAATTGGATTAAATGTCATTGGGGTTATGGGAGGAAAGAATGGAATTTCCCCACCCAAGTTTAATTCTCATAAGAAACATGATAAATATTAACAATATTGACAATATACATACAAACATTAAAATAATTAATATTACAAATAGATATTAAATATAATTTCAAACATTTATTAAAAGCATGATAACATTAAATTAAAAACTTAAATTATATCACGTACAATAAAATGGTTGAAGTAAACACTAAGAATATACCATATATAGTTGAATTGTCTAACTTCTTTTTAAACATAAACTTAGGAAACAAGATTTTTTTATAAAAAAAATCAATTTTTTTTTTATTTTTTATTTTTATTTTTTTTTATTTTTTTTTTTATTTTTTATTTTTTTAACAAAAAAATTTCAGATGTTTATAAAATAACGAGTGTAATATGCATCGTTGTTGCTTAGGACCTGTCTCTTATGTGAAAAGTAATTAGGTAACACATTTAATTTTTTCCGAATCTGGTAGAGGTTTGTGTGCCCAAAGTGTGAAATAGTCAAATTGAGTCATATTCTAAAGGGTTTCAAATAACCCAAAATCAAAACTTGGGTAAAAATTGTATGACTAAATTTTAAGAAAAAGACAAACTTAAAATGTATAATAGTTAGATTGAACCATATCCTAATTATCAAAGCACTCAATAATTAGTGTTCAAAAATATTGTTTTTTACCCGTTTGTAACTATTTTTAAAATTAAAATTATTATAATATTTTTTAATTTCAAAGTAAATAAGATATTTAGATTTGAAAGAGCCTTTTGCAATAACCCATATAATAATGTCAATATGAATTATGTCAACTATATGCTCTTTAAAATGAACTTCCAAAGATTTATAGATTCAACTAATGTAATATTTTTTTATAGTAATTGTTTCATAACAATTAATTTATTTTTTATGATATGCATTATTACTAATATTTCATTTTATAATTTTCCCTCTGTCTTAAATTACTTTCTTGTGACTTTTATGTTATAAGTTTTCTCTATAAAACTGCTTTCTTATATTTTAGCTTTATATCATGTGCCTTTAATCTTATAAGTTTCCTCACTAAATTTCATTTTTTATATTTTATTTCTATAGTAGAATATCCACTTAAAATACCTTATATTTCAAAATTATCTATATAAGTATTTAAAAAAAATTAGAAATAAAATAATTCAGTATTTAAATTCTTTAAAAATAAAATAATTGAATATAAAATAAATTTTGTTTAATGTTTAAAGTAAAGTAGAGTAGCTTTATGGACTCTGTTTAAAATTTCATTTCTTTTTAAATAAATATTACTAAAATAATAAAATTTGTCCATTTTAAATGTATATTAAAAATGTTAATATTATATATTTTAACTATTTTTGAAATTTTTATATGATATTAATTACATTGTTTTCATCTTTTACATTAAATTTGAGTTATTAAACCCCAATGGGGGCATGTGCCCAAGAGACATGACTCAAGGCTTAATGCAATATGGTGGGAGGGCAGGTGAGCCACCCGCCCCCGTATTGTTTCATTTACTCTAAAAATGTGTGATAGTCAAGTTTCTCCGAGATGGTGGCAGTACAGAGAGATGGGTTTAAACACTTGGGAAGATCCCTGGCTGGATCATTGGATGATTAAGTCATTCTAGATAAAAAGCTTTGCAACTCTTACAGTATACTAGTAGGGGTCTCGAAGGAAAGTTAGTGCATGCCGACTATAGTGTAGATAAGAATCCAAGAGACTTTGGTGGACTAGGCGAGCCTGGACTCCAAGATGGCGGGGTTCTATTGTTAAGTATGCTCATCTTGTTTTTTTTGTTCATCCCAGTGTGCTCAACCATTTGGATTTTCAGTAAATTCGTCTTATAGAAAGGTCTGGGTGGTGTGGGCAAAAAAATATTTTTCTCAAGGTCCTGTGTTGTTATGGTAGACTGTGCATGGGGTTCTTTGAGGTTTCATCAGTCTTTAGGTTCAATATTCTCTTTTGCATTCTGGGACTTACCATATTCGATGTTCTGGGAAATTGTTTCTCCCTAGCTTAAATTTTCGGTTAAGATGGAAACTGTGTTAATTTTTGCGGTGCCTTATGAAATTTGGAGTGTTGTGGGGATGTTCTTTCTATTCATGGTAAAGGAATGGTCCCCCTAGGCACATCAGCGTTGCAAGATAGCTAGGGGACTTTGGTGGTGGGGGAACTACTGGTTGTGGAGGAAGTTGTCGTGGTTGTGTGTCTGGTGCAAAGCTCCAAAGCGACAATAAGGAACATGGTGGATTGAAGTCTTGCTATGCGTGGTAAATCTTGGATTTAGGAGTGAGTGGTGGTTCTAGAGGGGGGACCTCCTTTTCATACGTTACAATGTGGGTAGAGGTCACATGGTCGAAGGGGTGGTGCACTCTTTAGGAGGTTCGAAGTGGTTGTGGGATCGCTGGAAAATAGTTGATTGTGTTTGTATCTGGTGGTTATTTGGTGGTTTAGGTGAGGCCAATCATAATCTGAAATCGTATCTACGGTATTCTCATTTGCCCAAATACTCCCCTGCCCCGCCTAACTGCAAGGGGAATGTTTGGCATGGGGGCATGAAGGTTGGTCGTGGTCCTCGAGGAGGTAGGGAAACTCGTGGGGATCATGGTTGTGGTGGTGGAATGACCCGACATAGTTGCAGGGGTGGTAGTAGGAGCCTACTAGGCATGAGTGTGGGCATGGGGGTCCTCCTCGTTATGTGACCACTTCTAGGACATCAACAAAATTTGTTCAGGTAATGTTGGAGGCTCAAGATAATAGTCACCAGGATGAACATGAGATTGTGATGGTTGCACTCCAACAATTGCAATGCTTTCAATGCCACCTTCGTTAGCATGTGGTTGTGGTGTGGCATGGCCAGAATCTGCTGCCGAAAAAGTTGCACAAATTGGAAGCATGGTTGACTCATTTGGAGCAACATGTAGACTGCTTGTATCTCCTTCCTCCCCCCAGGGATAGGGCTTGACAATCTGGCATCCATCACTTCTGAATATTAGCCATGGCAACTGGAATGTTAAGTATTTTGTAGGTTTTTTGGTGTCTTTGGCCTTGTTAGATTTGGGCAGTATCCCTTAGTTTATTTTGGATATTTTGTAATGCTTAGTTATCAATGGTAAACAAACATGGCCAGGGTGAGACCACTAGTTTTTTGGTACTTTATGTAAAATCTTTTGACACTTAATAGAAAGTTTGATTCGCAAAAAAAAAGTTATTAAATTTAATCATATTTGATAAACAAATTAAATTAAATAATTGATTATTGAATTGTATTCGTAGAATATTTTCAGATGGAACTATGTATATGATTAATATCCTGTCAAACTTTTTCAGTGGAACCTCAACCCATCATCAGGAATTTGGTCCAAAATAGTCAAATTGAGTCATATTCTGATGGGTTTCAAATAACCAAAAATCAAAACTTGGCTAAAAATTGTATGACTAAATTTTAAGAAAAAAACAAACTCAAAATGTATAATAGTTAGATTGAACCATATCCTAATTATCAAGGCACTCAATTATTAGTGTTCAAAAGTATTGTTCTTTACCCGTTTGTAACTATTTTTAAAATTGAAATTATTATAATATTTTTTAATTTCAAAGTAAAATAGATACTTAGATTTGAAAGAGCATTTTGCAATAACCTATATTATAATGTCAATATGGATATGTCAACTATATTCTCTTTAAATTGAACTTACAAAGATTTATAGATTTAACCAATGTAATATTTTTTTTTATAGTAATTTTTTCATAACAACTAATTTATTTGGTATCATATGCGTTATTACTAATATTTCATTTTATAATTTTCCTCAAATGACTTTCTTGTGACTTTTATGTTATAAGTTTTCTCTTTAAAACTTCTTTTTTATATTTTTAGCTTTATATCATGTGACTTTTATCTTATAAGTTTCCTCACTAAACTTTATTTTTTATATTTTATTTTTATAATTGGAATATCCACTTAAAATACTTTATATTTCAAAACTATCTATATAATATATTTAAAAAAAAAAAAATTAGAAATAAAATAACTAAGCATTTAAATTCTTTAAAAATAAAATAATTAAATATAAAGTAAAGTTTGTTTAATGTTTAAAGTAAAGTAGAGTAGCTTTATGGACTCAGTTTAAAATTTCATTTCTTTTTAAATAAATATGGTTAAAATAATAAAATTGGTCGGTTTGAAATGTATATTAAAAATGTTAATATTATATATTTTAATTATTTTTGACATTTTTATATGATATTAATTACATTTATTTTGTTGTTTTCATATTTTACATTAAATTTGAATTATTAAACCCTATTGGGGGCATGTGTCCAGGAGGAAGACAACTCAATAATCGATCACTCCCATATGGAGACATGACTCAAGGCTTAATGCAAGGTGGTGGGAGGGCAGGTGAGCCCCTCGTATTTTTTCATTTACTCTGCAAACGTGTGATAGTCGAGTTTCTATGAGATGGTGGCAGTACAGAGAGATGGGTTTAAACACTTGGGAAGATGCCTGGCCAAATCATTCAATGGTTAAGTCATTCTAGATAACAAGCTTTGCGGCTCTTACAATATACTTGTAGGGGTCTCGAAGGAAAGTTAGTGCATGTTGACTACAATGTAGATAAGAACCCGAGAGACTCTGGTGGACTGGGCAAGCCTGGACTCCAAGATGGCGGGGTTCTATTGTTAAGTATCTCATGTTGTTTTTTTTGTTCAGTATAGAAAGGAGGTCTTGCCATTTTTATCATCCAAGAATTGGTCATTTATGTAATGTAAAGGAGGTTTCCCCCTCGAAGAGGCTAATTTTGAAGTTGTTGATCTATTTTTTCTTATCCCAGACCATGTGGTAAACGAAAGTGCATCCTCTCCCTCATATGTTCATAACTTGTATGATTGTGCACCATAAAGTCTATAGGAAATATCATTCAAATTGTTGATTGCAAGAACTTTTCCAGTTGTAGATTAGAGGGAATATATAAAATTGCCATCAAGTAGAGATTTCAACCCTCTTCTTCCACTAAATTTTACATCAGAGCTATTAGAGGAAGCATCCCTCCTTTACTTAGTTGAAAAAAGAGAAAAGATATGGGGGGAGGATTTAATAGAGGGGAACCCTCAGACACTAAAATAATTCATCTTTACCCTCCTATATTAGACATTTTTAGAAGACATCAGTGGCTAGGATTCTTTGAATTGTTAAGGGGATATGATGATGACATTGCATATGAATTTTCCATGGCCCTAAGCTCTCAAACAGAATTCAGTGCCACCACTGTGGTGAGGGGATTAGTTATTTCAATCAGTCCTGAGCTAATTAGCAGGGTGACAACCCTTCCCCTAGGGATCCAATGGAAAAGAGAAGACAAAACCACCAGTTCCATTGCTAAAAAGAACTTCTTCACTTCCACTGAAAAACCTATTGAAGACAAGAATGGAGTTAGGAGGGAAAGCCTACCCTATCCCTGGGATGAGGTGGCCTACCATATCATAAAATACATCTCCTGTGAAGGAAGGTTGAGTGTAGTCTATGGCTACCATTTTATATTACTCCATGAACTAAGGTTTCAAGAAGAATTTCCCCTGGCCCAAAGACTCAGTGTACCATACTTCCTCCTACAGTCCATGAGGGACATGAGTCAAAAAGTGAGAGAGGGAAAACACCAACACCTAGGCCACCATGGCCTCATTAAACTCATGGTAGTAGATGCCTTGAGAAAACTAAGGATACCTGTCCTTTGGTCCAAATTCATTGATATGGACATAGAGACCTTCATTGACACTCAAACCCTCACACCAGGTGAGATCCCATCCACTTGTGTTGGAGGAAGAGAGGGGAAATAAGAAGAAAGAGAGGCAGAGGCAGAAGAGGAAAGAGAGACAATAACAAAGAAGACAGAGGGAGAGATAGAGGAGGAAGTAGAGAAAGAGGGGGAGCAATAGGAAAACCCAAGCGCTGAGATAACTACTGAATATAGAGAAGAAGGGGTATCCCTAGAGCAAACAAGTCTATCTCTAGGACCGAGTGAAAAAGAGGTACCTGCCACCTTAGTTACCTTGAACACTCCAATCAAACCCAAAAATAAAAGGCAAAGTCGAGATTCCCTCTACTTTGAGACCAGGAAAATCACTAAGATTAAGAAAGGAAGGCCTCAAACTCCCACAAAGGCCCCTATTAGAATTGAATATTCCCTAAGTAAAAAAGAGGAGTTAGGCCCCCCTAAGAGGAAAGTTGAGGAGGTCACCTCTCCAAAAAACATATCAAAGACTCCTATAGCATATGTAAGGAGACCCGCCACTAGATCAACCTCCTCTGAACAACCCAAGACACCTACCACCCTTCAACAAAAAGGAAAGGGGAAGCTACAGGAAAAACAAAGCATGATATAGGAAAAATAGAGTGTTCTACAAGAGAAATATTGTGCTACAGGAGAAAAAGAGTGTGCTACGGGAAAAACAGAAGGTGCTATAGGAAGAACAAAAGGTGTTACATGAAGGGTAGAAGGTAACACAACAACTACAAGAGGGGGCATCTTCCCCAAAAACATTTGAGGAGGACTTCTCAAAGTTACAGGAGCCTAGTCCACAACCTAATTTGAGTTCATATTATAAATTCATTGAAGGAGTTATTCCCCAAAAATTTGCAATCCCAATTTTTTTGAACTTGAAGCAGAAAGAGGAAGAACCCACAGATGGATGGAGATGGCTAACTCCAAAAAGGTGGAAGATGTGGGCCTAATGGAAGGGAAAGTCCTTGAAATGGGAAAAGAGTTGAGTGAGATAAGAGAGAGAGATACCACAATGAGGGAAAAACTATAGGCACAAAACGAATGGTTGAGGGAGAAGTGGTAGGAGAATGAAACCCAACTAGCCACAATGGAAAGCCTCTCCATGCAGAAATTATATTGGAGACAACCATCCAAGTATTATGCAATCTTTCTCAAAGAGGAGTGGATGTAATTTCAAATAAAAGCCCTAGCACAACATGGATCCATGCCATTTAAATACTACAAACAATTCATTGAATTCTGTGACCAGAGTAGCATAGAAGACATAACAAAATTGGCTGAGTTCTACATGCATAAACCCCACTTGACTGATATGAATGTTTGGGACCCCAATGAAAATTTGGGGGACATACAACTGATCACCCTAGCATCTTGGATGACTCATGAGGAGGCCAGAGCTAAGGAGGTAAAGAAAGTAATGTGAAAAGAAGAAAAAGAACCAATACATATCAGGGCAGAGAAGATAAGGCCAGTGGTTGTCATTAGTAATCATAGCATCATCTCCAATGATGCTAACCTAGCACCCAGATACCTTTCCACCCAAGAGTAGGCCATCTAACATTTTGAAGACATACTCAGGATGTTAGGGACAAAAATCCAGCAAGCATGCTAAATAGGATATAATTCCTTATCCCACAGTCTCCAAATCAAGGAATAACACTCTCCCGAGAGGTTGAGGAATGCAATGGAAAGGACTCCCCTGTACAAAAGAATCATGCAAAGATTAAAAATCAACTGGATAGGACTCAAGCTCAATCCACCTTTGTTGCTATGCCTACAGGAAGGAAGGGATTGGGAAGAGGAGAGAAAGTATTGGACAAACATAAAAAAGGATACATGCTTCTATCCTCAAGAAGGCACACCATATGAAGAGCCTTGGGATGTCAAAGAGGGCACCAGGGCCATGAAAGACATGGACATAGATGACTGAGTTGCTTAAAGGATGAGAAACAACTTCAGTAGGGAGGTTATGATGAGGCTCATTAATAGGTATATCACAAGGGTCATAATGCCATCCTCCAAATTTAGAATTATCTCTTTCTCACATTTATTTACAATTTTGTTATAAAATGCCTAGTGAGGAGGATAAAAAATGTGTTTCTATGTCATGTGGCCTAACATGGTTTAAATACGAGAATTGGGACAATTTTGAGATAATTTCAATGTCGGATCTTGGAGTAGACATTGGGGAGAGATTCTAAGAGGTTGTATACCACCTTAACTCCTTCAATCATCCAAGATCACCACTTTGTCTCTCATCAACTCGGAGTCATTGGAAGCCAAGCAAGATGAGGTCATTGGTAGCCAGGCTAATGCAGTTCAAGGAATATCTAGATCTACCTTTCTCGATTTTCATGAGACAAACATCTCTATTTTCTAGGGAGATGTTGGTAGCTACCCTTTTGTATAAATAAGAATTCCAAGGAACTCATTAGGATTCAAATTTTGTTTGAAGCTATGAAGCTATTGAGCTCAAACACTTGTGACATCTATTTTTGACTGATTATGTGATGTATTTGACATTTCTGCAATGATAATGAGAAGTTTCTTATTGATCGATGAGTGAGTTAGTTAAGAGGGTTGAGGCTCTTGGGTTTGGGCCCAACCCCGGCAGCTTAGGCACCCCTTGTGTATTGATATTCTTCTCTAGCTTAGAATGTTTATTAGTTGCTTCATTTTAGTATAATATAATTCCTGAAAAAGCTTGTGGTTGTGCCTCTATCTCATCACTCTCATGCCAAGAGCCTGACTAGAGGAATCCACAATCACAACCCAAAAACATTATGTGATAATTTCTGGAAAAATATCTTCATTATTTATGTTGTTTTAGATATGATTGATGTAGCTTAAAAGTTAATTCATTACATTGATCAGGGTTTTAGCGTCAGTTAGATAGTTTCTAGATTCAACTCATCATTTCCACCATTGGTTATAATATTTTGTAAATGAAAATAAGAATAGATGCATGTGATGTTGCAGGATTATTGGACTTGTAGGCAAGGGACCTTTTCACCATCTTCATCTAGGACTTCTCCACTCCCTTTTGATGAATCCCAACCGTTGTCTTGATCTCTGTTTTTTTGTCACCGTGAGCAACCCTCTTGGTCCAAAGATAGCCTTCCTGAAGTGTTGAGCTTGGATATGGGTGTTGGTCACCTTCCATCCATCCACCACAACCTTCATCGATATTTCCATCACTTTATCTCATCATCCTTGCCCTCGAAACCCTCTCAGAAAAATTCCTGTAAAATTTCAGGACTTCATGTAGCAATACAAGAATCATGTAGCAGCTTCCTCTAGCATGCTTGTAGCATCCTGTTTTTCCTTTTTTTTGACCTATAATGCTAATGTATCTTATTTTAGGAGTAGGTTGACCCCCCAACTTGGACTCCATGATCAGAGGTTCCACCGAGGCCATTATCTCCATTCCTTTTAATTCACTGTAAGAGAAAATAGCATTAGTTCCTCATCACGGATTTGGCAAATAGGACATTAATTAATATGCAAGTATGAATTAGATAACTGATGCATGAAATCTTGAGTTGTGAGTTGGTATAATAATATTCTATTTTCAAGTGAATTTAATAGTTAGATGGTTAATTGAAATTAGTGTAGTTTCCTTTCTACAGGTAGCCTAACTCTTTTGTGTTTTTCATGGATTGATTCAATAGCATTTACAAGTGGATAGATTTCAAAAATTATATTTGAAAAGAATTTACTCTTTCTACATTATGGATAGCTTTTGAATTTTACTTTCAATAGTTAATTCCCCCTAATTCACTTGAAGAATGGTCTTGGAACCCTAATGATCAAATGACCTAGTTGAGGGCGGCATGAGTAGAATTCCATCTATTGTGTATACAACATTGTCACCTTGAAGTTAGTATGAAACTGAGGTTGATAAATAGAGTTGAGGAGCCTCTCGGAATTGCTGCACTATTGTTGCAATACTAGGGCTCACCACGGGTATATAAATTCAAATTCAAATTTCAAATTTACCTCGGGGTTGTCAAATTCAAATTAGTGTACCATTACTGCGTACATTGTATTGTATACCCTCACATTCCTACGTTCTGGTGGTGCAGTAGCGGTAGGGGCAATGGCTTGCGTTGAGAGACGAACCTCAAAGTTGGCGTAAATGAGTGTGTCTTGCCGGAGCCATAAATTTTACCACTAGTCAAACATTTTTGGGCAATTCCTCCAACTGGATAAATTACTCCGTACAAATTTTGTGGTTTACTTTTTTGGAATTAACTACTTTATTTTTTAGGTTTAAGTACTTCACTTTTTTGGAATTAAGCGCAAATTTTGTGGTTTACTTTTTACAATTAACTATTTTACTTTATTGGGATTAAGTACCTCATTTTTTTGGAATTAAGTGTCAATATGTTTTTGGGATTAAGAGAAGATGTATTATTACATTTTCCTATAGATTATAAAAGCCTTTTTTTAATATTAAAAAGCAAGGATTTTTGTTTTTTCAATTATTGCAAATAAATTCTCTATTTTCCATTTTTCATTAAAAATTACAATCATTGTGGCTAAGTAATTTTTTTCAACAAAATTTGAAAATAATTCTCTTATATGAGTTATGTTATTCTTTAAAATAGGTTATAAAACCATTTTTTTGAATGTAGTTAGGGTTGTTTAAAGTCATATAAAATATTGAATAAAATCTATTTTACTTTTTTGTATTTATGTTAAAAAAATTAATGTAATTAGAGTGGTTCAAAGTCATATAAAATATTCAATAAAAGTTTATTTTTTATTTTTGCATCTTAGTAGTCTTTAAGTGCCACTTTTGGAAAGTTTTATGGTTTGTTATCTGATCTGATTTGTTTAGAATTTGGCAGAGATTCATTGAACTCGATCTTCACAATCAAAGTGCCTTGGGATTTTTGAGGATGTTGAATCCATAAATGTAGTCAAAAAACCAGTTTAAACAATACAAACCAAGATTTGGCCACAAATTGTTTCATTTGATTCTGGCTAGAAATTCCCCAAAAAATCTAAAACGTCACAGTTAAAGACTACTTCTTTTTCCATCTATGTTACATTTTTTAACGTAATTAGGGTTGTTGAAATCTTTAGAAAATATTGAATCAACTCGAATTTTATTTGTTGCAACTATGTTAAATTGCTCATGCTTATTTAATGTTGTTACAATCGAGGTGGTTACAACTAGCTTGAAGGCGGAGAGAAAGTGGTTTCCTAATACAAATTATAAAAGAGTCTTGATTCCTATTTATTCGTTCTCTCACTTGTCAAGTGACATAGAAACAATAAAACAATAGAGAATATCCAGAAAAGAAACTCCAACGTTGCTTGAAATCCCAAGGTTAATGATAGGTCAAGAATCTCTATCTAAAGAGAACTACCAACTTTATTACAAGTCTCAATGTTTATGATAGCTCTCTTACTTTTGTTTCACCCTTACAAAAAAAGATTATGGAACAATGAATTAAAGAAATAAAAATAATATTCGTTCAAAAATTGGACATGCCTATAATTCTAACCTAGTTCAAGAAAATGATAATAATTTAAAGAAGAGACATGATTTCTTAATGCAACAACAACGTCGTATTCCCTTTTTTTTCTCTTTCAGAAAATTTAAACACAAAAAACTTGAGAGAATACCTCTCGGCATTCTCACTCTATAGTTTTTCATGAAGGACAAACCTTTCACTTCTCTTTTGTTTCCTTTGAAAATTTTGAACCGAACCTTCAAGGAGCAATTTATGCACAGTTCCAAACTCTTTGCAATTTTTCCAAAATGGTTCAGGGTCAAAGCCTTCGTTCTATTCACCAAGAAATGTCACTCCTCACTTAAGGCAGGATCATTTACTCCCTTACTCACCAAACCCTTCGTCGTTGACCCGAGTGCCCACTATCCGGCGGGCCCACACACGAAATCGGGCTTGGGATTTATTTTCAAAATTAAAGGACCGAGAGAGGCTTTGAGGGGCCAAGCCCAACTAATGTTCCGCCCCCATAACGTTCTTTGGATATAATGAGGAACTTACATTAATTGCACTTACTCTGCAATAAATAATTCTGTGCATTTTGCAAGGATTTTAAAATTCTTCCATCATAATTTCGTTCATCTCTTTTAACTCGAAATCACGATCACTCGGGTGTGGAAGATTATCATTATTCGCGACTAGTATGGAATTCAGCTACCATTATGGAAACGCTATTCTAGAATTTCTAGATGTATAAATTACAATCCCAAGGAAATAAAACGTAGTGATTAGCAATAAACATTTGGACAATAGTAAAACATAAATGAAATCATCAAAGGAACAAACAAAAACAATTCCTTCTTTTTTCTCTCTGGCCTTCGTGCCTGCAAAGCCTCTAAGTATGCATATATATACAACATTAAAGAAGAAATATCTTTTAACTGAACAAGGACATGCAACCACCAACAACTATTCTAAAATGGACAACAAAGCCTTGTTCTAGAAGCGAATATTAGCAAACAAAATATGTGTTCCGTGAAAAGGGCACGCCTACTAATAGTTGAAAGAAAAAACTTGCCTAATAGTCCCCCCAAGGACATATAAGTAAAGTTAACTATGAAATATCTACATAATTTGGTGTTGGAATAGATGCGAAGTGATGCTCTTGCATCAAACTCCCTGAAAGCAAAACGTTTCATGGACTCCTGTTCATAAGATTTGCAACTTTGCTACCACGCTTTAGGACCTCTGCTTCATCCATAGATGCGAAGTGATGCTCTTGCATCAAACTCCCTCAAAGCAAAACGTTTCATGGACTCCTGTTCATAAGATCTGCAACTTTGTTGCCACGCTTTAGGACCTCTGCTTCATCCATCCAAACTATTTCTTTAGATGGAAGGCCCTTCCATTTAACCAAGTACTCATAATAAATTTGATTTGTGGTTCTTTTGATGAGATTTTGATCAAGGATCATTTCCATATGTAGCTTCTGAGTTGTAGGTAACTGCATCTCCCACTGAATATTCTCTTCTTCATTTTGTGCATCTTATCCAAGTTCCTCATAAGGGCATAAGCTTGCAACATTAAATAGAGGGGAAATTCCTATATCGGGAGGCAATTCGATCTTGTAATCATTTGTTGAAAACTTCCTCAAGATTTTGCAAGGAGTCCCACGGAAAATTTTAAGGATGAAATTTTGTCTTAAAGTTTAGAAACCTTGGTGAATCTTAGTAGTCCAAAAATTGCAAATTATAAAATGTTTTTTGATATATTTGTAAAAACATGTAAATTTCTCATACTTATATATATAGTATTTATACAATTTTGGCAATTTTAAAGTAAAAGATTTTTATACAATAAAATTTGCGCGAATCATTTTTAGAAAAAATGGAAATTGGTGAGTCTTTTTTTTGGAAAAACGATGGAAAATTAGCCCACTTACGAATATTAGCCCTTAAAATTTTCCATGGCATGGACCAATCTTTTTCAACTTTAGCTTATTGTACTCACGCTTTGGAAACCTTTCCTTCCTTCAATTAGCTAAATCAAGAACCCCAACTTCAAAATTCAACTCTCTTCACTTGTGATTATCCCTCTATTTATATTTAAGGCCTCTTTGTTGTAGTTTATCTTTAACTTTCTCATGGATCATCTGCATTGTTGTAGAAAAATCCTTTGCATCTGCACTTCGATTTTCTCCTTTTTCAAAATTCCCAAGTTCAAAAATACCTCTTGGGTGCATACCATACACAATCTGAAAAGGAATTTTGTATGTGCTCCTATTACGAGAATCATTATAGGTAAATTTACTGTGTGGAATATCTTGATCCCATTGTTTATAATGATCATGGACCAGACACCTCAGTAAATTTCTCAGACTTCTATTAACCACTTTGATCTACCCAACTATTTGGGGATGATAGGCTAAACTGTAGGTCAAGTTTGTCCCCAATTTCTTCCATAAATTTCTCCTGAAATGTCCAACAAATTTGGTGTTCCGATCTAAGACAATGCTCCTAGGTAGTCCATGTAGTCTCACCACTTCCCAGAAAAATAAATTTGTAATATGGGAAGAAACATTTTTCTTGGAACAAAGTATGAAATACGCCATTTTAGAAAACTTGTCTACTACTACAAAAATTGAATCATGGCTTCTTTGAGTCTTGGAAAACCCAGAAAAAAAATCCATATTAATGGCTTCCCAAGGCCTGTTTGGTATGGGAAGTGGCTGATATAGCCTTGCATTATTCTATCTAGTTTTAGCATGTTGAAAAATTCTACATGTATCCATAAATCTTTTGACATATTCCCTCGTCCCCGAACAATAATAAAAATAGCTTAATTGTCCATAGGTCTTGTCATGGCCAAGATGTCCAGTAAACCCTCCATTATGTTTTTCTTTCACGAAATTATCTCTCATCGGTCCTCTTGGAATACACAGTTTTCTACCCTTGAACAAAAATCCCTCTTGAACCAAATGTTATGGTCATGGGCTTCAATCTTAGATCATAGGCTTTTCACAAGCTTCATAAATTTCCTTAAAATTTCAACCGTCCTTATACAAGTTTTGGACATGGTCATATCTTAGAGTGTTAACTTGGAATTCCTACAGAATTAAACATCTTCTGATCAAACCATCAACAAATTTATTAACATTCCCATTAATATGCTTTAAAACAAAATAAAAATTCTACTTGTACTCGACCCATTTTGCATGTCTTTGGTTCAATTTTTCTTGTCTACTAAGAAATCATAATGCCTGGTTGTCTATGTATAAAATAAACTCCTTGGGCATAAGGTATTGCCTCCATTTCTTGAGGGGCTGAATTATTGCATAATATTATTTTTCATAAGTAGAATACTTATGTTTTGCCTCATTCAATTTATCCCTGAACTATACAACTAGTTTATCATCTTGGCTAAGAAGAAATCCAATGACGGTCCCACTGGCATCACATTGTACCTGAAAAGGCTTCTGGAAATTAGACAAAACTAAACAAGTTGTTTAATGATTTTCTTCTTCAGCAATTGGAATGCTTCTTCTACTGTTTTATCCACTTAAAAGGTTGGTGTTCCTTTTTAACTGTCTCTGCCATTGGGGCACAAATGCAGCTAAAATTTTGAATAAATTTTTTGTAAAATTTGGTCAATCTGTGGAAGCATATCACCTCATGTATGTTGGTAGGGGAAGGCAAATATATAATAGATTTTACCTTCTCAGGGCCCATTTTTAGCCCTTCAGTAGAAATTACAAATTCCAAATAAACTAACTTTGCTTTAAGAAAAGAAAACTTCTTTAGATTTATCAGAAGTTTATCTTGCCGAAATTTGTTCAATACCAGTTTTAAAAATTTGAGATGATCTTCCTTAGTTTTCTTTTACACTAGGATACCATCCAAATTGAAAATCACAAACTTGTTAATAGATTATTTGAGAAATTCATTCATGAGCCCCATAAAAGTGATGGGTGTGTTGTTGAAGCTAAAAGGAATAACCAACCATTCATGCAAGTCGTCATTGCTTTTGAACATTGTCTTCCACTTGTCCCCCTCTCTCATTCGAATACGATAATACCCGCTCTTTCAATCTATTTGTGAAAAATATTTTTCACCACTAAGACAATCCATTATATCATCCATGCATGGTAAAGTGAACCTATACCTAATGGTTATTTGGTTAATGGCGCTGGAATCGATGCACATCCTCCAACCTCCGTATTCTTTTGGACTCAAGAGAATTGGCACAACACAAGGGCTCAGACTCTCCTATCATCCCTTTTTCCCAACAACTTACGGACTTGTTTTTTGATTTCTTCATTTTCTCTAAGGGTCATTCTATAAGCAACCTTGTTAAGTAGACTAGCTCCTGGAATTAAATATATATGATGGTTGATACTCCTCACGGGTGGTAAGGAATCTAGTAACTCATTGATAATAACATCAACAAATTCATTTAATAATGATTGAATTCCAATAAGAAACTTATTTAGATTTTTGTGTGTAAGGATGTTTGAGGCTTACCAATTATAGCGAACTACACCTCCTCTTCTTGTTTGACTTGTTGTAGCAGCTCTTTCCCAGACATCATTAACACGCTCGGGCCTACATCATCTTTGGCTCCTTTCTCTTCCAATGGTAACAACACGTGCTTGCAATTGTCCTTCTCAAAAGAGTAGGTGTTGTTTCTCCCATCATGAATAACACCTTTGTCATATTGCCACAACCTACCTAATAAGACATGGAAAATGTCCATAGGCATGATGTCGCACAACACTTCATCTTTGTAGCTGCCAATTTAGAATTCCACCTTGCTCTGTTTATCGACCAAAATCCGATGTCCCTTTTGCTGCCATGTCACCCTATAAGGAGTGGTATGTGACATCCTTTGCGGCCCTAATTTCTCCACCATTTCTACAAAAACCAAGTTTTCAGTGTTGCCACTATCAATAATTACCTGTGTTTCCACTATCAATAATTACCTTGCAACACTTTCCTTTGGATTTGTTGACTGTTCTAAATAAATTCCCTCGTTATGCTGGTTCTTGTTTCTCTTTCTCTCCTTTAATTAAAATCCTCTTCAGCGTTAGGGACTCATCCAACTCAAGTGTTTCCTTTTTTATTTTTGTTGTTGCTCCCTCATCCATAAGCTTCTACAAAATGCACTCCTTTCTAGCCTATTGATTTATTTTCAAGATAATTCCACGACAAATGGCCTGTCTTTCCACATGTGCAGCATCTAACTTCCCTTTCTTTGCCTTTTCCTCTTGAGAAAAATATCCTTCCCCTTGAATATCCTCCTCTTGTAGATTCAATATTTTTACTCCTTGCTTCTTCTCTTGGAGTTTGGTCCGTTTCCCTATTGAGAGACCCTTTCCCTCTCTCTAGATTGCTTCCTTTGTTTCATTGGCTCTGCTTCCCAGCTAACTTTTCTTCTTCCCTTGGTATTGTCTGATAATAATCCTCTACAATCTTCATGGGTAAGAGGTTAATTTCATCTTGAATTTAAAATGATAGATCATGTATGTACCTGGCCACCTTCCCCACATCTTCTTCGATATGACTTACTCTTATTTTCATCTTGTAAAATTCCTCGGTATATTCTTTCATCATCATGAATATCTTCCTCAGATTATCTAATCCTTGGGCATAAATTTTCTCTTGAATCTAGCCACCATCCTATCCTAGATTTTAATTTTTTCTTTTCCTTTTTTTCTTTGGTCTTCCTGCAACTCGTCCCACCATAGTGTTGCATGTCCTCTTAACCTAGTCACAACATACTTGACCTTTTGTCAATATTCTCATAGTCAAAATATTTATCCAGAGTGTTGATCCAATCCAACAACTCTTCTGCATTCAAATTTCCTTCATATATCAACACTTCCATTTTTGGTAGGGACGCGATCTTTGTAACTAGTTTAATCAGTTGTTCATATGTATCCTCTCTTCCTTGAGTTCTTTCCACCTCTTCCTCATAACCCATATCCTCACTCTCACTGATGTCTCTTGCCTCAGGTTCTCGCCTCTAAGTAGTTTCCACAACCTTCATCATTGCCTGGATACACCTCAGCTCCAATATCCAGTCATGATCCATTCCATGCACTTCTCAACTTCCTCTTCTAGGTAGTATATTAACAACACAACTTAACAAATTCTTCAAATTGACTTGGAGTTGTGGGCTTTCTTAGAGCTTAAAAGCACGCGCTGATACCACAAATAATGTAGCGGCAATGTGGTATTCAATTTTCTTCTCTTCTAGAAAATTTAAACACAAAAAAAGTTAAGAGAATACCTACAGGCATTCTTGGCTCTCCATGCATTCTCACATTGTAATTTTTCATGAGGGATAAACCTTTCGCTTCTCTTTTGTTTCCTTTAAAAATTTTGAACCAAACCTTCCAGGATCAATTTTGCATAGTTCCAAACTCCTCACAATTTCCAAAATGGGTCAGGGTAAGACCCTTCATTTTATTCACCAACTAGCATCACTCTTGGCTATGGTCGAACTTAACTGTCAACTCTCTAGTGGGCCCACACACAAAGTTAGGGTCGAGCTTTATTTTCAAAATTAAAGGAACATCTAAAAGGTTTTGGAGGCGCTGACCCCAACTAATGCTCTACCACGAGTCCACAATTTCTATGCTTTGAAGTGAGCAGTGAAAATTTTATACCTAACATTGTATTGGAATATTTGTGACATTGTAAAGGGACAAGTTTGATGGCAGATTTCTTGCAGTTTTTAAGTATTTTTACCTGGAATATATATGTAAGCTTTTGGGCTTACCTTGATGCATCTAAGAGTGCAAGTTTTGAGCAAGAAATAATTATAGTGCTCAAATTGCTTCCTGGTCTAGTTTAAGGATCTTCTGGACTCCTTGCACACTGGTTATTTGGTGTGGAATTATAGATAATATTGCAGTGTCTGTGCATTGTCAGTGGGTGTTGGTTTTCCCTCATTGGGTCATAGTTGTGATCCGTTTTTTAAAAGGTGTCATTTTTATTATGGAGAAACTGGCTTGCATTACTGAAGTATTACAGTTCTTAACAACTTTGATACATTCCACGGATCATGATACAATGAAAATCAATAAAAACATTCTTTGTGATATTGAAAATTGTCTGCATAATACACATGAGTAGATAGAATTTATGGAGCTTGAATCTCAGCTTCAGCGAGAAGAATTGAAATAGAATATTTTTCATTCTGAACCTATTTTTGTTCAAAACATTGAAACATACTCCCATAAAAAACAAGTCAGTAATGTTGAAGTTCATTTAGATTCAGTTCCCAATGAAGGAACATAGTTGCATACACTTCCCAAGACCATCATCATAGGTTGGGAAGAGCTTATCCATAAAAAGAACATAATTGGTCTTAGATATGACAAGGATGTGTCCTTTCATATTCCAGATTACTCAAAACCCATACAATTTCAGAGTGTTGTATTTATTTTTGGCAGTTCATCTTCAGTTGTTCCAAATCTTGCTCCTCTTCCATAGCAACCACAACAAAATGTTAAATGCCAACATTGTGACAGAGTTGTCCATATGAAATATCATTGTTTTGATCTTCATCCATGTGAGTGTTATCATAAAACCACTCAATTTTCAAACAGATGCTTCAAAACAAACCTCTTGCAAGAACAAAGATTCACCTTGGATGGAACTCTTCTTGGCAATGTGCTTCAACAACCAAGAAGATATTTCAGTCATATGGCATAATTTCTTCTATATTATTGAAAAGTCTTGCAGTTAAGTTTTCTCCATCATATTACCTTATATTTGACAAGGGGGAAGTGATGGTCATCTAAATGCTTCAAAGCCACATCAAGCGAGCCTGAGCCATAACGTGAAACTTCTTCTTTATTCAGAGTTGTATCCAGAGACATAGAAGTTCAAGCGGGCCTGAGCCACAACCTATCTTACCAAATTCAGTGTTGTAGCCAGAGACAGAGATACCCCTGAGCATGCCTTTGGTTGGTTTTTAGCTTTAAACTATCTATTTGAGGTTGAGACCTCCCTTTTCAGGTTGAGCTTCTCCCTCTTCAAAGAATTAGGGGCACCTCCTCTAACAGAAGACCTCAGCTTCTTGCCCGTTCTTGAAGAGTTCTAGGAATTTCATTCCAGAGTTGGTGGTCATCCTTAAACCACCACAGGTTGTAGATCTCCCTTTTCCAGGTTGAAGGTCTCCCTCTCTAAAGAATTAGGAACACTTCCTCTAATAGAAAATTTCAACTTCTTGCGAGGTTTGGAAGAGTTTTAGCAAATGTACCAAGAGTTCCAGTGTTGGTGGTCATCCTTAAACCACCCCCCTATACTAACATTTCAGGGAGCATATTCATCCTAGTGTTGCCTTGCATTTTTGCACATTTTGTATTACAAATCCCTTTTTAGATTCACACATACCCCTTCAGATTAAGGGGGGGGATGTTGGACACCTAATTTGCTAAAGGTTATGGTGAGGAAATTGAACAGTCAAAGGCAGTCCAAAAGACCTCGGAAGATGAATCAAAGAGTCACTCCAATGTACTATAAATGTATATCATGTGAATAAGAGATGCATCTAATGCTTATCCTTCATATTTTGTGTTCGCCTTCGTTATGTTTAACAATAATTATATAACTAGATACATGATTTAACTATTATGCTATAACATCATATATATATATATATATATATATATATATATATATATATATATATATATATATATATATATAAGTTCATGTTTCAACAATACATCAATGATAGATACATTAAACCCATCATGAAAAGTGCATTTGGTCTAGTGAGTAAAAGCATTTAGGCTATTTTCTAATTTGTACCACATTGTTTCATTACATAGTGTGTTGTACAAGAAACATTGTCTTCATGTGCTTGAACCCGGTACATGTCATGTGTCAAAGTCAAATATTAAAAACTTAAAGTCCATTGTAGTATTTAGTTGCCATGAAATTTTATTAGTTTTGTAAATAGGTTTACTTCAATTTTTTACATATATATTTACATATTTACGTGATGTGAATAAAATGCATTATTTGAGAAAAAATGTGAGGGTAGTTTTGATCACTTCTTTTGATTGTGTTTACATGGAGCTCAATGTACTTTGGTTGATAAATTATAAAAAAGTGGATTCTAAAGTTTATGAATTTACACTAGATTATTTTGCTTAAGTTTAGAAATGGTTTTTTTTATCAACATTTTTTCTTGGATTAGTTTATATGTATTAATGTAATATACTGATGCATAGCATATACACATCCTAACTGCAGGCCATCGTAGTGCGAGAGGTTATGTTATATGTGGGCAGGTTCGTTGATCCAAAAATGGATTTTGGATAGACTCCTAAGTCTAAGTGTTCCTCACAAAGGAAAATGAAAGTCCAAGGATTCTCTTAGAAAAGGCCCTATTGTGTAGATCGTCTAATTCTGAATCTACTGCAACTTGAATGGGCTAAAACAGACTTCGAATGCAGAAGTTATCACAAAATGAAGCTGCCCTTTATCCTTTGGAAAAAGAGGCAAAATCCCCTAAAAATGGATCCTAAATACCCTCTAAGTCTTCAAAATAAAATAAAAAACCATCGCATAAGAAAGAACCTTTAAAAATGGTGGATAACACTATTGGGAGGCAAAAACATGAAGAAAACAGTGAAATTGAGCCTATCGAAGCTCAAAACAACTTTACACAGGAGCCGTCGGATCTGGCCGATCAAACGGCCCAGATCCGATCAGCATATCGTAATCGGTAGTGGCAGGCAAAGGATATCAGAGCCTATCATATGACAATTGTGATCGCG
This sequence comes from Pinus tabuliformis, assembly GCA_031772625.1. Lineage (NCBI taxonomy): Eukaryota > Viridiplantae > Streptophyta > Pinopsida > Pinales > Pinaceae > Pinus > Pinus tabuliformis. Next base: position 481,530,938 of record CM062806.1, on the reverse strand, counting down.
ATCAACGCGGGTCAATGAGGACCGTCGATTAAGCACGCAAATCAACGACCCAGGTTAACTTGTGATATCTCAATCGGCAATTATAGAGGAGCACTTACAAATGGCCCAGGAGTCTATGTGATATGCGATTGCGATCAATCGCATCGCAATATCGCATAGACCCCAATATCGCATCGGGGCTACACAAAGGAGCAGGGCCGATATAAATATGGCTTGCAATAGCCAGACCCGATAGAGTTATAAATGATATTTGATATATTTTGAGATCCGGAAAACGACACTTTTCTGTGTATTTCACATTTCCACCAAATAAATGAAATACAAAGGGAATGTGCCCGATGCGATGAAACTGGACCCGACGGGATTTATGAATGTGATATTATATTATTTCAAGTCCGATATGAGCCATTTTGCGGGATTTTCAGTGTTTTAACGTATTTTCCAAATACAAAGGGGAAACCATGAAACATGGGCATTTGCGATATGCGATAGCGATTGAAGGTGGACTCGATAGGAATATAGTGCGGATTTATGAATATTTGAAGTTCGATGAACAGTGATTTGGTGGATTTTTCCCGTGTTTTAGAGTATTTCTGTGTGTAAACAAAGAACGCTATTTTTGGGGATTTCAAAGGCCCGATGGTCCCTTCCATTGCAGAACAGGTGGCCACATTCGCTGAAGACGTTATTCCATGATTGCTAACACTCAGAAGGGGATTCGAGCAGACAGAGGCTGGGAGCCAGAGAGCCCGAGAAGGGGAAATGAACAGACAGCGTCGATTGGCTTTAAAGCCACAGAATGATAGAGACAAAATGGAGTGTTGGGACAAGAGCGCGGAAAGCTGAGCCATAATAGGAAGCAAAGCCAAAGAGAGCCAGAGCCGAGAGTAAGAGCTAGAGCCAAGAGCGAGAACCGAGAGCCAGAAGAGCCGAGAGCTTCTAGAGCCAGGGATAAAATGGTGTCTAAACCCATTGTTTCTATGTAAAACAATGGAGTTGAGCCAAGAGATTGTAAAAGGACTTTGCCATAATCCTAGAGAGCCTAGTTGAGTTGACTAGAGCTCATGGAAACATAGCCCAAGAGTTTTGGGTGAACTCCTAATTAAATTGTTGTCTTATGTGTGTTGTTTTATTGTTGCATTATATCTGCTGCTTTAGTCATTGTTATATCAGTTCAAGAAAATAGGCTTAAAAACACATAAACAGTCAACAATAAACATAAGCATACACCTTATTTCAAGCACATATTTAATTCTGCATTGGTTAATCATAAGGACTTGGGAATATTTAAGCTTTGAAAGTGGAAGAGGTTCTTGTAAGTCAAACAAGAAGCCTAAGTGCCCCATTTTCAGATCAGTTGGTATTAGAGCTTGAGATTGGTTAACCTCACCTTCAAAGAAGGTTATATCAGAATGTTTGATTGACAGAGCAAAGATTGCTTGTCTAAAAGGTGTTTTGGCAGTCAAGGATTGATTGTCTAATTGATGTATGCTTGTTTTCATATCGATTATTGTTTGAGTTTGCAGAGGTGAAGGGAAAGCTATTGATAGCTCAGTATAGGAAGGGCAAGAAGGAATAAGGGTTGAAGACATTCTTCCATCCCAAAGGAACTCAAAGAAATACTTGAAGCACAAGGGGTTTGTTGCAAAAGGTTGCTTAAATAAGCTCGTTATTAATCTTGTTTGAAGTTCTTTTGTTCATTGGCATAATGACAACTTCTACAAGTGTATCCTCAAATCCTCTTCCATCACAAGACTCTTTAATGGAGACTTGAAGCAAGACTTGTTCATCATGATGGAAAAGGTGAGAGAAATGTATGAGGATGGAAGGAAGAGCAGCATACTTAGAGGGCAGTTGAATTCCATGAAGGAAGAGAAGTAGTTGCTTTCTAAAAAATTGAAGGAAATGGAGAGGCAACTTCATAGTGAAAATATGAACCTGAAAAGGATGCATGAGTTGGAGACACATCTTGTTGTTGCCCAAGAAGCCTTAGTCAAGTATCAGCTTGAAGAAGAGGTAAACCATTCCAATTTGTCTTCAAATTCTTCTAAGAATTCTTATATTGGTTTTTTTGAAAAATATACCAAAGGAATAGGTTCCAAGCTAATGTCCAAGATGGGCGATGAAGGAAAGGGCTTGGGAAAGAATGCACAAGGTATTGTTGAACCAATAATGGTTGAGGAAAGGCCTAAGTATTTGGGTCTTGGCTATAGACGGTCTTATGGAAAGAGTTCCAAACCTGCCATGAAGGCCATTGAAGCAACTCCAAGAAGGAGTTGCATTGCAGAGTGTGAAGATGGTATTAAGGAAGAATGCAATAGCTTGAAACAGGATGCAAGTGTTCAAAGGCACACACTTGAACTAGAGAGTTGGGGAGACTCTGATAGCCTTGAAGAGATTGATGGTGTTCCAAAGGGAGCCACTTCTTCATTCAATTCACCTCCTCATGAAGGCAATAGAGATGAAAGAGGCAGGTATAAATCTGGTTCTAATCATTTTCCTTTTGATTGTGCAAAGCATGATAAATTTCCACATAGATATGGGAAAAGTATTACTTGTTCCTTTTGTGGTTTGGATAACAATAATGTTTCTAGATGTTGGAAGAGAATGGCCAAATACAGGAAACTTTTGAAGGAAAGGAAGCAAGAAGCCAAAGGTCCACTGGACAAGGCAAATAATGTTGTCAAGAGGATGCACATGTAGTGCACTTACTACCATAAGCCAGGACATATTGCTGCGAAATGTTGGACTTTGAATCTAGCAATGCTTCCACAAAAGCTGAAGAAAGTAGAAAGAAAAGATGGCAGAAATGGAAAGGAAGATTCCATGGATGATGTGTCTCAGGATGATTCACATGATGATGCTGATGTGTAGAAAAAGGTAGTACCTTTGAAAGGGATTGGTAAGAAACGGTTAGAGTTCTTATCCAATTAAGATTGCATGTCTATTGATGCATCTGTTTGCATTTTTTACTGCAACATTATATTTCATTTCAGCTTCGAAAGTACAGTGTGCTTAAGTGAAAGTTGAAGGATGAAATGCATGCATGAGCATGAGATGCATGAACACAGGGATGTTGATGATTTCCTTGTTTTTGAACATGTATGTGTAATTAACTTGCAGGGTTGATTTCTTTGACATGCATGTGATACCATGTTGACTTGGGAGGAGTTAATTTGGTCTGCAAACGGAGATAATGATGAAGTGTTTCATCTTTTGAAAAAGAGTCCTAATGGTCTTTTTCTACATGCTTGACTTGAAGGGTCATTTGTTTTAAAGGCATGTTTTGTGGGCTTGTTGTCTAGTCCATCATTTGTATGCAGATGTAAGACATGGAGGTGTTCACAAGATGTGAAAATATGTTTCTTTTGTTGAAGCAGGAGGTTAAGCCATCCAGTTATTGTCTGTGTTTCTGTTGTTGTTAACAGTTGTTGTTGGCAGCTTTTCAAACAGGTACAAATGAAAGTTTTGTGGAGCAGATGTACTTCACATTGGTTTGAGCCACCTTGGATCAATGATCAAGGTAGAGAAGTTCAAACTACCTTCTATGACCATTTCAGCAGAAGTTCTACAAGAAGGCAAGGAGGAAGACAGTTCTTCCCAGAAGGACCAGCACATCCAAGAAGGAAAGTGGGTAGAGACTTGGTTCAGGGGCACTATGCAAAGGCAATTGTGTGGAGGTTAAAAGAAGGGGGTGTTGTTACTCTCATTTACTGTTCAGATCAGTATATTAGTCTTTTGGAGACCAAAAGTTCTTTTAGTGGGAAGACGTGATCCAAAAATGGATTTTGGATAGACTCCTAAGTCTAAGTGTTCCTCACAGAGGAAAGTTAAAGTCCAAGGGTGCTCCTGGAAATAGCCCTATTGCATAGATCGTCTCATTCTGAATCTATTACAGCTTGAATGGGCTAAAATAGACTTTGGATGCAGAAGTTATCACAAAATGAAGCTGCCATTTATCCTTTGGAAAAAGAGGTAAAATCCACTAAAAATGGATCCTAAAAACCCTCTAAGTCTTCAAAAAAAAAAAAACTATCGCATAAGGAAGAACCTTTAAAAATGGCGGATAACACTATCGGGAGCCAAAAACATGAAGAAAACAGTGAAATCGAGCTGAGGTCAAACCAACTTTGCAGAAGAGTCGTCCGATCTGGCCGATCAATGGTCCAGATCCAATCGGCATATCGCAATCGGCAGTGGAAGGCAGAGGATATCGGAGCCTAGCATATGACAATTGCGATCACAATCAGCATGGGACAATGAGGACCATCGATCAAGCACGCAGATCGTTGGCCCGAGTTAATTTGCGATATCGCAATCAACGATTACAGAGGAGTGCTTACAAACAGCCCGGGGGTCTATGTGATATGTGATTGCGATCAATCCCATCGCACATCGCATCAGGGCTACACAAAGGAGTGGGGTCAATATAAATATGGCTTGCGATAGTCCGACCCGATAGGGTTATAAATGATATTTGATATATTTTGAGATCCGAAAAACGACACTTTTTTGTGTATTTCGCATTTCCGCCAAATAAATGAAATGCAACGGGAATGTGCCCGATGCAATGAAACCGGACCCGACGGGATTTATGAATGCGATATTATATTATTTAAAGTCCAATATGAGCCATTTTGCGGGAATTTCAGTGTTTTAACGTATTTTCCAAATGCAAAGTGGAAACCAAGAAACATGGGCATTTGCAATATGCGATAGTGATTAAAGGCGTACCCGATAGGAACATAGTGAAAATTTATGAATATTTGAAGTCCGATGAATAGTGATTTGGCGGATTTTTCCTGTGTTTTAGCGTATTTCTCTGTGTAAACAGAGAACACTATTGTTTTGGATTTCAAAGGCCCAATGGTCCCTTCCGTTGCAGAACAGGTGGCCACCTTCCCTGAAGACGTTATTCCATGATTGCTAACGCTTAGAAGGGGATTCGAGCGGACATAGGCCGGGAGCCAGAGAGCCCGAGAAGGGGAAACGAACAGACAACAACGATTGGCTTTAAAGCCACAAAATGACATAGACAGAAGGGAGTGTTGGGACAGGAGCGCAGAAATTTGAGCCAAAGCAGGAAGCAGAGGCAAAGAGAGCCAGAGCCAAGAGCCAGAGCCGAGAGCAAGAGACAGAGCCAAGAGCGAGAGCCGAAAGCCAGAAGAGCCGAGAGCTTCTAGAGCCAAGGATAAAATGGTGTCTAAACCCATTGTTTCTCTGTAAAACAGTGGAGTTGAGCCAAGAGATTGTAAAAAGTCTTTGCCATAATCCTAGAGAACCTAGTTGAGTTGACTAGAGCTCATGGAGATGTAGCCTAAGAGTTTTGAGTGAACTCCTAATTAAATTGTTGTCTTATGTGTGTTGTTTTATTGCTATATTATATCTATTGCTTTAGTCGTTGTTATATCAGTTCAAGCAAATAGACTTAAAAACACATAAACAACCAACAATAAACATAAGCATACACCTTATTTCAAGCACATATTTAATTCCGCATTGGTTAATCATAAGGACTTGGGAATATTTAAGCTTTGGAAGTGGGAGAGGTTCTTGTCAGTCAAACAAGAAGCCTAAGTGCCCCATTTTCAGATCATTCGTGATAGATCACGCAACCACCGAGAGTTCATGTTCCCCTTGTAGATCCTGCCACCGATGTAATTCGGAGTGTTAAAGGCAGTGTTTATGTCTCTATTGATGACCATTGTACATCCAATGGATCTTCTTCGCCCATTTTAGGTACACCTACTACATTTTTAAATC